>KK122204.1:776906-804284 GCA_000611955.2 Stegodyphus mimosarum
CGATCTTTAAAAATAGAATTATTTTGTAAAATTAACTATTACATGAAATTATCAATATATTAATTTATTAGTATTTAGGATCAGTGCGAGGAAACAATTACAACGTTAAAGAATCACACTTTAATGCAATATCTTCAGCAACGTTTTTTGAATTTCAGAGCAATCAATTTCTTAAGTTGCAATGCTATAAAAAATTAGTTTTTCTTTCCAAATTCATGAACTATTTACAATTTTTAAAACTGAGAATTTAATTTTCAATAATAGATTATATCTTTATTTTAGAATTTCGAATTTAGCAATTTAAAAATGGAATGCAGAAATTTTCTAGGTATTTATTATTATTTTTATTTTTTAGATTTTAAATTTTTAATTTAATACGCTACCACAAATTAAATAAGCTACCACTTTATTTACCATATCTATATTTAATACACACTTATAGGAAATAATATCAGTGGACTAATAATGAATTTATTGCTTTCGAAAATTAAAATAAACTACTAAATTATTTCAGATAATTTTAAATTATGAAATGAATAATTCGTTTCCAGCGCAGAATTCTAAGAACTCAATTTTATTTGGTTAAATTTTGATAAAGTATTACAATTACTGCCTATAAAACATAAAAACCTAGAATACAAACAAACAAAAGAAATATACTCTATAAAAAAGAGTTAGCATTTCAGTCTCTCTAAAATGGAACGGAAGAGGAATTTTATCCTCAACCAAATACTACAAAAAATTTCTATGAAATCCAATAACACTTTCGGTTTAGGTTACGAATCGTTGAAAAAATGAAGCTAATAAGACTTAATTAAATTAATATGTTTTCTTATTGAATATGAAAACTTCTTAGGATGAATTACACCTAATAATTAATTTTCATTATTTTCCTTGTTGCTTTAATCAAAATATATGAATGAAACAGTATTTCTTTGGCTGAATTTATAAATGCAATTCAGCCAAAGAAATAAGTAAACATATTAATGATACATAGTTAAAAATAGCATAAATATCCAGAAATATTTATGAGAATCAAGGAGTGAATTTATCTAAAATGTGTATGTATAGAACCTTTAGGTTCTTTCGGGAGTAGAAAGAGCAGAATTTCAACAATTCGCCCGCCAGGATTCGAGCCAAAGTTATTCTGGTTGTTATATATGTGTATTAGTCATTTAAATCATGAGACAACACCCAGGTTAATGCGGTGATTCTTTAAATTAGGCGCCACTTAAAGGACGACTGAGAAGAGGCACGAGGTTCAGTCGATAACGATTTATCGTCTTCCGTATTTTTAGTTTGGGCGCCACTGTAGACGCCAAAGTCTTGAAGCAAGTAGTCCGCTATGCCATTACACATAATCTCCGGAATATGCAAATAACTTCAGCAGCCAATCTGCGCTACAAGCGAACCGCAATCCTTCACATTCTTCCTAACCAGTAAAGTCCGTGCGACAATTACTCCGCAACAACACGCATCTGAACATCACGCTCCACTGAACCAAGGTACATGTAGGATGCTGGGAATGAGCTCACTGATACTCTAGTCAAAGAAGCGGCTTCAAATATAGAGCCAACCCAGTGCCACTTTCCGTCACCAAGGTCCTATCTTAAAAGCGCCGTATTCAGAACATTTCCCTAAAAAAATGGCAAACGGAATGAGACCATAACGACAAAGGATGTCGTACGCACGATTTTCTCTCAAAAGTCTGCATAAATAGGCTCTACTCTGCCTCACAGCTTCCTAGATATTTCAATGGACATGGCGCATTACCTGAGTATTTCTTCAATCCAGCCATCACGAACTCGGATCTTTACATTTGCGGAGCACAAGAAAGCCCTGACCACTACGTCACGGAATGTCCATTAACCGAAAGGTTCCATATCAGAATGCTTTCCACCACACCAGTTCATTCAGACGGTTTATATTAAGAACTCCAGCCTTACGACAGAGAATCTACAACATCATTAATCTACTAATATCATTAGGACTGGATACTGTGGCCACGAACTAAGTAAGATCTCTGTCAATTTTCATCCTGAAACTGTACAAGCAAACGTATGATATACTCCACCACCAGCGACAGTGCTAACGAGTGTCACTAGTGCCAGAATTGCAGCAGTAATAAAATAGGTAATTAATTAAGTATTCAAGCAAGAACATATATAAGTATTCAAGCTTATATAATTTTATGTATTCTAGCTTATGTGAATTTACGTATTCAAGAATTATTGTATATATGTATGTAAGAAAAATAAAGAATATGTCTAAGATTAAATTAACAACGCAAATTTCCCTTCTCAATTCTAAAAATAATAACCTCTCTACGCACTGAGTCATTTCTAGATTGATGCATGTCATATGGCACTTACATAATTCTGATGATGTAAATGGAACTAAAAGTCAAGTAACCAATTATAGTTTTGCAGAAGTATTAACTATCCAATCAAAATGCATTGTAAACCAAAACTAACTCAGTCTGAATTGGGATTTCGCCCTGAACGTAACGCACCTGCTCTTTACGCCTCGGTCTAGTTGGACTGCTGTCTGCTACTTTCTTCTTTTTTCTTTCTTACTGAAAACTAATCTAAAATGTGAGCTATTCTGGAATAGGCACATTTCATGTGCCAAGTTGATTGTGGCCACAACAAGCGAAAATAAAAAATGAAGATTTAATCTGCCTTCGCCTCCAATTTCCTATTCGTTATAGATCAACACTTCTACGACGTTAAAATTCCTGCTATTTTATTATTATTACATGTATATATAAGTGTCAACAACCGTACTCAAGTACTCATATAATGAATGTATATACGATAATGTAATCAACTAATCAAGTGTCTCTACTGCAATCAAGTATTCAAGTATATAACTAGCATTCAAGTGTATAAATAGGACTCATATAACATAATCATGTATCTATTATATCAACGCATGTATGTACTCAAATAACGCAAGTTCCCAAATAATAAACGTAAACAGGTTTAATGTATTGAAGCCTCTTACTGTAAACAGGCTCTCAAGTACGTAACTAATGTATCCATATAACTTAATTATGTAGCTAATGTATTAATGTATTTAATTGACGGATCGTATTTAATGTAGTATTGCAAGCATTTAATGTGTTTAAGAATTATTATTATTATTATTATTAGATATATTTAAGAATTATGGCAACGTGCGCCCAAGAGCGTCACTAATGCATTCTGACAGCTAATGCTTATATGTTCATGCAGCTAATACATTCATGTAACATTATGCAAGTCCCTATTTGTTCATGGGACTTCACAGAGAAGCAAATGCATTTCCAAGGCAGGCCTCCTGGGACTCGGGAGCTGCCGGTTTAAGATAGCGGAGAGCGTGGAACATACACCTGCTTACATTTGTTAGAAATCAACTGTCCCAGTCCTCCGTCACCAGCAGAGGCCATTAGGTTTATTCGAAACACTTCTTACACATTTCTTACACTTCGCATGAAAATTCTGAAAATATTCCTGAAAAGCTGCAAATCGTATTTTCTCACTGCATTCAACTAAACAATTCCGGTCCAGAAATTAATCTCAGAATTTATGGCCTCCTGTACGTTCTTTTATTACTTTTCTGACACCTATTAGAGAAAACATGTTTCTCATATATGCATTTCTATATGCACTGTTTGTTAAAGCATTTATAAAATGTAAGTGTACAGTAATATAAATATCTGGTTAGAAGGTTAGAAATAATAAAATTCTTTAGCAGTTTTGGCCATGTGTTTATTGAAAAGAGTAATTTTTTTCGACGACCTTAAGTACTCTGTGCCCTCCCATCGGATGAGCGGTAAAATCGCTGAACACTGGTAGCTCCGACCTAGGTTCGATTCCAGGCGAACGGGCTGGCTGCATGGGCATTTTCATGATTTTCTGCATGAAAATGCCGATACGAGCCCGTTTCCCTTAGAAAGGCCTCCACGAAGGTCTACGTCCCCTTAGGCAGATAGCCCTAGTGTGTTTTGCCATAATCCAAACCAAACAAAAACAAACCCTAAGTATTCTGTTGATAATATGAAATGTTTTTAGAAATTTGTGGTTCCCATTATGGCTGGTTTTTCAGAATGTATTGAATCCTCCTGCTATTGATACCCCCACTACAAAAGAAATAGTATCTTGTATGCACTACACTAGAAATTGAAGAACAATAACTTTTATTGTTACAAATATATACATTTCTTATCTTTTGTGAAAGTATTTTCAAATTTTCATTCATATTTAATGATGATTCACTAAACATTTCGAGCAAAAAGGGTTAATAAAATTAACACACTTTCTGACCATTGCGCTTGTTCCTCAAATTACATATTAATACTTCAAATTCAATGAAATGCTAATGCAATGGACGTAACACACAACACACAGGTGCTTCAGTATAAATCAGAAATACTGAATTCTCTTTGCTTACAGTGTACACTATTGGTCCGGCGAAAAAAAGATTTTAATAACTATAATTATTGGTTTCAATATAAAATTTGAAGAAACATTAATATATTTCTATGAACTGTGTATTGAAATATTCTTTGGTTCATTTCATAATACTTCTTATATTGTAAACCAACATTTTTAATCATAGCCCATTTCATATAAAACGTTTTGAGTGAATTTGTAATCAAGCAAAATCATCGATTATAAATAAGTAAAAATTTTCATCAATGACTAAATTACCTCGTTTCGAACACAGCTTTTTTTCCTCATATCTTCCAAGTCTATCTTCTCTTCGAGCTGAAATATTATGCATAGATAAATATGTAAGTGTTAGATTGAGAAAACATGTAACATATCTTTATTAACAATAATAATAATAATAATAATAATAACTAAAACTTATCTGTGTTAACTTCATGTAACATAAAAATTACTGAATTGTTTGAAATTCGTCTATGATGATTATATATATAATTTCATATGCAATCAGATATAATGAGCATGCAGAGTAAACAGATTTATTTCGAAGAAGGAAAAGTGAAAAATGAACAGTGCTCTCGACGGGATTCGAACTTTGGACCTCCCAGTTGCTAGTTGGGCATGCTTCCAATTACACCATGAAAACACGCGGGATAAAAGAAGAAACTTCTTTACATTCTTTCTCCTCCTTTTAAAAGAGCGTCTGGGGCTGAGGAGGAGGTGACCCTCTCGCTTAATCCAAGCCGGGAATAATTATCATCCACCACATTTTAGTTCAGACGCTACTTCCAGAGTTATGCAATCTTTTTGTAAAAAGAAAATGCAAAGCTCTCGCCGAGATTCGAACTCTAGAGCTTCGGATTGCTTGTCGGACTTGCTTCCAACGACACCACGACGGCACACGGTGAAAAAGGAGGCTAATTTCTTACAGGCAATGCTAGTAGCAGTAATAATGCAGAAAGAAAAATATTTTTATACTTAATTGCATTCTTATACTTAAGTTATTCTTATACTTAGTCGTGAAAATTGTCTTATGTTGCGATAATAAGGAAGCCATAATTCGACTTGCCTTTCATAGCTAGAGGAAAATATTGAACCTAAAAAAATAAAATAAAATTTAAAAAATATGAAAGCTTTCAAATTTTATATTACGCGCAAAGGGAAGTTTTTTTTTTTTTTTTTCATTTACATATGCACACATGTTTCGAGAGCATTTGGGCTAAAAGCCTCGCTCGCTGGCGATAAAAATATTTTATCCTGCACAGTATGTTGTCCTACTTGCTTTGAAATCGTTGAGATTTTTAATCAAAAATTCGTTAAAGTTTTATAAAATATGAAATAGGTAATAAAAGAAATTCGAAATTCAAAATCCCAAATTCAGGCTTCCAGGTGCCCATATTTGGGAAAAGAACTATGTTATTCAAAGTTTGATGGCTCTAGGTACCACTGTTTTTTCACAATGCGAGAAATATACATGCATTCATGCAGATTCTTCATTATTTAATTTCTTTAAACGTGATATATGGCGATATTATTTGGTGGCAATCTGAAGAGCGATTTAACACTTTTAGCGATTCGACTCAAAATACCGTATCAAAATCCTTCACATTTAACACGTTTAGCAATTCGATGCAAAATACTCTTTCAAGATCCACCACTATTTTTAGCCCTTAGGGCCTAACGCCTCTATGAGTTAAAAATAGTTTTTCATAGCATTTTGTCTTATATGAAGTAATACAAACCCTGAAATGTTTAAAAAAAAAGCCATAGAGAGCTATCTACAATAACTGCTATAGTAAGGTAAATTGAAAAGCTTGCTGAAACAGTTAATTAAAATATTTCTAGAGCCCAAAGCATCCTTATTTCCTCTTTATAAGCAATATGAACCCGTAATGGCTTATAAAAGTTCAAACAAATTAAAACTGGCAGTGATATAGTGTCAGACGATTTAGTAATCAATGTTGAAATACTTACAGCATCCTACTTGTTCATCTTCGTGATATTTTCCAGGGCAGTCTCTATGACCATCACATAATGTGTACCTTGGAATGCAAGTGCCATCATAACACTGAAAAGTGCTATTGGGATTGCAAGAACCTACAAGAGTTATATCAACGGTGAATGCATTTAAATAAATTTTACGTTTTAATATTATAATTAATACACAGCAATACACAAAATTACTGTGGACTGTACTTGTAGAAGTTGCATTCAAAAAATGCTGCGGAGAAGGAAATTATAGTTCAGGAATAAAACGTTTTCGAGATTGAGTTGTAGAATCTTCTAGCATGTTTCGGGATCATCAACTGCTACGACTAACTGAAAGACTAGGCAGCGAATTCTCGCTAGGTCTTGATAGAACAGATAACTGTAGAAGAAAATTATAATAACTTTTTTATTTTAACTGAACTGAACAAACGCACTCACTCGGTGCTCACAATTTAACCACTACTTGTGGCTTAGTAAATTAAACGGAAAATATGATGTATACTGCGAAAAAGAAATGGGGAGCCAGTTCTGTATCGCCCGTTCTATCGGGCTGATTGAAGAAATTCAAACTGCGTGTCTCATGAAAGCGCGACTTGGGATATATATTAGATTTATATATATCATTGTTCTAACATAGGTATTTTGACACAAAATGGGTCTTTTTCTGAAATAACATACCAATTTTTTTATATTTCGATTCTACGACTCAAATTATGCATAAATATTAAATTTTGTAAAATTTGGTGCCAAATTTTCGGAGAAACTCAAAAATGTAACTTGGAGAATTTTTTTCAGTTTGCGTCAAGAATACCGTATCAAAATTTATACGAACTTATTAATACATGGCAACCTATCCCTTTCATTGTGCAGTAGCGGAAAAAAAAGTCCCATCTTTCCAGCCATTTTACTTTGTGCATGAACGGAAAAAAAGTCACATCGTTCCTACTTTCAAATAATTTCAGCAAAGTGCGCAAACCACAGTAGATGTTATTATCGCTTTCAACAAAGATGCCAAATTTCAAAACGCGCCAACATATAAATTCATGTATATCTTCAAAAATTTTGAATAAAAAGCTCTAATTTTTTGCAGGTAAGCTTAGAAATACATCTACTTTAAAATGATGATAAAAATTTTATAGGTTATAATTCAAAATTTTTTTCCAAAAAATTTATAAAAATTATTTAAAAATACAAATTTAAAAAATAAATCATAAAAAATGGGTAAATTTTATTTGGAGTGAACCTAAATATCGAACTGCGAAAGAAAGAATCAAGTAAGTGTAATAAAAAAGAGATATTAATAAATACATACCAAATTGAATTAACATTGAGAAGCTAAAATTTTGAGAGCTAATTTTTTAAAAACTACTCGTGCGAAATACGTACATTTATGCACATTCTTCATTATTTAATTTCCTTAAATATAATACAGGGCTGCAATATTTGGTGGGAACAGTTTGAAAAGTGAACCAACATTTAATATTTCCAACGCAAAATCCCAAAACGAAAACAATAGTCCTTCAGGGACAAAGCCGCTTTGGACTAAAAAAAAAAGGAAAGTTCCATATTTCCCTTTCAACTGGGCGGATTGACGAAATTCAACTTGCGTTTTCCATGTCTCGAAAGTGCGACTTAGCGTATATATAAGATTTATATATAGCATTATTCTAACATAGGTATTTTAACACAAAATCCGACTTTTTCTGAATTGACATGCCAGTTTTTCCAATACTTCGATTCTACTACTCAAATTATGCCTAAATATTAAATTTTGTAAAATTTGGTGCGAAGTTTAAGGAGAAATTTAAAAATTTATCTTGGCGAATTTTTTTTTTAAGTTTGCGCCAAGAATAATTCAGTTGGCGAACTTCTTAATTTATAGGAATCTATTTTCCTTTTCTTTTTTTTATTGTATTCAAGTGGAAAAAAGGTCGCGTTCATTACTTTAAAAAGAAAAGGTCACATTCATTAAACAATTTTAATTTTCATTTATTAACAATTTTTAATTAAATAATTTTAAAGTGCGTAAACTACATTTAACTTTATTATCGCTTGTAACGAATATGCCAAATTTCAAAACACGCCAGTATGTAAATTCACATATATCTTAGAAAATTTTGAATAAAAAACTCTAATTTTTTGCAAGTGTGCCTAGAAATACATCTATCTACTTTAAGATGATGTTAAAAATTTTATAGGTTATAATACAAAATGTTTTTCGAAAAATTTACAAAACTTATTTAAAAATAAATCATAAAATGTGCGAATTAATTTGGATTATAATAAATATCGAATTCTGGAAGAAGGAATCAAGTAAGTTTAATAAAAATAGAAGTATTAATAAACATATATCAAATTCCATTAACATTGAGGAGCTAAAACTTTGAGAGCTAATTTTTTAAAAACTACTCGTACGGTTTTTACAAAACTTGGCATTTTGGCATAATTTGAGTCGTAGACTCGAAATATGAAAAAAAATTGGCATGTCATTTCAGAAAATGTCCGATTTTGTGTTAAAATACCTATATTAGAACATTGTTATATGTAAATCTAATACACATCCATATAGTCATAAGTCACGCTTTCGAGACATGAAAAACGGTGTTTTAATTTTGTTAATTGGGCCAGTAGAACGAGAGACATGGAACTGTCCCATTTGTTTTCGCAGTGTGCCTTTATATTCTGATATGTTTTTCTGTTATGCCTCTCATTCCAGAAATTTTCAGGGAAAAAGAGGTAGGAAAAGTTGGGGAAATTACTCGAAAAGATACGAGCTGAATTTATTGCTTAAAAGTGCGATTAAATGGCAATAGAAATTGGTAAATTGTCTGAAAATTAATACTGGAAATAATTGATTGACCAAAAATATCTGCTTAGCACATGCATGCGCTTTTATGTAAATTTTTAAAGTTGAAAACCATTGACTGCGATAGTGTATACCTCAACCAAGGAGATGATATTCTAATTAAGAGAGATTTATTAATTTAGTACCAAAATATGGTACATAACGTTTTAAACAGAATTTTTGTGGCTACATTACTCTAAAAGCTCTACGTACTATTCCAAAAATTAGGATTAATTTCTAAAAAAGTATATCAGAATGTTCAGGAATTATATTCCAGTTATAAATGCATAGTTAAGCACGCAATTCTATATAATCTAATAAATTTACTACCTAAATATTTAAACTGAAAAACGAATTTCACAGATAAGATTAATCTTTTACGTAAATTTATTGTATAATTTAATATTTAGATATAACGGGAAAAAAGTAGCCGTTTGGTAAGTCATGGAAGAATATATAAAGGGTTAGTAGAACAGAGCATAATTCAAGCTTTAAACACCAATTAAAACCATCATGGAATCAATCATCATGGAACTTCTAAAATAAAGGTGAATGCTATTAAGTAACAATATCTCACTATAAAACAGGGTCTAATTTTAAAGTTTTAAGAATTAGAAATATAATAAAAAATTTAACTTCATTAAAAATTCATTCCTCTTTTAATTTTCTTAAGATTTATTAGATAATTTATTTGAGTAAGCCTTAAAATATAAAGCTTAGAAAATCACTCTATTTAAAAAATCTTTTTTTTCTTACCTTTACAATTGTGCTCGTCTGAGTTATCAAAACAATTGTTCAGTAAATCACATCGTTGTTCAAAAGGAATACATTGACCATTCATGCATTGAAATTCACCTGGTTGACATTCTCGGTGATCTGAATACGGAACAAAAGTAAATTATATCTCTTGTCTCATGTTTCAACAATTTAAGAGAGAATTAAATTTCAAAACGCTTTTGATTGAAATAAAAATGTTAAGCTGTTTTGTATTAAAAAACCGTGCACGTACTACAGAAAGTTATGAGAAACATCTATTCGCGAATGCAGGAATGTTAGCTCAGAAAGGGACGCTATATAGAGGATATTATTTTAAAAACGTCAGGTATTTTCATGTAAATGGCCTCCTTGTACATTCTTATAACTATATTTACATAAGAATATATATAATTTTACTGTGCATTGCGGCATTTTCAAAATCTACTACTCCCGCGCCGCCACCCTGTACAATGTCAACATCTACACTTAAGGATTTGTAAAACAGCATAAACAGAGAAGATCAGTAATTATTACATTTGGCAACTTCATTTGCTAATATTCCTAGTTATGACTCGATCTCGGTGAATTCGATCTACACTCCGTGAAGGCTTGGAGACAAGTAGCGACTGGGGCGCTGGTACCTAAAATTCCCACAACCCAACTAGAGCTGTAACATCCCTCTCCTTCACCTCGTTTTATAGGGAAGAATCAGTCTTACTACTTGCCAGACAAACCATATTTGTATTTTTTCCCCTTCAGTAGCGGGCACACTCATAAGCGTAGTCTATTAAAAATTATAATCATTGTATTTACTGCAAACAAATTATTGATATGCATTCAAAGTCCTTGTGAAATTGCTTCGAAGGCTGGATGTGCCGGGGTATCGTTCGTTTGAGACAATTGCTCTAGAAACCTTAATATTTTTTAATGTATATTGCTAAGTACACTCATGTGTATAACTTATGGATAATATCAGTTCCGGCAAATAAAGTTCAAAAACAAAACAAACGTGACTTATTCATAAAGCCCATTTATTAAACAAAAGATAAAGAACAAAAATAATGGTATACGTTTGATAATATTCATTAAAACTATGATTTTTGCTCCCGGGAGCAATTACAAAAAATATATCCCTTACAAAATTTTAAGATTATATGGTTGGTATGATGGTTAGTGCATGGTATTTCTCCCAGACGATGAAATACAACGCCTAGGCATGCTGAGTATCAAATTATCGATCTGATATTGGGGAACATTACTTCACTCAGCAAGAAATGCTCTCCGAAGTTCCGGTATACTTATTTATAGGAGGTGCTTGACGGGCTGCAATTCGTCGACAAGCATGTACCACACATTCTCCATCGGATTCAAGTCAGGTGAGAATGCTGGCCATTCCTTACAGGTGATAACCTCAAATTGAAGGCGTTCTTTTGCAGCGTTTGCAAGGTGAGGACTGACGTTGTCATCCATAAACACAAATTCTGCTCTCATTGCACGCCTAAACAAACGTACATGTTGTTCCCGAATGATGTCCCGATACATTTAGCCTGTCATGGTTCCAATCCGAAAATGCAAACCTGTTCTGGAGTCCAGTATAATTCCACCCAAAAAAGCAATCCTACACCACCGTAAAGGTGTCATTCGATGATGTTATCTTGATGGTAGCGGGTACCTGGAAATCTCTATATGAAAGTCCGATGTGAATGAAACTGCAAGCTAAACCTGGACTTGACGGAAAACATTACACGAGCCCACTGTAACGATGACCACATTGCATGTTCTCTGCTCTAGGCTAACTCTGGCGAGAGTGAGTTTCCGTGAACGGGACACATCTGACAGGCCTGCGAGCATATAGACTAATCTGACCCAAATGGCTGTACACGGTTTGCCTTGAAATTGTCGTACAGGTGGCTGAAGGTTGGTGACGAGAAAGATCTAATGCTGTTCTCCGTCTGCTTCTTTTGGCAGTTACTACCAAATACTGGTCATCATTCGACGTTTTAACTCGGGGGCGACCTGTACTGCAACGTCTACTGACATTCCGATCATTTTGGAATCGTTGCCAAAGCCTAGAGATGATACTTTGGGCTATTTCTAATTCCTCGGATACTTCCATCTGAGTACGACCACATTCCAGGAGGCCGATAATTCTACCATGTAAAAAGTCATCCACGTGCGTCCTCTGTGTCATAACTATTCGGTTGTGGCACTGTGAGGCTTGCAGAATGCCTATAAACAATTTTACTTCTTTGCTACCATTCCTTATATACGCTTGTCTTACACTCTCGTCTTTGTGACGTACTATCGGCGTTCATCTAATGGCTTCCTGTAATTTGCATATTATTTTGGAAGATGTGTGATTGTTTTAAAAACATTTCGGTAAAACGGACAATATTCGTCATTTACCAGGCGGCTTTAGTTTCCAATGGTGATAACCGCATTCCCCAAAAGCTGTCATACTTGGAGCGCAATAATAAACAGACAGCTTTCTTCAGAGTTTTCACAGTCACAGAAAGAAGATTTTAAAATACACTATTTATTCATGAAATTCGTATTCGTTAGTGAAAGAAATTATGCGAGACAGAATACATTTTCAATACTCTCCTCTTTTTATTCTGATGATAAAATTTAAAATGTAGCTGTCAGCATCACAATTGCAGTCCATTCGAAGATTTCAGAATTACAGAAAAGACGAATGATACAAAAATAAACTGCAATCTAAAATATATTACATTACGCCTGGCAAGAACAAAACTTTCTTCAGACTCCACTTGCTATTAAAACTTCAACTTTAAAAGAATTTTTATAAAATTTCGTAGCAGTCTTAGAAGAAAAAATAACTAATGCAGAGCTAAAGTTACCGACAAACGCTTTTTGCAAGAAAAAGATTGCCATTAAAAACTAATGGAAAATCTCCATGCATTAAAAATACGTCTCTAAGTTCAAAAACCGAAATATTTCAAAAACTCCATTTTTCCTTTACGACTCTAAAATGAAAGTTGTAACATATATATCTAATAGAGGTATATATGCATTAATGATGAATACAGATTTTAAATAAATAATTAAACTTACCGCATCTTGATTCATCCGAAAGGTCACCACAGTCATCTTTGTAATCACAATATGCAGCAATAGAGACACATTTCGTGTTATGACAGCGAAAGCTACTTTGTAGGCACTCATGTGGAGCTGAAAAGACCAATAATAATGATTCGTTAAAATAATGTTACGAATGCTGTACATAGATAATAAATTATTTTCTTGCAATTATATACGAAATTGTTTTATTTTTTTGGGTAATGTAACATACAAAAAACCTAAAATAGATAAGCTATGCTGGAAAAGTAAGAATACAGGGGCAAGTGCATTTAACATTGAGTAAATGGGTATCTTCGGGATTTGAAGGGACATCGCCAAGTTGATAACGGTTTTGAGGACTTATTTGTAGCCAAATTTGGAGAGAAATTGCCAGAAGTCGCCACATTTAGCGAACATTTACCGATATTTTGGTTTGGTCCCTGTATCACCTTAATAAGCATTGTAACTGAATAAATGTAATTGATCACTATGTTAGCTGCAACCATAATTCGACCCTGATATTGCTTTCCAGTAATTTCGAGAAGTAGAAAGTAATAGAAATATCTCGGCGGCCGGTTGAAAACTATACATAAGGCCGAAGAAGGAGCATATACGCTCAGTTGTTTAGTTCTTGTTGTTGCGAGTTGTTAGTTCAGGGTGAGATCTGATATATTTCCTGGTTAGCTTTCTCTTTAGATGTGCTTTGCACTGCATTTGTTGAACGTTTTTAGTAGTTCGAAGCGGAACAGGTGATTGTTTTCTGTGATCCTGTGAACACCTGTACCAGTATTTCGGTGGATAATTCTAAAACTTAGAAGTGTTTCCATTAATACAATAAATTTCATTAACCTATCATCGGACCTGTGTGCATTCAATCTATTCCAAACCCGTACGCGCGCAAAAACAACATATCGTCTCTATTACAGCGAAAGATTATATGCCAAAACAGCAAATTTTAGGAAACGCAATAATCGGAAAAGATTTACAAGGATCTTAGCCAAATAGGAGGAGCTTGGGCAATTTCCTAATTGATCTTCAATTTCACGCTACATACATTTTTTTAGGCGGCTAGATATAGTTTTTCAACTGAATAGTATCTTGATTAAAAATGAATATTTTTGTCATAGAACTATTACAGTAACAGCGATAACTAAGAACTAAATACCGATACATTTCGTACATCATTCTGTGTAAAACTGATAGATTTACGACTGTTTGTGAAACAAAACTTCTCGCACATGAGTATCAAATTCTTCGTGAAGGAATACCAAGCTTAATACGTATGAATATACATTTGCCTGAAAAGAAATAAGTTACGAAGTTGCAACAAACATGCATGCAACACTATTGAATCGTGCAATTATTTGTGTGTTAAATATTCATAGAGATTAATTGTGCTTTTTATAAAACTGCTTCGTGTGATCGCTGATGCTGTCGCCGCTCATTTTAGGACTTTCCCAGTCTCTGGGCGCCATCTGTAATTGCTATTGTGAGAGAGTTGTTTCTGGTTTACACAGTTACATGTTAACGGCGATGTTCGCCAATAGAGGGCGCCTGTAATTATCGCTGTACTTTACTGATGCGCTTTAGTGACCGAATTTAGAACTCGAGACGTCGAGTACCATAGCTAATTGCTTAAAGCGAATATGTTCTGTCTATACCAGGGCTTCTTAAACTTTTGTCATTCACGACCCCATTTATGATTGCGAGTTTCTTGACGACCCCATACAAATAAAAAAGAAAAATAAATTAATATTTTTTGATGATTTATTTATTAGGTAACAATATACATATACATATGAAAATATATAAGTTTAGAATTCGTTTTGAAACATACAAAAATCTAAAATTAAAAATTGCACAAAAAATTATAAAATTGTATTTATTATAGTTTTAAAAATAAAAGTGGATTCTGACCGTCTTAATTCTCTCGAATATATTCAAGTAGTTGCGTGGTAAGTATTAAATTAAAGTATAAGTAAAAAATTTAATGAGATGGATGTTCCTGTTTTTTATTGCATAACAAATCAAATCTTGGTGCAATGTTTGAAACTGCTGGACGTAAGACCTCTTCAACATTTTTTAACGCTGAACGATATTGGGATTTAATATGTGTTAAAGCTGAGAAAGTAACTTCACATAAATATGTGGTGTTGAATGGCAGAAGTACATTTAACGCCATATCAGCGATTGTGGGAAATTCAGTTCTAGTTCCGATCCAGAATTCAGTCAAGGGCTTTTTTTGAAATTGTAGTTTTGAGTTTGAGTCACTCGAAAGCTCAGCAAATTCCTCTTGAGCTTTAAGTGGCAGGTGATCAATCTCACTTAAGCCAATCCAAAACGGCTTTTGAATCCAAACTATTTTTTGGAAATCAATATTTAATTTAAAATATGTCCGGAACTGTATTTCTAGCGCTTTTAAGTGATCTACAATAATTTTTGCAATAAAAGTTTTACAATGAATTTTCTCGATTACAAAATTGTCGACACTGGAAAACATTTCGGACGAATTTTTTTCGACCCTACTTTTCCAAATGTTGATCTTTTTAATAAAACTTTCAATTTTATCATTTGAAGTAAATATATCGCAATATTTTCCTTGAAGAGACAAGTTGAGATCGTTTAACTTCGCAAAAATATCTGACAAATAACACAGCTTGGATAGCCATAAGTCATTTTGAAAAAAAGCAGCAAGTTCACATTTTCGTTCGGTTAAAAATATTTCGATCTCGTCCTTTAATAACAATAATCTTCTTAAACTTTGACCTCTTGACAACCATCTTACTTCTGCATGTAATAACAAAGTTGTGTAGTCAGAATCCGTATCCTTACACAGATTTCAAAATAAGCGACTGTTAAGGGCGTGACTCTTAATAAAATTTATGATCTTAACAGCATCCTGAAGCACATCGTTGAATTCTGGTGCTAATTTTTTTGCTGCAAGAGCCTCTCGGTGAATAAGGCAGAGAGTAAAAGTTATATGATCATAATGAGCAGCTTGAAAAAATGATTTAAAACCAATATTTTTGCCCGTCATCGCTCTTGCACCATCTGTGCATATTCCACAGCAATTTTTCCATTCTAAACCTTCTGCTTTTAAAACTTCGTCAACTTTACAATATATGTCTTTCCCTGTAGTATGGTCTTCCATAGGACGACAAAATAACAATTCTTCCTCCACGCTTTCTTTATAAACGTACCTGACATATACTAACAACTGAGCCAATTTAGTAAAATCAGTTGTTTCGTCCAACTGAATTGAAAATTTTGGGCTTTCTTTAATTCTTGTAATAAGTTGTATTAATTGATCCTTGTTAATATCAGAAATTCTATTCGAGACAGTGTCGTTCGACAAAGGAATTTTTCGAATATCATCGCCATATTTTCTTCCATGTAGTATTTCTACCATTTTAATAGCAGCAGGTAACACAAGATCTTCTCCAATGGTGAACGGCTTTTTATTTTTAGCAATACAGTATGAAACTTCATATGACGCTAGTAAATATTTTTCATTAACAGTTATAAGTTTTTCAAAGATTTTCTTTTCTTTATTTAAGGATTTATACAGTCTTTCAAAATATTCTTTTGGTTTATTGACATACGAAACATGCTTTGATTCAAGATGTCTTTTTAATTTTGATGGTTTCATACTCTCCGAAGCCAATAATTCATTGCAGATCAAACAAAGAGGTTGTTCATTACCCTCACAATTTTGAAATGTAAAGCCAAATTGAAGAAAAGACTCATCATATTTTCTTTTTCGCACATTAGATGCCTGTTTTCCAATACTTTGTCCTGCCTGAGAAGAGTTTGTAGCATTATCATCTGCGTCATTACCATTCTTATTTAAGTTCAGCCATTTATCCATGGCCAAAAATTATTTTGATCCTAAAATACAATAAATATATAAAAATAACATATTAAATATATAAAATTATATTAAATATATAAAATTCACAAATTTTTCAACGGGTTTTACAAGTATTTATGCGCGCTTTTTTATAAGAGCCCCACAGACCGGTTTGGTTAATGCGTATTTGCCAGCGCGTGTATTGAATCATTGTTTAGCTGCAGGTTGCACGTGTGTACGCGCCCGCATTCCTCCCTTGTGGGAAGTCAGCGGCGCGCGGTTTATTCAACATGTATGCTACCTACCAAACGCACTAACAATGTATAGCCACAGTATAATAATAGCGATCATCGATCGTTTACTGCTGTCGGTGGAGATAGCTCAAAACCTTCAACAAATGCGCGTGTCTAGACGCTGCAAGTCCACTGTATTCCGCCAACTCTAGTGATGTTATAAAATGGTATATATATATTATATATAAATATTTGACATTAAAATCTCTCGCGACCCCAGAATTTTGCTACGTGACCCCAAATGGGGTCGCGACCCATAGTTTAAGAAGCCCTGGTCTATACTCGAATTGAGAACTCGAGGCTTCGAGTACCGTAGCTAATAGCTTAAACCGAACCTGCTCTGTCTATACTCGAATTTAGAACTCGACACGTCGAGTACCGCAGCCAATTGCTTAACCCGAACATGACTTTTCTATAGTCCAATTCATAATAGAGATGTCCAGTACCGTAGCTAATTGCTTAAAACGAATATGTTCTGTCTATACTCGAATTAAGAACTCGAGGTTTCGAGTACCGTAGCTAATTGCTTAAACCGAACCTGCTCTGTCTATACTCGAATTTAGAACTCGACACGTCGAGTACCGCAGCCAATTGCTTAACCCGAACATGTTTTTTCTATAGTCCAATTCATAATAGAGACGTCCATTACCGTAGCTAATTGCTTAAACCAAACATGTTCTGTCTATACTCGAATTTAGAACTCGACACGTCGAGTACCGCAGCCAATTGCTTAACCCCAACATGTTTTTCCTATAGTCCAATTCATAATAGAGACGTCCAGTACCGTAGCTAATTGCACAAACCGAACCCGCTCTGTCTATACTCGAATTTAGAACTCGAGAAGTCGAGTACCGTAGCTAATTGCTTAAGCCGAACATGTTCTGTCTATACACGAGCGATTTTGAGCAATGCTTTTTCTGCGCGACAGTCAAATTCGCTTGGGGCTACAAAGAATGGTCCCTACTGCCGATCAGGAAAACAGTTCAAATATCACAGGCAATCGTACAGGTGCACTTTTCCGATGGCTGTACATACTCACGTTCCACAGGCGTAGCTAGGGGGAGCAAGGGGGGACATTTGTCCCCGGGCACAACATCTAGGGGGCGCCAAATTGATGATAAGAAATTTCAGAATGAAATAATTTACACTCTTTGCAAACAGGAGAGGGCGCAAAATCTTCAGTTGTACCACTCTTAGCAAACAGGAGAGGGCACGAAATCTTCATTTGTACCTGGGCGCTGAAACCCGTAGCTACGGCTCTGCACATTCAAACTCCTTCAAGCACACTGGGATTTCGTAGCGCCGCACTTCTCACCTGTGCTAATAGACGACGATGCAGGACAAATAAGTAAACGCTATGGAATAAGCGAGCTAACACCCGAGACCGCCACGTGCTCATTGAAAGATTATCTAGAAAACTGTGATATAAGGACATTATACAGACACAAGGGTATTATACCTGAACTGTTCAAAAGTCTTAAGATAAAAATAAAACTCTAAGATGACTTTTTAGTCAAATGAAAAGAAAAATCTTTACGTTTGTTCTTAATTCTAATGTTATAATCTGCTAGATGAGAGTTAGTTTTACAGATGAAGTGTTAGTTGTTTGAAGTGTAGAAAGTTTGTCTAACAATTTAAAACTACAAATAACGATGTGATATTTTTAAGATTTTAAGAAAATGATAATCGTACTAGTTTTAATTTTCTTAATGTTATAATTAACATTTGAGAATGGAAAATTGGAAACAAAATAGGTACGTAAATATATTAAAAATATGGCCTTACGACAGGTCTCTTCATCGCTCCCATCTCTGCAATCCTCAGCTAAGTTGCACACAAATTGTGTAGATATTATTTCTTTGTTTCTGCACACAAAGTACTTTTCTTTCTTTAAGTTTGCGGGAATAGTTTCTGTATTATTCTGAGAACGAAGAACTGACAAGCTCTCTACCTTTCCTAAAAGAAAGAAAGAAAGAAAAAACCATAATAAATTAAAGAATATGAAAATTAGAAAGAATTTTAATCTTCCTTCTTTGGTGCTAATCTCCCTGCTTTGGTATTAAGGTTAAATTTCCTCCGAAAGATAAATTTTATTTATGAAGTCATAACTGAAAGCACTGCAATTTTACCAATTATTATAATATAATTCTAATCAACAAAGCATCATCAAATAAAGGTATCTAGTATATCATAAATTTTAATAACATTTCAGGAAGTAACTATGCAGGGCTTCCAAAAAATAAATTTAAAAATTCACGCTTTCAAGAAAACTATAATTTAAGAACGTTCATATTTCTCACACTTAAATGGCAACTATGTAAATTTGTCAAATCTGAATGCTATATCAAACGCATATCATAATAAGTGCAATTACCAAACATAGAAACCAAAAATAATCACATCAGGTCAATTCATTGCGGAATGTACTGTTGGTTTATTAAGATAGGTTGAATATCACAGTTTAAAGGAAATAAAAACTTCTAGACCAAGTGTAGAATATAAGATAGATTCTCATGTATAAAACAGGCTCGATTCCAGGTAGAAATGTTACGAGAAGATTTTTGAAAGGTAAGAGTATTGTTACTAAAGCTATTCATCTGGAGTAAATGTAAAAATTCAAAACTTAACAACTCCACTTTCACAACCTCACATTTTAAGTATTATATTAGGACTTTCTTTCTGTCTTTGAATATTCTTGGAAGTCAACTGCTTTCAAATCTCAGTCAGTTAATCATTTTCATGATTAAATTCATTTAAGATAGAATATTCGAATTAATCAATTAGAATAGTGTAAATTATTGTTTGTTTGGGAATGAGACATATGCACGTGGTGGCCTGATAAACGCTGTAAATTTCCTTTGAGGAGATCTTAAGATTTTGCAGTTTATGTTGATGAAAATAAGTCATTGTTTAGAAAATCTCGAAGCAACTAGTAAAGCGTACGGGGAGACATTTACTAGAGAAGAAATAAAATGTATTGCCATATTTCTGAAAAACTAAAGTGCTATGTTATTTCTTGACACTATTCTGTGATTTTATGCCATTATGCCATATTATTTATCATGTGAATTTACGCTGCATAGGATGTGAATTCACTTTCAATGTCTTGTGAATGCATTGCAATTTTACATTCTGTTATTCTACTAAGTAATTTAATGCGCAGTTTGTCAGCAGAAGAGTGAAACTTCATTTATCTATAAAAGAACTGTAAGAATCCATAAAAGAACTATCAAATTTATGTAACTTGAAGCAACAAATTTTAATACCAAATAATCATATTGAAAATTTAAATAATGAAAATGTTTCATTTTTATTTTTCTTTCAAAACCAAAGCAAACAAAAAGAAATGGTTGGGGAACAAAACCTTTTTCCGTTTTCTCTATACTGCTATGAAGAATTTCCGTATGGAAAAGAACGCACAAGAAAGCTACGATAACCAACGATAATCAATTAGTTTCATAATTCATTAATACTTGAAAAATAGTGTACCTGTCGTACATTAACATAAATGACGACACTGGTCCTTACGGAATTTATTTATTAATGAAATTTTTAAGGTAACAGAATGCGAAGTAATTAAAAATTAAAGTATGAATTCCAAATTAGTATACTACTACTAATAACAATGCCTAATAAACTAATAGCTGTATTCTAATTAAAAAACAGCGCAAAATGTATTAACAATAATACTCAGGGATGTAATAGAGCACTTCGGAAAAACAGTGTTTATAAATTAATCAGGCATTTCAGAAGAAGAAAATGTTATTTTGAACTTACTTCTGGTACCTCTAGAAATGCCAAAGGTGTGCGTGCATCAACCACACCAACTACGTCAATCACACCCAATTATAATATCCGATAATACTCTTGTTCTTTACTTCTTATTAAGCTTTCATATGTGCTTGTATGCAAACATTAATGTATCCGTCGCTTTATATTATTTAGTTACAGCTGAATAAATGTGATTTATGCTTAAGTACGCATCCTATCATTAATGGATATATCCCTCACACCAATGAAGTTTCGGAGATTTAACTGCTGCTGCTGGGCGCACAAAAGGTAAGCTAAATATTACTATCTTTATTCTTCACAATACGCCACAGGTGAAACATCAGAGGACTTTGTAGGAATACGTTAAAAGTGTATATATGCAATACATATATCAGACTTCAGATTTCAAGGATTGCAGTGGCACGTTTGATGCACGACTTGTTGATTTTAAAGCTAAAATTACAAAATTCGTTTTAAGAATAATTTTCGAATATTATTATGAATCATAGAACAATCAAGTAGACTTTATTTCGCTAGAGTTAGAAACATTGAAAATTTTCACTAATCATGATGACTTTAACATGTTTCCGACAGATATTTCTATTAACAGTGAATAACTCGAAGAAAGGTGTCATATTATTTTGTTTATAGAAAATCCACCATCATCTGATTGAACTTGTGTGTTTGGTTTCATCTCTATTTATGGTTTTGCAAAGTAGTACCCTAGAATTAGATTGGAAAATTTTATACCACTGAAAACCAAAATACAAAACTTACCAGCTGGTATATCGCTTTGCATCTTGCAAATATAGCTACTAATGGAAGATAGAATTTCCCTTTCGCCTTCTGGTTTGCTTGGATCTTGGTCTCCCCAATCAATGCCATCCCAATTGTGGAAAGCCAACTTTCCTAGTGAACATGGTATGTCATGCCAGTGGGCTGTTGAATGACCACTATCCACCCTCAACATGGTACAGTCTTGGTATGCACCACCATCTGGCTGAGTTAGCAGGCTGCGGGCAGCGGGAGCCCTGCGGATAGAAGACATAAATTTAATGCCAGAAACAATTAAACAGATAATTAATTTTGATCATAAATATGAGGAAATTTTTGTAGGAATATAAGTTTTGATATGAAGAATTAAATAAATACGTACTTAAAACTTTGGTACTCGTCTTATTATCTTTTAATCCTCTTATCTTTAGAGAAATCCGGTTATCGCGAAAACAGCAAGACATGAAGATTCGTATTTTTAGTGTAGTGTTGATGATAAGATGCTTTTATGAACCAAGAATAGTTTACATCACATTAAATATAACACAAACAATGTCATTTCTTGCACAATATAGCTCAGCTATCTAAATTTCTGTTCTAATATTCAGCTGTCTTAGCTGACAGAAATTCAGCTGTCTTAGCTGACACGACGGAACGAAATTTTTCTAACATTTTATTTTTAAGTTTTACGCAGCATGATGCTCAATGAAAATTTTGATTATATGCTAATATAAATGAAGCTCGCTGTCTGAACTCCAGTTAACGCAATACGCTAACGAACTGACACTTTAGTTTCATGTTAAAATTGCATATCAGACCAGCCATGCATGTTCTTAAAAATTCTCTAAAATAAAGAAGTTCTGGAATTAAATTTTCAGTTTAAAAGAGAAAGTAATAATGAAACTAATTAATGAGATCAGAAATGTTAAACAGATGATACGAGGAAATATGAGTGAAACTTTCGACGTTTAAGTTTCGAAGCAAATTGTTTTGGATATTAAATTTTAAATTATGTTGAAATGATATTACGTGTTCAAGATTAATTCAAAGAAAATCATAACTTAGGTTACAATAATGATTCATATGCCGCCCAGACAGTATAGCTGTTAGGGGGAGCCGACTGCGCTACCGAAGGGCTAGGTTTGATCTCGGAGAAGGCATGGATTAAGTTTCTGTCCCCTCATGGGAGGTTACGGTAGCCCACCTATTAGGTAACTTCATAATAAAGTGACCACCGCTCCTGGCCTTAGTACTGGCCAACTATAACAACTATAACCTGCCATTTGGAGAAAGAATCATATATAGTCTAATAAGTTATCTGGGGTCATTTTATTTAGTCTAAGAAATCGAACATCATATAACAGGTATGGGAGAATTCCATGATAGTAGAAGCCGCATTTTAGACTTGAAGGAAGTTCAAAAATCTTAACTAGACTTTGCAAGAAATTGCAAGTCCGAATGTAAATCATTTTAAAAATAACGATGTAGAGTCATTAGGACTCTTTTTCGAAGCAGGAGTCATGAAAAATGAGCAATGGCCTCGCCGGAACTCGAACCTCTCGAATACACGCCTAGAGTGCTGGCCAATGCACCACGAAGGTATGCTAAGGAGGCGAGAGAAATGCCTAATAACGAAACAATTGTGTATATAGTAAAACATTTGAACTAAGTTAAAGAAAGTTTTGTATTTTATGCAATTAATATAGTTACATATAAATAAATAATTCATATTCAGAAATAAATAAATGTTCTTCGATACAGAAACTTCAAACTCTAATTCCACGTAAATAAAAACTCAACTCTTCTTTTTCAGCCAGGAAAATCAAATATTTTCTTTTCTTGCCGCTTCCTCTTTCCGATAAAAAAAATTAGGCTTAGCTGCAGTTAAACAACTTTTAAATGGTTGATAATTCTACAACTATTGCGTAGAAGTTAATTAAAGGCATAAAAACCTTAATCGGAAGATAAAAACAATATAATTCAATGATTTTTAAAGTAAAAAATGCAAAATTTACTGACATATAAGAATAAGAAAACTGAGCTCAATGAACCGAGTAACAGAGTGGATACATATATATATATATACGCCGTCGCCCAAAAGACCCTTTTTCTGTAGGTATTCAGGTTCTTCCGAAGCGCTGGCGGACTTGCATTGAACGAGGAGGGGACTATGTTGAAAAGTGATTTACTTCTGTACCCTGTGTGACCAATAAATAATATTTAAAAAAATAATTATGGGTTTCACTTGACGCCCCCTCGTATATATTTATATACTTTTGGTGTTGCCGATTGCCACCAAAAAGGGAAGTGCTTTCAGATGTGCACCTGGTTGTAAGAAAGCATCACAGCATGTACAATCTATGGACATTGGAAACATAAATTTGGAATGTGTTTCATTATTTATTTCATATTTTGTAAAGCAGTTATGCGTTTTTGATTAAGAAACTCAACGATTTCAAAGTGAGCAATGGCAACACTGTAAACAAACATCTTTTATCTCTAGCGCGCGAGACTATGTATCGGAAATTCTAAAGATATGCTCTTTTAAATATTTTGTGATATTGTTGTTGAATTGAACTTTATGGTTTGAGTGCGAAGAACATGCTATTTAATAAATAAAGATAACACACAGAATATTAAAAAAATGCTCCTTTGGACGTAATATAAAATCTGAATGCTTTCGGATTTTTTTTCACTATTTATTTCATTCACGGCAATTTTTACTGCTGAAATATTTTTGTAGAGATAGAACATTAAAAAAATATATAAAATCTGAAGGCTTTCAAATTTAAGCAGAAACGCAAATTTAAGAAGAAATTTTGTTTTCACAGTCAGCGCGCAATAGACAGTCTTGCGCACTGGAGAAAAAAATGTTTCATTCCCTACAGTCTTGCCACTGCTCGCTTTGGAATTATTAAAATTTTTAATTAAAAATTTGTTAAAGTTTTACAAAATATGAAATAGACGATAAAACAAATTCCAAATTCGGCTTCTAGATGCCCATGTTCGGGGGAGGACTATGTTACTCAAAATTTAGTGACTCTAAGTGCCGTTGTTTTTTCACAACGCATATATTCACAATACATACAGACATAGTACATGCATATTGTTGCAGATTCTTCATTATTTAGTTTCTTTAAATGTAACACAAGGGGATCATATTTGGCACCAATCTGGAAAGGAGACATAGCATTTAAGTGATTCAACACAAAATGCCGTTTCGAATAGCCCTTTTGGGCTAACGTTCCTTTGAGCTAAAAATGGAAAAATTTTTAAGCGTCGATTATAAAGATGATGTATTTGAACAATTTAAAAAAAGATGTACGTATTCTTACTCTGGACTCCAGGTGCGCAGTTACACGGACTTCCTGACCTTCCAAAACCCTGAAAACAGGAGCATCAAACGAAGAAAATTTGAAATGATAGAGGAAAATTTTCCCGTGCTGAGTAATAGTTCTGTAGACAAAAACCCAACTTGATAGACCCGAAGGAAATATAGTGATATGCTCAATAATAGTACATCAACAGTCAAATACATCGGCAATTTTTTTAGCCTCATCGGCGGCGTGCTGACATGTTTAAAAATTAATTAACTGCCGCCGGTTTAGGATAGTACTCCAAAATATTGGTTAAAGATTAATCAGCTAAACGCCAGTTGTACCACCAAGTTCCAAGTTTCAGTTTAAAAATAAAGAGACTATTTTAATCTGTCTTTACGAAAATGAGCTTGAGAAGGAAGATAAACTGAGCGTAAAATATACTTTCTTAGAAAACATCAATTAACATGATAGTCCAATTATTCAGATAATTAATACTAGCTATTATCCCGTATGAAACTGTGCTTGGAAGGAAAACTTCATGGATGTACTTAATTGAGGAATTAAGATTAAGATAGTGACATCTAGCTGGCTGATACGATTATGATAAATAATCATAAAACAAAAGTTTCAATTGAAATTAATAAACGTTTTAACAGAAATTTTATATCAATAGTGACCAAGTGCATAGGATCATTAAATAGTAGTAATTTGAGTTAGTTTTAAATCTCCAGGAAAGTCCTTACTAAATGTATAAATTAATCGATGTTAACAATCGCATCCAGAATATATTTACGTAGTTCGAAAAAGTAATCTAAGTACTTCTATTTCATTAAAGCGATGTGATCTAATAAGTAAATGCATAAGGCAAGGAAAACATTAATTAATTCAATTAAAAATAGTTTGTTTAAAACATTTTCACTTAATAAAAATCACTTTTGCTAAATAAACTCTCTCTATAAAGATATCACGATAAGAGAATCTTGAATTCCACACAACTAGTTACGCAATAAACGCAAAGCGACTTTTATTTCACATTGTAATGATAATAATGTAAATCAAGAATAAAATAAATAATCATAACTAGCCAAAAGTTCTCTAATAACGCTATACATTTGTTACTGAATTTGAGTAAAATTTAATAAGAATTCATGGAAAACGAAGCGCTTTCAATCCCAAAATTTAAAAATTATTCAACTTTCCTATGCTAATTTGATTGAAAATTTTCGTTTTTAATTTAATTGATTAAAAATTTTCGTTTACTGACTTTAAAATCAAACAAAGGATTACCAGTCAGTATATATCATGGGATTTCCATCACTCCATCGGTACACACCCTCTTTGAGTTCATCGTTGAGACCTGTAAATTAAATGTATATATTAATCGTCGTGATGCCAAGTATGAAACGATAAAATATAAAACGACATACGACGAAATGTAATTTTCAAGTATTAGCAACCCTCATTGGCTTCTGTATATATATTACAAATAATGGATATATTTACCAAATTGATACATAGTTATTTCATATATATCAAAAGAGGGTTTCCCTGAATTAAAAACATTAGCAATGCCCAAAAGGGCCATTTTGTTTAACAAACGGTTTAAAGTTTATTTAAGTCTTTCTTTTGCGCCTAGCTTCGTGCCGTACTTAAGTGATCACGTACAGTACAGAGATTCGAACGCTCTTGACATCACATGCACTCCAGACATATACACAGATTAGTTTGACAAGCGACAAAGTATGAATTGAGAGAAAGAATCATAACCGTTTGACTAGTAGTGAATAAACTTTTGGCTGTGTAGAATGTTGTAAATAGACTTTTGGCTGCCGTGTTTGTATCGCATCCAGAACAGCATCTGCTCTATTCAGATAGTCCAAGTTAATTTGATTCATATGTAGGTTATCTGACTCTGAGTGTTGTAGAGTTGATCAGAAACACAGGCAAATCTTGACTTACACAGAATTTGATTTGCCCCATTTCAAGTGAACATAGTTGTAAAAGATCGAAGGATCTCCATTTCCACGGCCTTGAATATTACTCTAACACGGCTGGGCATGTTTTCAAAAATAATTTATATGTATCAGACTCTGACAATAAATTAAGCCTTACCCACTTTCTGAAAAAAATGTTTCTGTTTTAAACTGTGGTATTTGTGAATTTTTTTACATGCGTATTTCTTTTCAATGCGGATTATGGATTCAGTTGGCACAGTTTCAATTTACACGCCCTATTTTCGCGGTACAAATCTACTAAGTAAATGGAG
>KK122204.1:811995-841884 GCA_000611955.2 Stegodyphus mimosarum
ACAGATTGAGTTAACGTTTACCACTAGCAGATAACCACCGATAACCATACACGCCTCGCTACAGCCGTCTATTTATTCGGATCCATCAGCCGTTCAGAGGGCGCTGCTCAGCATACGCATGCGCTACGGATTTGCAAATCTAATCATTTGCATATCATGCGCTACTTTGCATTTCCTGAAAATTTCAGCTCACTCGCGTAAGTCCTTCATGGTGTTGCAATTTTCACAAACGTGAGTGTATTTCTTAAATTCTGCTATCGCTAAAAGTGAAATTAAAAGGCCTAATATATACGATAAAAAGTAATTCAGATAGATAGCAATACAATTCAGAGTGCATGGAAACATCCATATGACGATTACCCTAAATGATTCTTATTTTCTGTGACGTTGTTCAGTTCTGAGAATGCAGTTTAAGTCAGGAATGGCCACAAGTCGACCGGAAAAAAATTTTGTGTCGATCACAGCCTAAAGAAGATGGTTTCAACACACAAAGGGAAATTAGTCGTGTTTCATAGAAACAAACAGTTGTCGACACTTGAACAGCTCAGTGTCAACACTGTATTAGTGGTCTAGAAAAAGTGTCTATATGTCGTAGTACTAGTGCTGGTAAAAAATGTATCTTCCTTTAATGTATATTTCTTTTGCTTGCATTTTAGTACACATTAACATTGTGTAATAAACCTAAGACAGCGTTTTCATGAAGAATGGGAATTACTTTTTTAAAATGATGAATGATAAATGTTGTTGCTTAATATGCCGTGCCTCTACAACCATTACAAAAAAGGATCATTTTGAGAGTCATCTTTAAACTCTGCATAAGAAAGATCAAATATATGATTTATCAAATAATGATTACGAAAAAAAGTAAAAAGTAAAATTGGGGGTCTTCAATTAGGAAAGAGTTCAAAAATGTTTTTAAACCCCCATGTTGAAATTATCTGCACTACCTTCTACATGATTCAAAGAAAGCCATCAGAAAAAAAATAAATAATAAATTTTCTGACGGAATATTTATAATCGAAAATTTCTTGGAAATGCCAGATTTCCTTTTCAACGATTTTCTAAAAAAGATTAAAATTTTAAGACTAAAATTCTAAAAATAGATTAAAATTTTTAAGATCACAAGATTAAAATTATTGCTGCACTTAAAGATCTACCAATTGTCTTGAAATACTGTAATGCAGCGGATTGAAAATATGAGTGAAAATGCAAGAGAACAGTAACATAACAAGATTAATTGATATTCATGTTTTTCTCTTCAATACGGAAGATCGGCAGATATAAGTGACTCAACACAACACCCTTTTTTGTTCATATGGATTTTAAAGATTGAGCATCTAACGGAGAATTATTGAGCATGATTTCTTTGAAAAAGAATGCAGAGATGTACATACATTCAGATATGTTTAACTGCTTAAAAAACTCCTTCCTCACCAATGTGAGACTGTCATTTTAAAATTAATTCCAGTAACAATAAATAAAGCATCAGGAACTAAATTATTTTGTGTAAACACAGGACGAATTGCCAAAGGTTTTGAGCTACCATTGCTTAGTTGATCTACAAGTGTTAGCCAATAACAGTATCAGCAAACGTTTAAATACAAAAGAAATAGCGGACGCAGAAATAAAAAGTTGTGAATTCCCTCGGCGAAGGCGTCATTCAAACGGCATCTCTTCCAATTACAATTTCATTTAAATGTAAAAGATATCACCGAAAATACGTCTGACGCATTTAAAAATTAAAAAAAAAACTGTGTAAGGAAATGAAATCATATATCTACAAACTGACCTAATCTTACAAGCTAAAGAACTTGAGGAAGAATTTTGGAAATACATCGAGATATATATATATCAGTATGACCAAATGTAGAGAATATATCTGTTATTGTTTTGGATTTACTTACTTATGCTGTAATCTTAGGCTCCTAATCTTAGGCTGTTTCATATTTAAATTTCAAGAAAAGTAAATTTATTACCATATTTACTGATTTTATACTGAATATTATTACCATTACTTTTGTCTGGATATACAAAAATTCAGAACTTTTCGATGGAGACAGGCAGACGCAAAGCTCAAATTAATGTATTTATCTCACGTTCTTCGCATACCTTCGTAGTGTAGGGATCAGCACGCTCGAAGCGTCACCTACAGGTCCGTAGTTCGACACCCGGCGAAGGCGTTGCTCGTTTTTCTATCTCTCATCTATTTCGGTTTAAAAATAAACCTAATGTCTCTACAAATGACAAAAGATAATAAAATTTAATCTGTATTTTACTGAGGTAAATTTTCAATTACTAAATATTATTAATAAAATATCATGTTGGTTTAATACCTATTTCCCACTGTCATTTATTACCACATGAGATACGAGTTTGTATGAGGTAAATGTCTAGATTTTAGTAGACATATCGTGACATAGTTTTAGCAAAAAAAAGGCGATCATATGTGTATAAAAGTTAGCCACTCCAGCTTCAAATGATTAATGAGTAATTATATTTAACTGGCAGAAATATACTTATTATATCGTCATACATACAAATATATATTATATTGTCAGAAAAAGTGGCCATTCTCAAAGGTAATTATTGCAGAAGGTTATCGCCATGAGAAATTTTCTTGTATTTATTCGTGTTAACTTCTAAAGTGGGGAGAAAAACATTTTAAATTTATTTGACCTAGAAAAGGAGTGAGAAATATTTAAAATTCGCCGTATGCAAATTATTGGCACATCCCGTTTCAAGGTGCATCTGGTTTTCAGATCTAATTTCTGATTAGAAATTATGAAGTTATCCAGCATTACTTTCAATTTCGAAACTGACTAGCCAACTTAACCTCTTAAAATTGCAAGTTTATAATAATTGGTTTCCTCGCTCCTTTTCCAGTAAGTTTATTTCATCATAAGAATGTTCCATCTACATAAATTCAGGGAAGATTTAAGATAATAAAAATCATTCAGTAAAATTCTCTGAGTCTCTTTTCATAATGTTACATCATATGCAAATGTTACAATTACATTAAATTTAAAACATGCTTAAATGATCTAAAGAAAAAATTTTTTTAATAAATCTTCGTGCTTTCGTTAATTCTCGAAAGGGACATTAAGCCAGTGTAGCCTTCGTCATGGCCCTAAATATAATTCTCTTTTTATTTTAGGATTGACAAAAGTTTAAAGAGTATGAGGAAAGATCAAATTAGAAGAACAAGAAATGTTTTTTTTCTGATATTATGCAAACACAGAATTAACAACCGTAAAATTTTTAATTTACACCAGTATCGCTCAGAAATTAAACGTAACACAATTCACTTGCTTAAATATAATCTTTAATTATTACATAATTTGTGACACTTACCTACTGATTTATAATGAGCAAAGAATCCTCTGTATCTACTTCGAGAGTATCTGAAACAGCTCTGGAGGTGAATTTTCATTTTCCCATTAGAAATTATCCTTTTAGGGAACAGATTACCATCAGGAGACTTTATAATTGAGCTGTTCCCATACCCAGAGTACACAGTCAGTTCATCGCGGCACCTGCTGTCTTCTAAACTGTCTTCTTTTTCTGCCAAGTCATAGGAAATGAAATTTAACTCGATATGTTTCCCTGGTTCCGGTTCAATGGACCACCAACAGGACTTATCTTGGCCATAATAGTAAGGATAATTTGGTGATGCTACAGTCCCTTCAGGAGTACTCATAATAGTTCCACACTGAACTGTAGAGAAAATTTTAAAAAGTCAGTTTCTTGGTTTTAGCTTGGAATTGCTTTAATATTCTTTTATAATAATAGAACGTTGCTTAGCTGTAAGAAAGTTGACATCAATTGGAAAAAAAAGTAGATCGACCCATAAAACATTCATCAGAAGGCTATGAAGTCGTTGGGCTCGATTAAGTCAGAAATATTATTGCCCTTTGCTATATTTCAGATACGGATTGATGTCGGAATTAGTATGCCAAATCTTTACAGTGCATGCCAGAATCAGTTTTTATGATGGCTATTGAGGAAAGTTTATAAGACAGTTTTAAACAGTACTTAAGACAAAGAATGCCCGTAAACTTGGAATAATATAAAACGTCTCATAAATACTTGCTATATTACAGTTATAGTATATTAATAAGATGTTAAACTGCAAAGAAGTGTACTTAGTTACACATATACTGTCAGCATTATGGAAGGCAGTTCCAAGTGTAGGCGACATAACCAGCCACATAGTGAGCTGATTTTCGGAAACAACCATCTATTGTTTTCTCTCAAGCGACAAGTTAAATAAAAGTATATTTCGCTCTGATTTATAAATATGTTTAATTTGCATGGGATGCTAAAAATAATGGTCACTTTGTGTGCCGAACATGCTAGTGCTGAGCCTGATTATGATTTCACCAAGTTGATATTCCTCTTAGAAACATAAATATTTAAGTTCTCTAGAAGCAATGCAGTAAAGCCTAACATAAATGTCAATCTTTAAAAAGGAAAACAGTATCCTTTACTATCCAAAACGAACCACTGAAGACGTAAAAGCCTAGGAACATCTAAAATTCTGCCAGTACCTGAAGCACTGTGAGTTAACATATGGTTTTGAAATCAAAGCAGAATCGGAAGCAGAAGTAAAAAAATGCAAAATTTTTTAACAAAATACTCCATAAGGGGTTGCTTGCAGAAAATTAAGAGCCGCGAAGGAACTTTTACTGTTTCCAACAAGAAAACATCGAAACTAAGACATCGAATCTTTGCTATTTAAACTTCGAATCATCACTATTTAAAACTAAGACAAAAAAATAAAAATGGTAACTACAGTTTTGCCCTTGTAAGCAGGATAAAGTTCAGTCTTGCTTTATATAAATGAAGAAAGGAAAATTTATTGCTCTTATGTATGTTTGGATGTTCTGTACGTTATATTCGTATGGATCGTTTTAAAGTATGATGGTTTTAACGTATGGCTCAATTATTATTAGTCATTAGTTATTAGTAATTGTAGTAATTTCAGAACTATTTATGCAGAGTAGAATGCTTTCGTGGTGGAAATTTTAAAATGAACTAATTAATATTTCATTAGATTCAGAAAAAACTCTAAAACTCTGTTTAATTGCATTTTATCAACGTCTGTGAAGCAATTCTTTGAGAAATAAGTTAAGAATATCTTGTATATAAAAAAATACTTTCCTTTTTTGAATTAAAATAACAAGAACCCAAATAAATGACAAAAACATGAAAAAATATGTTATAGGTTTTAGTGTTAAATGTAAATTACATACTTTTCGATGTTTTCTTGTTGGAAATAGTACTGATTTTAAATATCTATTCATGTATATATTTTTAGTGTTAAATGTAAATTAGATACTTTTCGATGTTTCCTTGTTGGAATTAGTAATGATTTTTTTATAACTATTCATGTATATACTATCAAGAAAATTCAACAGACATTTTAAAAGTATGTTTAAAACTCTTGGGGACCTAAACGCGTGGAAAGAATAAGAACAAGGAACCTTTAGCAACAGCTTATGAAGTCTGCTGTCTGTTGACTAAGCAATTGTAAATATTTTCACGGGATTAACTTATTACGAAAGCAGTTAAGTTTTTCGAAGCTCCCGAATAAGAACATCTCTAAGGGATCAAATAGACGAAAGCTTGACATCTGTGACACCTAATTCCTTAAGAAGGGGAAATAATTCAGCCATTATTCTCTCGGGATTCTGAGTATAGAACTTATAAGAGCTTCCTGGTTTAAAGTGATAGATAAAAACAAAATCGGACTTCTTTTGAAAAGACATTTTTTTCCATATTTCGATTCTACGACTCCAATTATGGCAAACTACCAAAGTTTGTAAAAATCGCACGAGTAGTTTTTAAAACATTAGCTTTCAAAATTTTAGCTCCTCAATGTTAATTGAGTTTGATATATATTTATCAACATCTCTTTTTTTTATTAAACTTACTTGATTCGTTCTTTCACATTTCGAAATTTAGGTTCATTCCAAATAAAATTCGCCTATTTTTATGATTTATTTTAAAATTTATATTTTAAAATTATTTTTATAAATTTTTCGAAAAACATTTTGAATTATAATCTATAAAAGTGTTACCATCGTCTTAAAGTAGATGTATTTCTAAGCATACCTGCAAAAAATTAGAGTTTTATTATTCAAAATTTCCTAAGATAGATAGATGTGAATTTACATATTTGCGCGCTTTGAAATTTGGCATATTTCTTAAAAGCGATAATAACAAAAATGTGGCTTACGCAGTTTGTTAAAATTATTTGAAAGTATGAAAGATAACTTTTTTCCGCTGGTCTGCAATGAAAAAAGAAAAGGAAAATAGGTTGCTATAAATTAAGAAGTTCGCCAAGTAAATTAATTTTGGCGGAAACTGAAAAAAAAATACACCAAGATAAATTTCTGCATTTCTCCGTAAATTCCAAACCAAATTTTACAAAATTTAAAATTTAGGCATAATTTGAGTCCTAGAATCAAAATATGGAAAAAAAGTGGCATGCCTTTTCAGAAAAAATCCGATTTTGTGTCAAAATACCTGCATTAGGAGAATGCTATATATAAATCTAATACATAGCCTAAGTCGCGCTTTCGATACATGAAAAACGCAAAATGAATTTTGTCAATCGGCCCAGTAGAACGGGAGTTATAGAACTATCCTTTTTTTTTCCGCAGTGTACAAATTTCGCTCTTTTTACATCTCATGTAGTTCCTTCAGAATTTGCATTGAGAAGGAACTCCCTATATATAGTGGTTGCAAATTGAACATTAGATGCAAATTTTTGTTTAGATGTTGTAATAAGAGTGCAATTCATCTTATAATAATTTTTTAGAAGGAACACTAAAAAAAACTAAAAATACATGAACATCACTGAGAGCAGCCCTCAGAGAGAGAATAGACATTATTAAAAAGTAATGTAAATGATCATAAGTTGATTTCGATTCTGCAAACAAGTTTTTCCAAATTATTTGCGACTTTTAGAAAATTGCATGTATTCTGATACGTTATGTGATTCAGTGAACATATAAATTGTATAGCGATAAGAAAGAAATCTGTGTGATTTCTGAAGCTCCATTTCAAATATAAAACAAACGCCATTTTTGCAGAAGTTTTCGTGTAAATTATTCCCATTACTGAGAAAAACGTCTGAAGTTAATGTCGGAAATCACACGAGACGTTGGTATTTTATGATATAAATGGGGAACAAATTAAATCATAGTACCTTTTGTTCATGGAATTTTATGCCTAGTTTTTAAATGAAATTATAAATGTTTGATGAACAAATTTCACTGAAACAGAGGTAATAGGAGTTTATTACAAAATGCATGAAATAGTAATCTTTCAAAGTGAGAGCTTACGAAAGAGCTCTTAAAGCTATTATTTTATTTTATTTTATATTGTACTAATACTGACTGTTATCTCTCATTCAGCGTTACATAATTCATACAAATTTAGAGTAGTCTTAGATTCTTAGATTAGAAATTACGGATTAAATTTAATATACACTGGTGAAATAAATTAAGAGAATTTGCACATTTTATCGAAGTGCATGAAAAGAACTGAACTGAAGGAAAAACCACTGCTTCTAGATAAAAACGCAAATCTTGTACAGCAAATATGTAAGCGTACACGTGTGTGTAGGCGAAGCCAACAGAAAAACAGGCTTTATAAGCGCGTGGAGGGTAAGACGAATTTCGTTCGCTAGCACACCTCGGCGAATTTCTTGGTGTTATCTTGCAGCAAACGGTTAAATTCACATCGGAACAGGAAAAATGAGTAACCACCAACGTTTAGATGATGGAATGAGGTGGCAATTGTGGGGAGGCTAGAGGCAGGCCAATCGCAAGTCCAGATATGCAGAGAGTTTAATTTAACGCCCAGCGTCATGTGTAACCTATATAGCCTGGGCAAGGTCATCCAAGAGCGACGAAAGCCAGACAAAATTGCTATTTGTCCATTTTACCGAGGGATAACAGAGGGGCTACAGCTTCTCAGCTCTCTCGAGACCTGTATGCAGCCACAGAAACCCGTGTAACAAGGGTGACTGTTTCCAAAAGACTGAATGAGATAGGGTTGTTTGCTAGAAGACGGGCTGTTTGGGTCCCGCTCACGTATACGGACAGGAGAGTCCTATTAGCATGGTGCAGGCAGCATAGTGATTGGAGCACGGAGCAATGGGCGACCGTTCTGTTCACCGATTAGTCCCGTTTTAGCCTAAACACCGATTCTCGCCGTACTTTCATATACAGAGAGCCAGAGACCGGCTACCTACCCTTCAATGTGCACGAAATCAACAGTTATGGCGGTGACGGTGTAATGGTTTGGGAAGGCATCATGTTGGATGGCTGCACACCTCTCCGCGTTTTTGACAGAGACAACCCTATAGAGTCAACCTATAGAGCGTGTCTGGGACGCTCTGTGAAGGGCAATTGCAACTCGTAGCCCTCTTCCGAGAACCATCGAGGAACTGAAAACAGCGTTGTTGAATGAGTGAGATCAATTGCCACAGGCGCTGATAAACTGCATTATTTCCAATATGACATCACACTGCAAGGCCTGTATGGCTGAAAGAGGGGATCATACAACCTATTAAGCCATTTCTTTTGTGTCTTCTGCAACCGCTGTTTCAGACCTTCAGACTGCCACGAGTGTTACACACGAACATGTGCGTCTATTATAACTGCTGAATGTTTATTTTGTTTGTATTATATGAACCTATATTCACACCACATTTTATTAAATCTGTCGAGTAGTTCTGGAGATTTTAGATCAAATATGAAAATTCTCTTAATTTATTTCACCAGTGTAGTTACGCATAACTTTTGTCACTCAATGGCACAAAATTTTAGACAAAACAGTTATATTTAAGATAATGTTAACATACATACATATTTTATAAATTGCAATAAAATTCAATTTAGAGGCTTTTTCTATCTTTTAATTTTAGCTTGTCTATAGTTAACTATCATCAACGGCCATTTTTCATAAAGAAATGATGTAATTTGTAATATATCAAATACATTCAAATTCTTTTGAAGAAGTTGAATCAGAAACGATAACAAAATTCTTACATTAAAATGCGTGTATAAGGCGTGGTAAAAGGTTAAACAAATTCAGGCATAATTAATCCTCAAAGAAGTGCTATAACATATTTTTAATATTTAGAATATAATACATTCATATTACCTTTTTCTCTACATCCTAGAATTTCTAAACGCAAACATGGCTGCTCATAATATTCCAAAATTTTAATTTGCACTATTCTAGCTGGTATACCTTTTAAAAGATTAAATCGCATCTCTAAGTCGTTCGTGTAAACATCTGTCGATTCGCATTGATCGCATACATACACCTGTAATTAAAAAAATAATCAGAAATAGTGGCATAATTCTTAAATCAAAATGCATGTGTAAACTACGAACGGTAATATTTTAGCATATAGTGTTTCACAATATTGAAACTTAGCTATAATCACAGAAGTTGACATGGCATTTTAACACAGAAATTGAATATGCATATCTAAATACGAAAGCATTCATCAGGAAGAAAATTTCCGAGACGAATTTTTGAAAAATAAATGAAATTATAGATTTAATATATGAGTGTGATCATGAATTTATACATATTTATTTTTCTAGCCATGAAATACCAATAATAATATCCCGCGCATCTAAGAGAAATCTCTTTTTCAAAAACTAAAATAGTTAGCAGACATATATATATATATATACCGCCGCCTTTCTTTGTTTGCTAATTGAGCCGCTCTTGTTTTTGGCTTAAATAATTCGACCAAACAAGTCATTTTTCAATTTTGGAGAAAAACGTTTGATTAAACTTATTGAAGTAAGTTTTTCCTCTTAATGTAATATGTTCACGTAATTAGTTAGCTTGGCCTTTTAGGCAATTTTTGTTTTTTTTTCAGATTTTCTAAAAAATTTTTATGTTTTTATATTTTTGGTTATTTAGCTTTTGTATATAATTTTTGGTCTCATTTAGGTACGAATACATGTACAGAAAATATCTGAACATTGGAGAATGTTGAACATTGGAGAATGAATGCTAAAATGTTGTTTTAAATTGAAGGTTTGATACTGAAAAGCGGTTTTGAGTCTCAGATGATTCAAAGGAACGAAACATGTATTCGGAACTCATTAATCAACTTTGTTTAAGGCCTCAAAACACCTTTCTCTTAACAAGCTTTGTTTGAAGCGTTAAACAGAGGAGATTAATAAAATGTTATTTTGTTTTGTTTTGTATGACGTTCTGTAAAATATTTTTAAAAATTTTTCTTTAGTCATATTAATTTTCAGTATTTAAAGATTCATAAAATTTACATGTACTCTCTTTGGTAATTAATTACCTGGAGAAGAAATGGTTAAACCTCCATATAGAAGGAAAAAAATTTTCAATTTAGTTCCCACATTTGCTTTTTGGTTTATATATATATATATTAGGTGTTGAACCGGAAAAGGCACATTACTTTGATTTTTTTCCTAAGGTTATTGTTGTTTTAAGATAATTTTAAAATTCTAATCTTTAGTTTTGTCTTTGTCAACTCAGAAATAGGTTATTTTATTTATTTAACTTTGCCATTGCACCAACCCCCTGACGAAGATGCAGAAAAAGATATAAATACCACTTTTCGTTTTGGTAGGTTTTGCCCCCTATTTCTTGAAGTTTGCAGCTGTGGTTTTTTTTGGGGGGGGTATTTGTATGTGATTTATTCGGAATTGAATATGGGGTGAAAAGTATTTTTTATTTTATTTTATTTTGCATTATTACCGCCACTTGTTGCTGCTATCAGGGTACAATTGGAAATTGGATTAGGATTTGAACTGTTTTTTACATTGTATTTATTCAAATATTCTCAAACTAATGGGTGTCATTATATATATATATAATGTGGCTCTAAATCTAATAAAAAATAACCATTTTTTAGAGTCTTACTTTTTGCTGACCAACAGGTTCTTCTTCCCATTTCCAACTTATTGAATCATTACTGAAAAAAAGGTAAAACGTTTTCACAGCTATTCGTTTTGGGGCTCCATTCACACCCTGGAGTACAATGCCTGTCACCACTGTCATATTTTGAAGGTCTACCTGAAAATTAATTATTGAGATGATATTACAATAGAAAATGGTTTAAATGCAACAAATCTTGACTTTGCTGAAAAGTTACAAATAATTATTGTGAGAAAGTGGTCATGGAGAATATCAAGAAACCTCTTAAATTTTTAAATACTAGATAGTTTTATTCTGTTTCCAAAAAGTCAAAAGACTGAGAAAAGTATTGTGAATAAATTAAGTGGCAGATATTTAAAACTTTATATATATAAATGTTTATTCTTGAAAAATGCTATTCTTGAAAAATGATGAAGATAAATGGCATACTTAAAAAAATAAGCATCAGTTTCGCATATTAACTAATTACATGTTTTCCTTAGCTGGCATTATTCTTTGCTAATAAAAAGGTTTTTCGAATTCGAAAATAGAAAGTTAAATAATTTCACATGCCATTTGCTAAAAGTTTATACTGCCATAAAAATGCATACTAAGCTTTTTACATCATTTAATATCATTTTAAATTTTAATTCAATTTACATGTAAGATCCATGGAAAGAACCTCTTTTGCACTTTTCCCTGAATTTGAACTTCTTGTTTATCTACAATACACTTCGACCATTTTAAAAGCAGTATATTCGAAAACTATAACTATTTCTTACCGTAAACTGTTTTAAAGAATCATTGGACGCAGCGCACCATCCATGGTCAGCATTTAATCTGCCATTGGTATAATAATAATGATCCCAGTCGTCGCTAGAAGAAGCGCTGATCTGGATGTCAAATATTTCTTCAGACGCCATTCCAAGAGGCTGGCCGCACGACTCTGAGATATAAAAACATTACTTAAACATTAAAAATACTTCTTTTTTTTAATATGCTGAAAATAACTTGTATTACGTAAAACAATGGAACAAGTATTTCGAAAAACAATTTTTTTAAGCCATGCTTAGCTGCTACATTTACAGGTAAACTTTATAAAGACAATTTTTTTTCCTACGTAAATACGCCACTTATTATGTATTTTGACTTAGTCGTTAATTGCCTTTGATTTTTTTCATTAGCCCAAATAGCCGTTGAAGGCTATTAGTCTCAAAAAAGACATTTTGTGTCGAATCACTAACAGTGTTGCATAACTTTTCAAACTGTTGCCGCCAAATATTACAGCCCTGTATTATATTTAAAGAATTTAAATAATGAAGAATCTGCATGAATGTATGTATGTTTCTCGCACTGCGACAAAACAACGGTACCTAGAGCCATCAAATTTTGAATAACGTAGTCCTCCGCCTGAATATAGGCACCTGAAAGCTCGAATTTTGAATTTCGAATGTATTTTACAATTTATTTCTTTATTTCATATTTTGTAAAACTTTCACGAATTTTTAATTAAAAAACTCAACGATATTAAAGCGAACAGTGGCAACACTCTACGGAATAAAATATTTTTATGTCCAGCACGCCAGACTACCTATCGAAAATTCTAAGGATATGTTGCTTCTAAATATTTTTAGCCTAAATGCTCTCGAAACCAGTGTGTACGTGTAAATGAAAAAAGCGCCTCTTTGTGCTTAATATAGAATTTGAAAGCTTTCAGATATTTTTTTGTTTTGTTTTGTATTGTATTTGACCTATTTAACTTTTTATAATTTTTTTTGGAAATAAATAAAACTGTAAATTAAATAGTTTAAATAAATGCTTAATTAATTGATGCACATTATAACCCATGAACTTCAATTTAAGTGTATAGATGTTTATTACAGCCTCTGCCGGTAACAAAATTTGCTACATAAAGTTATGGATAGTACCATTTCATAATGTTAAAAATAGTTGCTACCAGATTTTCTGTTCGGCATAAACTGGATGCAATGGATGAACATTAGAACTTAAATTTAAATGGTCGGTAGTGATTCAAGTAATGACAGATTAGAACCACATGAATTCGAAAACATGTGATGTGAAAAGTCGTCATTCTTGAAATGAAAATCCGAACTCCAGTTTTTTGATAGAATTTTCCCCCTTTTTAGCGTATTTATTATAATAATATTAAATGTTTTACCAATACTATAATGATTATAATTCACAATAACAAAATTATTAAGTAGAAAATTAAGTTAAAACCGATGTAGGTAATATGGATAGAACATTTTCTTATTATTCGAGTAGATTAATACTATAAACTATCGAATAACAGAAATTAATGCTGTAATAATTTCTGCACAACCAAAAGTTAATACCGAATAAATGAATGAGATATCAATTAAAAAATACGAAAAAAGTAGCTTTTGAAGGCTTTTAAAAAAGATTTAAAAGGCTTGTATTATGTTCCATATGAAATTGTAGGGCTCCTCCCTTTTATTCTGTTTGATAAAATGTCGAGGAACCTAAAGAAATATTAAGCGAATTATCCCTTAGTTCAAATAACCGAGATCGTAAACTTAAGAAGGGTTTAATTACCCTTTATTCACTCACAATAAGACTGGCAGTCTGCCCCTTTCTTCGGGTTTGCAGCAAAGCCTCCACTTGGGCTTAAAAGTAAGAATTAAGAACTAACTAATAACTAACTAAGAGATTTAGCCGAAGCTAACACAATTCTAAACTAGATGGCCCGTAATCTTAAACTAGCAGGCGAACTATCGAAAGGCACGTACTGATACGGCCGAGCGTAACAACAGCTTAGAGAGACGTAGCCCAAAGGCAAAAGCACGATACACAGGACTCCTGACTCTCTCTCGAAGTCAGTTGAACTTGCCTTTAATACTATTAAAAAAAATTGGCATTCAACGCGTTTCTAAAAACTCATTTTGGTAGGGAGTTGTAAGTTGAAACGAAGTAAGACAAGAAAGGTTCACTAAATTAAAATAATCGTTATAAAATTAAAATATACCTTGAATTAAAATATTCACTAAATATTTATTAAATTTAAACATGATTTTTAAATATTTTAAAATTAATTTTGTCAAATATAATTACACATTTATTTCTTGAAAAAAAGGTAATACAAAAATAAAAGTAATATAATGTAATGAATTGGAGCAATAAAAGAAAAAATTAATTATTTTAATACCCGATGTATCTTTATGCATGTCAATAGTAAAGATGTTTCTTTTTCACTTACTCTCAACATTTTGAGTTAGCATATTTTAAAGACATAGCGAAGTACTTATGCAGACTAAACGATTCCAACATAAAAAAACATAAATACAAATCCGCTAATAAATTAAGCTTGAGAGATTTTAAAATTATGATAAGCAGGACTCTTTACCTTTTGCACGAAAGTACATATTATCTCTGATTATAGTGCATTTTGTTAAAATAGATAACAAATTCAATGAGCATTTTATTAAAATAAAAAACAAAAATTTGATTCTGAAGAAAAGCATCCTGATGAAAATATGACCGGTTATTGCAAAAGCAAGATAGCGAGAGCAGGTCAGGAAGAATTTATAATACGGATGAATGTTGACTGATAAATCTATAAGAAGCTTACTTTAATCATTATTTGGAAAAAATATTTTCAAAGCTGTTTTTAATTTATTTTACGTTACGGGAAAAGAATTTCGGTACAGCAGCGTTATTGGATCAAGCTACACTTTTTAGTATTTTAATATATTATTTTCCTTAAATTTATTTCCTTTAAAAGTTAAGAAAGGGCTTACATATCGCATTATTCTGCATCAGAATATTTCTTACAAAACTAATGGGTATTTTCTAACATTTAGACTTTGTATATACTCCAAACGTGGTATAAAATATTGCAGAATCCACTATTTTAGACAAATAAACAGCCATATTAAAGGAAAATGATATTTTTGGGCAGAAAATGTCTATTCTGAAGTAGAAATTTTATTAGAAGTCTGTTACAAATCTCTTGCTGTAACTGATGAGAAAATACACCATAAAATATAGTTTTCATATAATGGTTAAAAATGCTATGATAATTATGAGCGTAAATATTTTATCAAGAATAGATGCTTGAATACATTGTAGAGACATTAGGATTTTTTGGAAGCAGGAACGATGAAAAATATGCATCGCCTTCTCCGGGAATCGAACCACGGACCTCTGAAATACCGTCTCAGTGTGCTGACCATTACACCACGAAGGCACGCTAAGAATGTGGGAGATATACCTTATATACTCCCCTATGTTACAAATCTCTTGCTGTAACTGATGAGAAAATACACCATAAAATATAGTTTTCATATAATGGTTAAAAATGCTATGATAATTATGAGCGTAAATATTTTATCAAGAATAGATGCTTGAATACATTGTAGAGACATTAGGATTTTTTGGAAGCAGGAACGATGAAAAATATGCATCGCCTTCTCCGGGAATCGAACCATGGACCTCTGAAATACCGGCTCAGTGTGCTGACCATTACACCACGAAGGCACGCTAAGAATGTGGGAGATATACCTTATAACATGTTGTCATATTATTGGGAAAACTGGAGAATTTTACCGATTCAATAAAAAATTATTAAAGTGGCAACTTATAATGCGAATGACTTCCTTTCTGTTCCTGTAGCTTATGCTTACAAATTTGAAAAAGAATTATTAAAAAATTCGATAATTATTATAAAATACTCTCCAAGAAAGCCATCCATAGAATCTCTGTGCGGATCTGAAGGTTGCGAAATAACTTCTAGGGATTTATATTTATTTTAAGTAACCAACTTAGTTTAAGTTATATTTTCTTTCCTATAAGTCTTCATTCCCCTAACTGTCAATGCTAGAATATTTAAATTTGGTAGCGCGCGTGAAGCAATGCAAATTCTACCTTGAAGAGAAAAAGTTTAAATACTGAGTTATAGAAGGGAAAGATAGAGAGTTTGGGCAAGTGCTGTATCTCTGTAGCGTGAGCACCCGTTTCTGCATTTATTGCTGGTTAAAGTGGCGTAACAGCTATTACTTTGCTGCCACTAAGTTTCGACGGGGGTTTAGGTAACAGAATTATCTGAGTCCTGTAGACTAATTCTATTGCTTGTTAATATCTTCGGAGTTTTACTTAGTTCTTGTTATTTGAGTTAGCGACCGAGAGAGGAGTAGAGTGTTAGCGTCCAGTCGACGCATTGAAAATTTTAAAGAGTTTAATATAAGGCACTTTTAACCCTTCTCCTGTGTGGTTTCTACACGTACTTCAGCTGTCAATCAGAAGATAGACAATTGGTTCTTACAAACTAATAAAAATGCAAGCAACTCTTAGAACGTATTGCTTTTGAAGTTAACGAAATAATTCAGTCAGGTTTAACCCCTACTGAGTAAAAACTGCTCATTGAAAAATGCTTTTATGTGTAACTAATGTGCTTGGTGACATAAATGTATGAATGATAAGAGACATTTTCATGCATAAGCGAGTTTAACTCTCTGGGTTCTTAGATTTAGTTGTTAATAATGAAAAACGGATGTCTAATTTGGATTCAGCAGAGTGAAAGATATTGAAACGCACACGCACTCTCACACAAAAAATGCAGGGAGCGAAAAGAAACATTTTAAAACGCACCACAATTTATTTAAACACTTCTATTCAATAGTTTCGTAGGTCCTTAATATACCTTCATAAAAAACATAGAGCGTTGAGAAAAATATTTGATGAAGAAGTCTGTACCTGTTCCGAAGACTTTCATTTCGCAAAACTGAAGACTGTCGAATCTGTTGAACATCTGTACTGTGACGTACTGACCATGTATTGGTTGCGAACAGTTCACTTTTAGAACGGAAAATTCTGGATTCATTACAGGATATATCGAACACATGTATGCATTCAAAAATCCACCCACTTCCGTATGAGGAATTCCATAAGACAAGTCGTCGTAATACCGTGCGTAGGTATTCACAAGTCCTGATTCGTCCACAGTAACTCGAAAACCCCGTAAACTCTGAGCTAAAAATATTTAAAATTCAATAAAACTATTATACTAAATAGGCATAAAATATTTAATTACTTAAGCAGGAAATAAAAGCAATAAATTCTGAATAATAGCAATGGGATTCTGAGTTCAAATAATTTGCACTCCTGCAGCTGAAGAAAGGGTTTTTACATTTAAACCTTCGAAATTAGGCTCGCAAATTTATGAATAGTACGCTGATTCTTGTCGCTCTAACAGTTCTAATGCGCAAAAGGGGTTGTAGAAGTATCTGGCTATGACAAGATTTGATCTTACGTGTGATCTAGCTATAAAGACTGAAAAAAAGTTACTATAAAAAGTTAATAGAAGTTTGACCAGACAAATTTATTCTAAGGTGTCGCATAATCCTACGCAGCTATTTCGTTTGATAAGACAAAGAGATGGGCATTTTGGTAATATAATTTTGAACAAATGACTATTAACGCTTCACTGTCCTGTTTATAGTGGCATTAAAATGACAGATGAAATTGACGTCAAAACCAATAAATAGTGGTAAAGAGACAAAATGATAAACATAAAAAACTTTATTCTAGAAAAGAAACGCATAACCACATGGCTAATGGACCATACCGGCGAGTCTAAAGTAAGTATAAAGAACCGTTGTTACTCATAAATAAATCTTTAGGAAATTCTGTTATTTGGGATTTTAAGCTATTGACTAAGATGATGACGAATGCGATGAGAAAGGTGTGTGTCAATCTTCTGGAAAATTTTATAGTGAGTTATAATGTTTCCGAGCTGCTATCACTGAAGGTGGTATATTGTTTTTCTTCATAATTGAAAGCAAATTTTAGTACATAAGGGCTAGGATTCTCCTTCGAAAAGGAAGATGCGAAACAAGCAGCAAAGCGATTGCCATTGATTTGTGAGACTGAATAGAGAGACCTTCTGGAAAATGTGGTCAGGATTAACTTTATGTAGTACCTCATTAGACAGGCGCAAATGTGCTTTGAACAAATACCTTGGAAGTGCAGAATAGTGACATTAAGCTGCAGGATTGCAACGATAAACCTCCCACCACTCACAAGACAACGAAGAAAAGCCCAAAATTAGGAGAGACGATGCTGCCACAATATGTTTACAGCGTGCAACAGGCCCTTTTCCTTATATTTGCTTGGGAGTTTGAAGAGATTTCTGGATGGTAGGTCATTAGCTAGCGTTGGTTAGAAAGTATTGTGTTACACATCTCCAGAGTTTTATCACCTGGAACTGGTGGTCCGGAAAGAACAGCGGCTGAGATACAGTAAAGCCAGTAGAACCGATATTGAGACTTATGTACTGCTGTGACTAGATGTTTACACTTCCAGCACAAGAATGTCTGTAGAGACATTAGGCTCTTTGTAAGCAGGAACGAAGAAAAATGAATAAAGCCTTCGCCGGGACTCGAACTACGGAGCTCTGGAATACGCGCCCAGCGTGCTGACCACTACACCACGAAGGTATGCGAAGAAAGCGGGAGAAATACCTTGATACTCCCCCTTTTAAAGGGCGACTGGGGATCAGGGGCCACAATCCCCAAATCCTGGTGGTGGAGAATTATCATCCACCACCTTTTAGTGCGGGCGCCAGTTGTAGAGATACTAGAAAGTTTACTGAAGCAGGAAATTGAAAAAATAAGCAATGCCATCGCCAGGAATCGAATTGACGGACCCCTCGGTTATGCTTCGAGCGTGCTGACCACTACAACTACGAAGGCATGCGAAGAAGGCGGAAGAAATACCTTATAAGTCCAGTACTTCGACTTATTAGATGAAAAAGTTGCTTATGATTGTGTGATATTTTTGACTGATCTTTGCATTTTATTTATGGATTTATTTGTCTTATTCATAAATTTCTCTCTTCTTAAGACAAAAGTTTCTTTATACACTATCTTGAAGCTCATAAAACAGAAAATATGCTATCTTTAATGTACATATTTAACAGAGCTCGAATTGTTTAGTAACTTGGAAGACTGTTTTCTTTTACTCTTTATTATAAATTTCATGAGTTTTGAATTTTAAGTGTATTAACAAGATATTTATTTACTACCTACCTAGAATACTGGGTACATAGACATTTATGATGATATACAGAACTGTAACAAACTTCAAAATTCATCTATTAGGTAATCTTAACAAAAACATCGTTTAGTTTACTTGTAGAGATTGTATTGTGTGTTAATTAAATGTAATTTGTGCTAAATCCTCCAATATCTTCCTATAAGTGACTTATCGCTATATCTAATATGAAACAGAACTTAAGAAGGGTGTAAAAAACCCTTTTATTTAAAACTAAGTAAGTTGAACAGAAGGCCCACGTGGTGTTTACAAATTTACTAGCGTTTATGACGTGAACTCAAAAGCAGAAGTTTGAACTAAAATTAAATCTAAATAGTTATTAGTCAAAGGCTGCAAAGAAGTTAAACACGGAAGTTTTCTTTTAAGCCAACACAGGTGTCACAACGCTGTCAGCAAGAATAGAGTAACGCTGTAGAACACATAGACAGGAACATTTAACTTGAAATAACAACTAGACACATAGGCTTCAGCAGGCTGAACTAGCTCTGACTAAACAATCCTAAACCATCACTTAAATGCACGTCAGTTAATTTGCATTCTGGTAAGAAAACGGAAAGAGAGGCATGAGAGTACAGATTCGGAACATAAAATAACTTGTTAATTAACATAAACAAACCTTACATGCTTAATAAGAAGAAGTATTTTGACTGGTATACATTCGCATTAGTTGATAGGGCGTTGATTAAAAAAAGGTGATATGTCGAGAGTGCATTTGTTAATAATTGCTCGTTTTGTTTTAAAATCTTTCTTATCATCATCTGATTCTTAATCTTAGCCTTTCTTTAATTGCAACGGTCTTCACTTCATATATTGCATAAAGATGAAAAATTTCCCATTTCTGATATCCTCCAAAGAAAATAAACAGATTAAATACTTAGAAATAAAAAAAATTATCAGGAAGGATACTGCTTTACAGGTCTTAAAATTTATGACTCTACGTTTTGCTTGACAACGTAATGTCAGCATCACGTGAGCGCTCTTGATATCACTTAAGAGTTAAGCAATATGGCCATTAATCGGGCAGAAAAATAATTTTGTTTACATGAATATGCAAGAACAAATTATTTATTGTTTTACAGCATCGTTTGAGAGCACTTTATGTTAACAAGGCAATCTACGCTCGGAGCAAGAAATTTAAGAAGATTGATTATCAATGCAAAGATTTTATGACCAGTTACGCAATCGACTACATCCTGAAGGGAATATAAGAAAATCGTGCAAAATTTTGAGGCAGATTTATGAATACCTCTGAAGTAAATTTTTGAAAAATACTTGCATTAAATATTTTCTTAAACATTTATATGTATTACTTGTAAAAAATGCATATTAAACGTATTACAAAGTAGAATTTTTTAATGCTAGGCGTTCATTTCTAAAGGACAAAATCAAAAAACGTAATTGATTCAGTTTGATAATAAAGGTAATAGAATGTACCTGGTGAGAACTGTGAGATGTATTGGTTTACGTTGGGAAAAGATGTTTAAATATCTAATATGGAATGACTTCGTAGCATTTTGATAGACTATATGAATATTGTTAAATTAAATTAACAGTAAACTTCATTCCCTCGATTATTAAATTTTGTAAAGATTACCAGTTTCTGCGGAACTGCAGGATGTGTTTTCTATCTGTTTTTCTTGGCCTCTTTTGGCCTGGTATATTTCTTACTTCCAAATGCAAAGCATTTTTAGAAATATTAAAAGTATTTTTATGGAAGATTTACAGATTACATGAAAATATCAAAGTGTACTCACTGATATCATAATAACAATAAAAAAGAGCAATTCCTTTCTCAAATCCACTTTTATCCACCTTTGGATGAGGTTCCATATATTTTGGTACACCATCAATCTTCTCCTCCTCTTCCCAAGGATAGGATGCCCATGGAGCAATATCTTCGTTGAAATGGAAATACTGCTCCATTTCTGACATTCCTTCCACCTTTTGGCACGATTTTCCAAATCTAAACAAGTAGAAAGGAGCGGTTGCAGGGAGTTTGATGAGATTTTCCGCGCTTCCATCATTTCTACAGCAGAAATAGATTCTAGTGGTTTGCTGTGTATAGCTACCACGAGGATAACTCCCAGAAACTCGGCTATCCGATAACAATTCCAACGTATCTCGCCATGTGATATAACCGCTTCCGAAACCTAGTGGACATCGACTACCATACTGGTAGATACAATACTCTCCTGGTGGCCATTCTCGTGGTGATCCAGCTGAGGATGATAGAGTTTGAGTTTTTATACAGAAATGCTGAAGTACGCCACTTCTTTGATTTACACCACTTGAAAACTTCCTCTGAAGACCTCCTAATAAAAAGCAAAAGTGAGTCAATCTATCGTTTATGTTGTATAAAATTTTATATGCCATACATGTGAAACATAAGTATTCATTATCAGTTTATAACAGTACTGCTTAACACTTCACGAATTAGTGTTGGGAAGTACGTCGCAACTTATTAGAGGACATTGATTCGCCAAGCAAGATATCGCTTATCTTTCGATGTACTTATTAATTCGAGTTCCTAGCTGCGATGACAAAAAGTAACTTATTATCTTCATTGTCAATGTATACTTTGCAATTTTTCTCTACAAATCTTTTTTTAATTATATAAATAAAATATTTTATTAATATTGGTTTAATGTCATTTCCTTATTTAGTCTTACGATAAATCTGCAAAACAACTCCATTAATTTTCAGGTGTAGTTTATATTTGATTTCTTTAATTGCATTTTGATCAAAAATTTATATTTCCTGACTGCTTTAATTGAAATTTGCTCAAAGATTTATACTGCATATAACGCCTTTTGTTATAAAGCCATACTGAAACTGTGTAATATGCCAAAGAATGAAAGAAATAAGTCAATGACTGTAACCTTATTAAGCAACAAGTGTATTGTACAGGAGAAAAGTAAAGTGCTAAATAACTATGTACAAAATTGATTTTAATTCTTGCATCCATATAAAAATTTGACAGTCAAATACGGCCGCAACTCAGTTTTCAGACCTTGACCTGCACTATCGTAGACAGATACGTACATAATAATATCTACATAAATATTCACTTTCTAAAGTCAATAATTTCCATAATTAATACACATTAAACATATTAGTTTAGCAAATAATCCCTTTGTCCTAATCTTAGAACTAAAATCCTTATTTTTAACATCTTAGTTTTACATCATCGTCTCGATCTGCTAGAGGAAGATGAAGAATACTTATATAGGCCAACTTCAGGATGTCGGAAATCACTCATTTTAACGTACACGCTAGTTTTCAGTCCTGATAGTCTCTATATATTACGCTGTGTTAAAATTACAATCTGTCGTCACACATTTTTGCTTCAATAGCCACAGAGCCTGAAACTCCAGACGACATTTCACGAAACAGCAAAAAGGGGATACTTAGTGTTCTCGGAATCAGACGCTGTACTCAGGAGGTATACGCCATTCATCACATCTCTATCAGAAGCAGAATTGTAGGTTCTTCAGACTCTTTTTAAAAGTCATTAATCGGGACTATTTTATCACCTTCAGACAGGAACTTTTATCTCTAAATCTTTCCCGTTTTCTGTCTGTAAAACTGGAATAGTTTTTCACCGTCGAATAGTTGAATCCAAGTTATTTTCGTTACATTTTCTTTCATATTTCGCATTCTTGCGAATTATCATTTCACTATTCTGGTCTATCTCCTCCATTACTACATACTCTCTACCAGTTAGCCTCCGCATTCTCGCCTTTTTTTTACTTTCTCTTCTTATTTAAACTCCCTATAACATTTAGAATTCTTCTTTCCTAATTCTCAGTCTCGTTTCACAGTTTCTTACCATCTTTTCCTCTTCTCAACAAAATAAAAAACCCACTTTCGACACTCTCTTCCTTGTTTAACTCTTTATTTAATGACTAATTAAAGACCATCTTCTGATGCAACCATGCTTCATTTGATCTTTATTGGTCAATTTCAGTTATCTCACAGTATTTCCAAAGCAGACACAGGAACTTAACAATTAAAATTATGCACTATATGTTTTTATCCCATTTCACCCCCTAAAAAAAGACAAACACCGGATTTTGCTCATGCTCACGTTGTGGGAAGTCCTTGCACCACCAAAATATCTCTTAGGAAAAGAATAGGTCTAGTAGACAGACAGTCAATATTTTCGTTTTCTTAACTGTCCAAGGGCTAATGGCTTCTTGCTAAATAAAAGGAATTTTTCCCAAAAGTTGCCGCTTGACTCTATTCCAATAACGATTATTTTATTCTTATACTTTCCTTAATTTTAGTTTCTCTAGCTAGTTTGACAATCAAGCGAAAAGAAACCTTTCGTTTCAGAAGCCATACCTATTCTTTCTGAGACAGCAACCCGCAGCTCGGAAACACTTTAGTTCACTAAGGAAACAGAAGGCAATTTCTCTCTTATCAGGCGAAAGTATCCTTTATTCATAATCTGTTTATTTATCTGTCCATTGGCGTTTGCAAGTTACCGCTTCATACCCCAATTACTTTCTTGGCAAAGAATCTCATAACGTTTAGAATTAACTCTAAAGCCAGATCCCTACCTAACCGAAGAACACGAATTTAGTATTTTCAAAGAAGTGCGATACATAATGAAAGACATAGAAACAAATTGTTAGGTATTACGGAAAGGGAACAGTAACAATTGTCATTAAATAAATCACTCTAAGATGGAAGAAATGCATCCAATATTAAATAACACGGCATGCTCGGGATTTAATGGTATGTTGACGATAGTCATGAAAACAAACAATGCTTCAAAATTATTTTTTTTCGAGCTATTGAATGCATTGAGGAAACAACAAATAAAAATAAAATTATATAGGTCATTCTGCAAATAAACTCATTAGTAAATGCATTTATTAGCCCAGATGGGCTATTAATTTTGTTTTCTCATTTTGCGTTGAAAACTTTAAATGGCCGTTTCACTTTTCAAATTGTTGCCACCAAATATTATCGCCCTGTGTTATATTTAAAGAAATTTAATAATGAAGAATCTGTGTAAATGTATGTATGGTTCTCAAATTGTGATAAAACGACAGCACTTAGAGCCATCCAATTTTGAAAAACGTATGTTTCCAACCGAATATGGGCATTTGAAAGCCCAAATTTGGAATTTGGAACTTTTTTATTATCGATTTCACATTTTGTAATACTTTTAACAAATTTTTTATTAAGAAACTCAACGATTTCAAAACGAGCAAGAGCAAGACTGTACGAAAAAAAAAACATTTTTATCTCCATCGCGCGAGACTGTGTATCGGAAATTCTAAAGATATGCTCAGTTTAAAATTATTTAGCGATATTGTTCTTTAATTGAATTTTATGGTTTAAGTGCGAAGAACATGATATTTAATAAATAAAGGTAACATACAAAACGTTAAATTAACTCCCCTTTGGGTGTAATGTAAAATCTGAAAGCTTTCAGATTTTTTTTATAATTTAATAATATTCAATCTCTTTTGATGTCTAAGTCATTAATATCAATGTGGGCTATGAACACTCACATAAACACATGTTAGCACGCAGCTGCACGAAATAAGTTTTAACTTTTCTCTATCATACTGTGCGAATCAGCCATTTCAAGCCATATGTAGCCTGTTCTAAACGCATCCATAACATAAATTTCTCACAGTTAATAGGAGTGCAGCTGCCAGCTTCTCATTTGCGTTCAATGCTTTTATTCATATTCAACTCTGCACACAGCTTTGTTATTCAACTCTGTACACAGTGTTTTTTTTATTCAACTCTGTACACAGCTTTGTATACAATGTACGTACATTTCTATTTGCTTTTTTACTCCTAATCTTCTATCTCTTCTGTACAACATCTTTATCATAATGCTATTGTTTTGCATATTTTCATTTTCTTTATTTATTTACCAGTTCCTCACATGCTTAGATCATGTGTTTTCTTATGCACACGCACTAAGTTGAGCAACTGCAATGTGCCAGTGTTCATGATAAGTTGTTACAATGTTGGCTGATTTTACCTGATTGCTCAAGTTATTGCGTATGTCTTCTGTAAATCGTGAGATTCTCCCATCTCTATCCTGTTGCCATGCTATATGCCGTGAAATTGAAGAAAGTTCCTGTTATGTCTAATTATTTGCAAGACCTTTTTGAACTCGTATTAAGCAAAAAAAAGGAATTTTTGCAGAAAATACGAATAAATACAGGTGAAATATGTACCTTCAAGATCAGAAAAGTACTTAATTTTCCTTAAACCCAAGCTAGAAACATTTCAAAATTATTTTTCCACAACTAGATGGAAATACGTGTAAAAAAATAAAATAGGATATTTAGCCACTGTATTCCTTGACGTGAAAGTTGTTAGATTATTTAGCTTGAGAATGATTTCAATTTTACAGTATGTTAGAAACACGATTCGTTATGAAGGGTGAAAATAACTCTTTATTAATTTCAATTAATAGCAGAAAGGTACGATCTTCGTGCTTTACAATAACTCCGTCAACATGCGATGAAACTTAAATGTAGAATGTAAATACATTCCAAGTCAGATTAGAATAGTGCTGGTATGACGCGGCGTGACGGTGACGATTATTCGAAAGGCGTGACGATTATTCGAAATTGTGGAGGGATGTTTCCGTGGACAATACTCTAAGGAACACTGCTTCTATTTCTTCATTAATTTCTGAGAATAATTTTCTTCGGTTGAAATCACTTCAATGGCTTCAAGTTCTTATTTGAATATCAGCTCTGAAATTGAACCTTTAAAAGAATACTTGTGTAAAAATATTATGATTTTATTATGCAATGTTGCACAGAAGATTGTACAATTCTGATAGGGAAATGTTCTTTTAATAAACTGTCTATCGAAGGGCATAACAGCGTGACAGCGAGATAGCAACGAAACGTGCGCTACTAACGAAAACACACTCTGAATAAACTCAAAGATTCACCCGTGTACATAATAACCACTTAACTGTAAATTTACTTTCTGGCGAGGAAATAGAAGGGGAAGTTGAGGAGTCTAGGAAAGGTATCAAACTTAAAATACTTTGTTATGCAAAATAAGGGAAACCCTACATACTAAGTTTTTATTCGTTGGATTTAGTAATTTTGTGACATATTAAACATTTTAATACGACTCTTTGATAGTCTTCAAATTTTATTTCTGTATTATTTCTTAAGAGACATATTAAAAAAAATATCTTTTACAGTTCACGTACAATGAAGAGGCTAGACGTTTGCTTTGTTTCCAAACAAAATCACACAGATGTATTCAGTTAAAAGTATCTTACCTTCCAAAAGCATTCCGGGTGTCCAGTGATTAACTTTAGCATCTTGAACAGTTTCATAATGTATATCATGGTAGCGGTAACCTGTCCTCCAATGGAAACCTGTTCCAAGAGGACAGCCAGACTGAGGCATAGGTAAACCATACTGTCCATCGGGCCACATTTTGGCTATGGTGTTTTTATTCTGCGGAAAGAAAAACATCGATATATACTTTGAGTCATTTATATAAGTTTTAACGTTTTTCAATAATAATAATTATTTTTGTCTGGGCAGGTTATTTTATCCTAATATATTCGGATATATGGAAATTTCGATTTTTATAATCCTTTCAGCATCTTTATAGAATTGTCTGTTGCATAACTGAATGGGTCAAAGCTCCTATCTGTCCAGAGAGCGACGCTTCCATGGACAATTACTCTAAGGAAATTGCTTCTATATCTTCTTTAATTTGTTAAAATAATTTTCTTTGGTTGAACTCATTTCAGTGGTTTCAAGTTCTTATTCGAATATCAGCTCTATAACTGAAACTTTTATAAAAATACTTTTCTCTGAAAAGGTGTTAAAATATTATCATTTTATTACAAAGTGTTGCATAGAAGATTGGGCATTTCTGTTAGCAAAATGTTTTCTTCACCAACTGTCTAACAACATTATATTACAATTTATATGAATTAATTAGATATTTATTTTGTTGATTGAAATAAACTAAATTCTATTGTCAAAGCTTTATAAATTGACTTTCAAACATTTTCTTGGGTATACGAATTAAACTATATAACGTAAAAATTGCAATTTTAGTACTTTTTTAATGTTTAAAATTTTGCTTTAAATAATATCCTCGTAATTCTGAGAGCTAAAATTTACGTCTTTTTGAAGCATTCCAGACATTGGAAATTAAATATTTGAAGTTTAAATTGCTGATATAAAAATATTTTTACCTTAATTTATCATTTTCTGCTGTTAACCTAGCTGTACTAGATTTTTCACTGCCTTGCTTTCACCTTCGAATGAAATTTTAAGATGATGAAGCTATTGGTTTTTCACTAGTTGTAGAAGCAGCACCGCTCAACCGGGTTAGTGGTTGGCGACTCTGACTGCGGTACAAAAGGGACCGGGTTCGAATCCCAGAGAAGGATGGATGTATGTAAATGTATAGTGTCTGTGGGGCATGGAGGAACTCTAAATATGCTGCGAGCCAAAAGTCCTCTTGAGAGGTTGGGGGTAGAGAAAGAAGCGAGGGAGACCCACCGACCCGTCCCTCCAGGGTGCACTCCTTCAAAATTGGAGGCGGAACTCACCTATATGGTGTTCAATCACCCTTGAACACCATATAGGTGAGTCGTACTGTCACCTATATGGTGTTCAAGGCTCTTGCTAACAACAGGCGCAATCTTGACTCTTTGCCATAAGGAATTTCATGGCCTTGTTCTGATACCAGAGATCTGATCTGATGTTTCTGTCGATCGAGTCATGTCCAGGAGGATCGAATACCGGAAGGGACATGTCCCTCCTGAAGTACTCTCCATCAAAATTGGGAGCGGAACTGAGCAAAGTCGTACTGTCACCCGTATGATGATCAAGGCTCTTGCCAATCTTGTACTCGTTGGCACGATGAATTTCGTGGGCTTGTTTTTGATGTTTTTGTTAGACAAGTGAGCTTAATAACAGTATAATATGGGAATACAAAATAACGAGATTGATAATAAAGCTAAATATACGAAAACTGTGAATATTTAAATATAAACCACATACCTGGGATTCGCTCTTAATGCTGTATAGTTCAAATCCATATACAAGATAACGTTTCTGAAGATTCACTTGCCACCAAGGATCTCTTTCGAATTCAGTGGCAGTGCAATGAACAGACTTCTTCGCTGTGTCAATCAAGCCATCAACTCCCAAGTTAGCATTTCGACCATCGAGTGTGCTAGATTGTTTAGCTGGTTTTCCTTCAGCGACATTCGGGAGCGCGGTATTAATTACTGAAAAATTAATAAATTATTAATCACAAATACTTCGAACAGAATAACCATACCATTAGATTAAGGTTTTCTCTTTTTTTAACAAATCATGTACACATAATTTATACCTCGGAGTTTTAACAAAACGTGTACTATAATTTATAAAAACTTTCCTCAATCTGTTTACGATACTTTAAGAATAAAGGATTTTTTTCTTATAAGCAGAAAGTTTTACATGTAGCTTTGATCTTATTGAATTCGTTATTTTCATGTACTTTCTATGATTTCGCAATTCGAGAAAGAATGAAATTTAAATTTACAAGGAAACATGTATGAAAAATGGATACATAAAAGAATTTACTAAAAAAGGTATTACAATGCAATTTTATAAATATTTTTAATTCAAATAAAATTCATATTAGCCCCCACACCTTAAGGGACAAATATTTTTTGGCAGAATATTAGAGCAAAAAGATCGATATATAAAAAGTGCTGTGATTTATTAAATATTATAAAATATGTTTCTAGAAAAAGCCCAACATATGTTTATACAAAGCACAAAATGAATATATGTTCATAGAAACACATATGCAAAAAATGCCATCTCTTTTTGAAAGGCTTGACATCTCCTCTCCATATTCAACCGGTGACTTAAGTCCTGCAAGTCGCAACTCTCGTTATGATCCATTGCAATATCTCGAAGAGTAGACTACGCAAAGAGGATCTTGGGGAGGAGACGAATACCTTCCTTCTCTACGTGCTCTATTAGATAAAAATTTAGTTGGCAATTTCACTCGCTTAATAGTGGATCAGGTATAAATGAGAGGAATATGACCCGATCCACCAGGTACGACCCGATCCACCAGGTCTAAAAATAGAGCTTATGATCTTGTTTGAGTTGCCTCTAAGTTCACCATAAAATAAGGTAACCAAACTCAAGCACAATCACAACATTAAAACACAAACTATAAACACACAATTAATACATGTCCAATGAAAGAGACAAGGACATATAGAATGAAGGTATCACAAGGCACAAAATCATTTATATCTCAATAACTCAAAATGAATAAAATTACTAGTAAAATCTCCGAATCAATTTCATAAAATTCTAAAATTACTAAGATACGAATAAAAATACAATAAAAGACAATTTTTAGTTAATACATTTTGATTATAATAAAAACACCACACGCACTTGGTTTACCGTTAATAACTCCTTCAATCTCTTTGGCGAACTTACGTAATTTATTATATTTTGAAAATTTGCAATCTTCATTTGTTGTCGCACACTTTGTGTTAATGTACATTCAAACATGAAACACCCTGCGGTGCCAGGTGAATTACAAGTTAAGCATAATTAATTTTCCTGTTTACCAAACCTACTAAGATACTCCGAAAATCTACCATGATTTGTTACAAACTGATTTGCATCTAGATCATTATATATTGGCATTTTTTAGCTGTTTTTATATTTTCAATAAGACCTTATTTCTTATTGAATTATTCCATTGTTGCGACCATAATAGCATTTTCTCCTTCCTTTCTGCATGCCTTCGTAGTGTAACGGTTAGCACACTCGGGTGTATTCGAGAGGTTCAGTTTCAGAGTCTCAGCGAGGAAGG
>KK122204.1:850097-880483 GCA_000611955.2 Stegodyphus mimosarum
ACAATTGAAATTCGCTTTCTATAATTGAATTTAAAATAATAAATGATTGTAGTAAAAGTAATAAATTATTGTTGTAAAGTAAAGTAATAAATTGTTGCATTATTCTTTAATCACTGATAATTTTATTCGTGGGCACAAGGCATCTTGTTACTTACCAGTTCTTCTAATATAGGCTTTGAAGCCTTTTCCATTTTTGATCTTTGAATCCTGATTGCACGTAGTAAAAGTTATGTTTACTGTTGTTTGTGATCCTTCTGAGGCATAGTACGGCGGACTTTTCTGTCTCATGATGACCACAGTTTCTCTAGCGTTCGCTTCCTCTGCACGAACTGTGACAACACTTCGGCAATCCGGAACAGCATTGTAAGATCCATAATGTACTACGTCGTATTCTGGAAAAACGAGCTCCATCGTTTCTCCTTCAGGAATTTTTATTGTCCAAGTATATCGATGGAACGGTGGTGGGTATTTCTCCTCATTATAACCAGGAGTGGTAAGTTTGTAGGGAGCCTTGAAGATGCCCATGAAGATATCTGTGAGATAAAAGGGAGTTATTACATTTGCAATAGATACTACTGTGAAATAGTTTGATAATAAGAACGTAAAGTTCAATAGCCTGGGCCGTTTTTAATTGTGCCAATAATATAAGTTTTATTTAATATTATAGAAATAATAGTTGTAATTTTCCATTATACAATTCCACTACCGTTTAACGTACCAGCTACTATTGAGCTCTTAGTTGATCAGATTGCTGTAGCATATTATTAATGTCAAAATGGATGGAAAGTTTAGCTTTGCATACGAAGCTCTTTTGTTATCATTTAAAGTAGAATTAAAGAGGGTGAGCTCAGGCTTAGGACTTGTCATCGCAGGGCATTGAAAATTGACAAAGACAGTAGGAACACCTACAGGAACTATGATAACTGCCTCGACACAGAATTGAAAACTGCACACATTTTCGATGGTCCAGCCATCCTTCCTGATTTGCTAAAAATTGAGGTCTTGTTTACGAGAACGAATCTCTAGAATAACATTTTGCAGAATGCCAGGGTTCACATCTTCATCCCCCCTAATGGCACTATTTGAATAGGTTTCTTCACAGACACGATAACTGCAGCAACAACACCACCAAAAATGATGTATCATCGCTTCACAATGACAGAAAATGAAAAGTAATTTCTGAGACCTATACATTCCGCTTAAGAAACTTTTCCCGAATACGTCATTCATTAATATCCAATCTTAAAGTTAATTGAAATTTAAACAAGCAATACTGCAAACAAAATCAAATTCAAAAGTCTTCTATATCAAAGTTATTTGATTACGATAGTCCTTATGGTATCCAATAATTCTCTGCTCTTATGCATATATATAAGTATATTTTTCTCATACAAGATTATTAAAAACTACCTTATTAAAAGAAGTCCATCTAAAATTTGGAGGTCGCTGACTTACGATTGGAAATACAAAGTTTTTCTTTAAACCCACATTGCTTTCAGATGAATGATTATATGTGGAATTAAAAGAAATTCGGTTTACATTGCATTCAGAGAAAGAGGGAAAGTGAGTGAGATTAATTATGAATTTGTTATGTTTTATGAATTACTTTTCTTTTCTATTTTCAGAAATATTAAATTCTATCTCCTGGAATATTTTTTGTTCAGTAATTAAAAGCGGAACTAAATCTGGGATGTGAAGTTAATCTAATTTGATGCTTTTAACAACTCGGTTGCTGATTACCTTTCATCCAAATTGAAGGCTTTGTTAACGTGAATGTAATACTCCTATATGTATTAAGAACCATTTGACTATTATATGAATACATATTGTCCAGGAAATTGTTAGGCAAGAAAAGAATAAATGCAATTTATACATAAAATAATATTTCTTGGTTGAAAGCTTCACTGCCATTTAGTAGCTATATAGAGGAAGATTGCTATCGATGGTCCACTTTTGCAAAATGATCTTTAAAACTGTCAAATTCGGCAATTTTACAGATTTTTTTACATGTAAATATTACTTTCCATACTACACATACCTAGGAATGGACTTTATAATTATGAAATGTTCAGTAAATTTTATAAAAATAAAAATAGGTAACACTGCCCCAACGAAAGAAACCGGTCGCCTTCATTGGGCCGGGGAGTTTCTATGAATGGGCTGGCAGTTACTTTCTTTTTAATACAGTATCATCTTAATACAAGTTGTAGAGTCATTAGGATTTTTTAATACCTGGAAACTGAAGAAATAAGCAAGGCCCTCGACGGGACTCGAACCACGGACTTCTGGAATACGCGCCTAGCGTGCTTACCACTACACTACGAAGGCATGGGAAGAAGGTGGGAGAAATACCTTACATACTACCCCTTTTAAAGGGCGACTGGGATTCAGGGGACCCAATCGAGAAATCCCTGTGGTGGAGAATCATCATCCATAACCGTTTTTAGTTCGGGCGTCAGTTGTAGAGACATTAGGAATTTTTTGAAGCGGAAGTCATGAAAAATGAGCAATGCCCTCGCTGGGATTCGAACCACGGACCTCTCGTTTACGCGCCGAGTGTGCTTGACCATTACACGACGAAGGCATGCGAAGAAGAATGGAGAAATACATTATAAAGTCAATAAAATGTTTAAAACCATTTTGAGCATAATTCGTAAATATAAAATGCTAATTATAAACCAACGCAGACCACTGACAACCCATTGAAACGTACTGATAACTTCGCATTATTGACAAGGAATCAGGTATTGGATTTTAGTTTAGCCTAGTGTGAGAATCTACGAAATAACATTAAATTTCGCTTATTAGCAACAGTTTAGTGAAAATGAGAATTTGAAGGTAATTTACAGCTAATCTAGCATAGAGGGAAAAATAACCATAACTTGAAAACTTTCGAGTATCATAAAATAATTATTAAGAATACTATTAATACTAGGCTATAAATCTTACACAAATTAGTGCATCAACTATTCGTTGTTAATGAGTTCAGTTTCATTTTTCTCAATAATATATTTTGATCCCCTTTCTGAGACCAGCACACTTCTAATGAACTCACACTATAACGATAGACATTGAATCATGTTTTCCTTGAAGTCATCACAGCACATAGATCAGAACCATGAATTCTCATTGAAATTGATAGGCCTGTTTATTGAATACAATAGCCTTTACTGTCTTCTCAGGCACAGAAGTTGGACTCCTCTTTTCACAGAGGTGTCTTTTCTTCCGCTTTTTTAAGCCTTTTCCGAGATCTGCTTGTATGGGCTACTTGTTATCAGTATTGTTATTTGAGCTTTCTTTGAGCCTTTTCCAGCTGAGAATTTATATGGAAACGGAGAGATTTTACTTAAAGAAACTTTAACGTTTGCAAACAGTGTTTATGCAAAATACTGGAAGCGGATCTGATTCTATTCCACTGGTAGTTGCAACAGATTTTCTTTCTGGAGATTGCATGTTATGTGATAGTAGAAGCAGTTAGGCTTATGCCAGGAACTTCTACAACAGGAACATCATTTGTCTCAATGTGCAGTGCAACAAAATGAGAGTCTTGAAATTCATTAGCCAAACTTCTGTTTTAGCAAAACCATTCTTTGCCGTCCCTACTGTTGCTGCTTGTCCACATGCTTTCCCAAATAAGCTTGCTATATAGAACTATGTGATAACTTCTAATTTTCCTTCTCTTCGTCTCTATCGTAGAAATTTGTTACTTAATGTTCCTTAATCTATTTATTGTACAAATACAATTTCAAAACTACAAATAAGCATAAAGTAATGAAAATCATTACGATAATTTCAACAAAATAGTCATTTTACACACGAGGTAAGTATACTCCGGTTTAGATTAAAATTAGTTTAATAGCTTATAACTGTTTTTACGACAAAGAAAATGAGATCATTACATAATTATAGATTTAATTACTCCTGGTAGTTTCTTACTAAATCAGATACAAGGGCATTTCATTCTTTAACTTGAAAAAGTTACAAAACATTAGCCTCGATATGGTTTCCATTGTTGGGCCACCAGCCCATTCACAGCAACGCAGGCTGCCTCATTGAAGGCAACTAACAGTGAATATGTAATACGTCCGTTATTTCGGTTTTAACAAAGCAAACAACCATTGTTAAATAATAAAGCCAAATAACGCTGATTTAACACAGTTTTATATGTTGTCAGTAGCAACTAAACAACTATTAATGTCTTATTGATATCTACATTGTCTTTGCATTGGTGAATTAGAAGAAAAGTACAAAAATCGTACTTTCTTGTTTAGCAACCTTGTTTGAGCTTAGATCTTTTCCCAGTCAAAATGGCGGTTTTCAAGCTTCATGTAGTATACTAAATAGTCAACAGGTAGGGCCCACTATCAATAACTAGAAAATAATGACTTCTCAATTCCAAAGTGAGCTGCGAATATAAAGGTATGTAAAGTTTTTGTGCGTAGTAGTTTTTTAGTGGTTTTTTTATCCTAATATCCTTTCATTATATGTAAGAATGTGATAAAATCGTATGATGAGGTGACATAAATTCTTCGGAAACAGAAATGGGTTTAATATGGGTGAAAGTATGGAAGGGCTAAGTTTTTAACACCAACATACTTCGTGTCGCGCCTCTGGCTTGAGTTATGCGTATATCTCGGAAAAGCTGCAAATTTTCATTGTTGTTGATATTTACAGTATGGAAAGGAAAAGCTTTATAACGCCAATAGGAACACAGCGAAATGCGGTACGAGATGGACTGAAACGGAAAGACACTATTTCAAACACATGTTACCTGTATATCTCATGAATATATATTCTGATAGATCCAGTTTCTCTGATAGATCCAGTTTAAACTGAACGTTTTACAGATTGTGAAGATAAAATCGTTAAATACCGAAACATAATAGGTAAACTATATAAATAGATATTTGAGAACCTCTAACAGAATTTTTTGCCATAATATATGTTAGGATTCATAAATTCATTCACTCACAAAGAATCCGGTTAGGGATTCGTTTGTCATTGGAGAAATTCACGAACATTGAAAAATGCATTTCCTAGCACTGTTACCACCAATTTATTACAACAGTTTTTAATGACTGAGAATGAAAATTTTCTGACTACTATTGATGAAACAATACATCGAGGTACTTACGCAAAATCTATAATTTCGTTAAATTGGGGTTTGAGTAGTTTTGATAGATTGTTTACCTTCTTAGAAAGCAATTATAATTTTGTAGAATATGCCGAACTTAAATAACGAGTGATCTTATTTGTAAAATGGTTTTCCCTGTTTCAATCAAATCTTTTATAAGTACTTAAGACATATTAAATATAATAAATGTATTATTATTTTATATAAATGTATTATTAATATTTTATAAATAAAGTCATAAATTAATAATTAAACAAATTATGAAACAAACTGAAAATTTGTTATTTAGAATCGAAATTAGTTTATTTTCTAACTATTATCGTACTAATCAGTAACATTATTCTGTCAATTAAGGTTTTAAAGATAAAACTATTTTTGCAGCACGTACTTTTGAAAAACCTAATGTACCCTTTCCATGAATCAGACCTGAAACATCCATTTAGAACATAGATATATTAACCACTACTACCCAAGAGAATGATTAATGACTATCATTAAATAAGTACATGACGCGGGCTTAATTATTTCTCAAATCGGAAAATGTGAGATAGATCCTTTGTTAGTGCTTTTACCCACTTTTATGCTTTTGCGCACAAACTTAAAAGTGATTTTACCCGCGTTTATGCTTTTGTACACAACTTGTAAGTGCTTTCCTATGCGTTTAAGTCTAATTTAGCTTAAATTAATTAACATAGTCACAGATTCTGTTGTTATTTAAACCCTGTTCATTTAGTAATGCAAGTGCAATTACATTCATAGCTTTCTGTGCATTAAAGAATTAAATTTTAATGCAAATTTTAAATTTTTATGGATCGCTCGTGCTATATAAGTACCACGCAGAACTTTGGTGGTAAGTAACAAGATCTTATTACATCACAAAATGCTGATATTTGGTTTAAATGTTTCGAACTTTCAAGCTTGATCCAATACTGATATAAGGCGAAATCCACAGTCTTGACCAGCCACAGCAAAGCGCATAATATCAATTTCGATTCCTGTGAAGCGATATATTTTAGAATCCATTCCTAACTTATGAGGAACGGCGCAATTAAAATAGAAACTTGGAACTTTTTTATTTGTGTTATGTTAAAATATGGAACTGTGTAATGATTCATTGTAGTACCAGCGCATTTCACTACAACAAGCGGCGACTGAAAATAAAAAAGGAAACTTGTAATTTACCGCTGAGGTAAATTTGTTTGTTTGTTTGGATACAACATAGGACACAAGGGCTATCTGCATTGGAGACGAAAACATTCATGGTTAAGTTTCTAAGAGAAAATGGTTAGTATTTACATTTTTAAAAGCACATGCATCCAAAATTATTTTGTCTTTACAACCATAATCGATGGGATAATTTTATTTTGCGAAGAGAATCTGTGTAGCACTTTATACATAGGGAAAACCGATAAGATAAGATCGCTGGGACTTGAAATTTACCGAAAATTTGGGTACCATCAAGTGCATTCGAGGATACATTTTCATGATTGGACCGTGACGTCTGGTTATTTTACCAGTGTGAACCTTCCTATAATACTCAGAATTTATAACTGTGACATAAGTAATGCATAAGCCGTAGAGAGAAGGCAGACCTTACCTCTATGACCGGCAGCTCTGCAAATGAGAGGTCCCAGTGTGTGTTGTCCAGCTTCGCTTAGTTCGCCTGTATCTCCGAATCTTAATTGTAGCACTGGAAGACGGCTAGAATCCAGAAGAAGTCCTGAATCATCCAACCATTTTAATTTCAACTTAGCATCACAGTTGCAAGTGCTGTTCCTGGGTGTAGGATAACAATAAGGATGACATCCACAACTTCTGCTGTCCGTTTCAGCTCCACCCCAGTAATGCTGGTTTTTCCAGTTCCTTCCCACCCACCTAAAGTAAACAAAAAAATTAAATTAATCAGTAAACTTAAATCATTAAATTTATTAATGAATACAAGTGAATGTTGATTAGATTTTTTTTTGTAACTGAACACTTTCCTCAGTTTCTGAATAAAATAACCATAGGTCACTTAACGATTTCTTAATTCTTCATTAAAATTATATGATAGATATCTGAATAATTATTAAGTACAGAAGATACCATTTTGAGAAAAGCACGAGACCATTTTGCGTAGAGTACATTAGAACTATCTTACATCTATTTATCCCAAATGAAAAGATTTTTCTTTTACTTAAGTTGTGATTATAAGATAGCGTTTCAAGTTCATTTGTGTTTAAGATACTCGAACACTTTTCGATTGCGCCCTTTTAGAAGCATATAAATGAACAAAATCGCATTGTGTGTGGGAGAAACTTCCTTAATTTAGAAATACTTATCTTTCATAAGTATATATCTATATATATAAAGAAGAATGTCTGTTTGTGTGTCTGTTCGGGTTTAACTCAGTCACTACTATAGCTATCGTCACCAAACTTTTCACCATTCTTTTCTGGGTTCTGAGAAAGGACGACGTCCACTTTTTTCCAAATCAAAAGTAGCTAAAATCAGAGATATTAATTACAAACTCACCATTACACTCAGTACACCATTACACCTCAGTACACAACATTAATAAAGAGGATTTCACACTAAAGATTATTTCTAAAAACCGAAATTACTACTCACCACAATCTAAACAATGGAACCATCATCTTCACTTTCGATTTTCGCACAACACATATCCCCAAATCACCACAGAAATTTTTTAAGCAAAATTTGACGCTACACATGATCACCACCTTATTCTCCCCTTACCCCACTTTTCTAACACCAAAAACCTATGTTTACCTCTTTTGTACAGGAGGCTTGAAATAAACGACTGCACACTTAGTAAAAATTAACACCGCCACTTCGTACAACACTTATTATCCTACTCACTAACATATATAATACAGAGAAAACTAGAAGGATTATACAGTGCTCTCCCTCGACGGGCAGTGGATGTCGTAACACTATTTCAATGAAATATCCCACCGGATTGAAAAGTACAAAGCGATGATGCATTAATGCAATGGCCATTCTTCATTGAATTAAATTCAGAATGATATTTTCTTTGAAGCGTTTTCAAAGATTGTGACAATCGTACTACCATTGTTATGACTTTGATCATCATTCGTGATGCACGATACAGAGAATCAGGAAACGTAAGCAAACTGAGTAATCGAAAACCGTGTGTAAAAAAGTCAGGTGGAGTTTGCCTCTATTTCAGGGCGACAACATTTGGTACTTGTTGCATAGTTTATTTATCTTAAATTTTTGTAATGCTTCAAGTAATTATAAATAAGCCATATAAGCTTTAAATGGTAAGGTGCAATTAAAATGAATTTTGAGTTCGTGTGATATAAAATATTTATATTCTCAAGCTGAAATTTCACTGTCAAAATAAAGTTTAAATTTTATTATTCTATTTTTAATTACAGTTTGAAAAATCTGCAATGATTGTTTTCATTGTTTCATATTAAAATTAAAAGTTCTCAGTTAAATTAAAAATTCTCAGTTCAATTACTTTACCATTCCAGAAATGCTGATTGGTTGGTTAGCTGACAAATGAAAAGCATGCAGAGACTATTTGTGTAAGAAGAGGTATGCATTCGTTTAGGGTTTTCTAAGGAAATCTGATTCTTATGTTCATAACACATAGGAAAAGCTGAACGTATCTTGTAGTCAGTCCGTTTGTCTGGAAGAAACTGGTTGTTTAAGCTCAACAAAAGTTAATTACAAGAAACTTAAATCCTACCCTGTCTGCTTTATTACTGAAGAATTAACGGACATCAAATTTCGTTAGATAATCAAAATATATTAAACAAAAAAAAGTAGTAATAAAATGAAAAACGTATTACATAATTGCAATAAATAATGTCGTTATTTAATTAATTTTTTAACGAAATGATATGCAGACTTCGTATTACAACTGGGTACTTCAAAGGTTTCAATTAAAAAAATTAAAGGCTATAAAACAATATACAAAAAGACGGAAATTTAAAACCTACAATCGAATCCTCGTTTTTAAGTTCTATCTCAACACCTAAAACAATATTTTAACCAGAGAGAATATACAAGATTAGATTTTAAGAAAGAGATTTAAGAAAAGTTTGAACAAGATTTATAGCAAAGAGATTAGATAGATTAGATTTTAAGCAACAAAATTAGATATGCCTAATTAGTTTCATATTCTGTAATTCCAAACTACAGAATATAAAATTTTATATTTGAAACAAATTGTTCAAAATAGCAATGCCAAACGGTAGGCGAAAAAAGAAACTTGTTAGAACATTATGTCATCACAACGACCATCAGAAAGAGAATTCTCTACCTGTTAAATAGGAAATAATTAATTATTCTAGACGTAGTTACGCATTTGTTTCCACTGTATTGTTTAGAGCCAGAAAAATAAATATTCTCCATAATTTTCCATAGTATAGGATTAGCAAAGTGGAAAACTAAACATCTTCTCTGAAGTGAGGTAAAACATCCAATTGGATAAAGTGTTGGTTCTTTTAAATTACAACAAAATAATTATTAACTCAGCTTCCGTTATTGAAATAGCCGTACCTTGTGAAAACATAAATAATTTTAAGTGAAAATCAGTTTGGAGTCAGTTCTATATCTCAAATATAAAGCAGCTTATTAGCACGATGTATCTTCACGAAGTCATATAATCTAATAAACTTCTAAATACAGGGTGTTTATAAAATCCCGGACCCATTTTGATGTTTAAGAACTCATAAAATAATGAAGATATAAACAAACTTATGGCATTTATTGATGGAATAACTTATATATTTTCCTTTTCAGGTTTGAATATCTTTACTTTTGTAAATATCGTCTGCGCGTGTGGTTAATTTCAGATAAAATGAAATTATCTGAAATTTTCCTGTCTAAATATCTGTACTTTTCTAAATATCGTCTGCTTATTAATTGCAATTTTCTCTCTTTCGTTTTTGGCATCTATTGTAATGTTATGTTTACTTTTATTAAATTTAATGTTATGTTTTTTAACCCCTATGAATACCGTGAGGCACAAAGGGATTCCCCAAAGGTTAATGTGTGATGTGGACTAATGCACGACCGAGTCATTGGGCCGTTCTTTTTTACAGAAAAGACGGTCTCATCAGTCGTATACTTAGACATGTTAGAAAACTTAGTATTTCCATAACTAGAAGAGCTTCAGCCACATGTCTTTTTGCAACAAGATGGTGCACCACCTCATTGGGGTACCATCGTTCATAGTTCTTTGAATGACCATTTTACAGGAAGATGGATCGGGAGAGGAGGTTCAATTCCTTGGCCACTCAGATCATCTGATATAAAGCCGCTGGACCTTTTTCCTTTGGGGATTTGTAAAGCACAACGTTTACAGGAGGAGAGTATCGAACGTGGATGACTTAAAAGCCAGAATTACAACCGCAATAGCCTCTGTGGATGCGGGAACACGTGGAAGTTCATTGACAAGGGTCATGAAACTTTTTGAGTCTATCCACCATTTATGTTATTAATTGTAATCGATCTTTATTATTTTATGAGTTATTAACCATCAAAATGGGTTCGGGACTTTAGAAACACCCTGTATTTTCATCATTTAGAGTTAGACCTGATGGATTGTTAGAAGCTTACCAACTATTTAGGTCACCTGGGTACCAAAATCCAAACATAGATCCTTTACATGCCCATTTGATGTATTGCTGGCAGGAAAAAGATAAGTCAATTAGAGCCATTAGATGCGCCTCGGTAGCACCTTTGTATGTAATATTCCGGATGTAAGATCCAGCAATTTCGAAACGCCTAACATCTATAGGTTCTTCAGCGTCATGATGAACGATTGTCAACACCTAAGGAAAGTAAAGAAATATCACTAGATTAAACTATGTATATAATGTCTGCAGGTGAAAAACGCTGTGGTCATAATTGGAAATCTGAAGGCTGTTATTGAACTTAATCGTAACAGAATTACATGTTGGAAGATAATCTGTTTCTACAATAATTTTCAAATAAGAGATAAAAATGTTATTCATATCCGTTAATAATAAAATTCTATCTTCTGAATTTCATTGAATTGTTTCAAGCTACATTTAGGGTTACGTTAATCGCCGTTAATCTGTCGCATTACAAAAATTTTAATGGTCTTATAAAAATACGATTAATATTTGTAAAATGTTCTAGCTTATTTTTTTAAAGACAATTCTATTTTTAAAAACGTATTTTGAATATAATTTCAGTTCATTCAAAAAATTTTAAAATAAGCTACTACTGTTATATTATTCATTTATGCTATTTTGATACGCTTGCGAAATATTTCCATTGTAGACATTCTTTAAATACAGGAATACAAACTAAATGCACTATTTTATCTTTGATGCATCAATTTTAATTATAATCGTAATGATGCTGACAAAGTAAAATTTCTTTATAAAATACAGAGAGGTTTAAAACCTCTCAATTAAAAATAACTACTTGAAAATCTATGCAAAAGTTATGGTGTGCTTACTTGATGAGGATCTCTGCCATCCCCCATTTCGCACTCGACCCAGATGGGAGAGAGGGGGCCATCGCCATCGACGTCGATCTGGTAGCTTCCCGAATGGCGGATGCTTTGGTAATTCCACAGGTCACGGCAGTTTCTTTCCAAAACAGAACGTCCAGCTATATAAGGACAAAGTATACATTAGGAAGCCCGTATGCTATAAATGCCATGTAAAATAATTTCTATTATTTTGAATACACTCTTTCTGTTCCAGTTTTATTGTTTTACTTAGATGCAGTTTCCATTCAATGACAACACAATACAGTGTATCTCCAGTCTAGCAAGTCTAGTTACAACGTCGTGCCAGTGATAATGAAAGCGTAGTGTTCGTTAGTATTTGCTTATCCATTTGAGGTGTCAACGCTTGTTAAAAAACTTAATCGAATAATTGTTAGCTGTTGTGACAACTTTCAGAATAACATATGACGACTTACCCTCGACTGACATCAGACCATTTTTTGTGTCTTGGCAGTGCATCATTTCTAGAGTTTAACACATTCCAATTAAAAAGTAAAAAATATATGCAGCTTCATATTTTTTATTTTCATACAGCAATCTAAGCTCTGGTTCTAGGGAAAATCATCAGTGCTTTGGCATATTTGATTCCATTGTCCATATTTCAGAAAATTACTTGCGAATTTTCAAATAGAATGTGCATAGTTATAACCTAATATTCAACCTAAAGACAAGTTTAAACTTAATAGCGTGAGCTATGGTAAGATTAATAGAAGGAGTTGCTTTGTATAATTTGATTCGAGCATTTTCCAACATTTTCCTGTTGGTAATGGTATTTACGTTTATTTTCCGTAACCATCAGGGGGACGAGTGAATAAGAAATTTTAGTTTAAAATTTAATCTGAAGCTTGTTTTACTCTACTTAGAATTTAGGACAGGACGATAAGCTGTCGAGCTGTCTTTACGACTCTAGGAGTTGATCGTTAAGTATGGTAGAATAGTACATCTGGAATTCTAAAAAAATTATCTTGCCATATAAAACGAAGCCACCGCTTCTTAGTCATACCATATTTATGTCATCGCTTTGCTGTAGTATTTTCATTTGTGTGAAGTTATTTTGTACATTGTAATAACTGAAAATTTCTGGTAAGAAGAGGGAAACGTTTTAAGAATTGAAACCATTTTTGCCGCCTTAGATACTGAATGATCAGTTTTCCAAATCAGAATGCCATACATTTCACTTTAACGCTTCTAGCTTTCTTGTAATTTGGTGATAATATACGTAAAATGTAAATGATTTTACTTTACTCATGCATTTTATAATAGATTTTAACCCTGCTGAGGTTCTTTCCAATGTTCACTTCAATTACAACCTTTCTGCCGCAGTAATTAAAAAGGATTGTTTACCTGAATTACTAAAACAATTGTCCTTGGAAACCATTAATAATATACCACCAAATGATATAAAAATCTACACCGATGGCAGTAAAATAAATAATCGAACTGGCAGCGGAGTTTTCATTGAGACTCCCTATAACAAATTCTCTCTTAGACAACCTAACCCCGTCTTATGTTCGGCTTTCCGAAGCGAACTAATGGCCATTAATTGGAATCCATTGTGAACGAAATTAATTATGGTGATATTTGGATATTAACCGATAGCCACAGTTCAATTCAACATCTACAAAAATGGACTTGCTTGGGAGATTAAACAAGCCTTTGTATTCTACACAAGCTGAAAATTGTCTCCCTTTGGGAAAATATCCCTTTTCAATGGATCCCGTCTCACGTGGATATCGGAGGCAATGAAATTGCAGACACCTTAGCAAAAGAGAGCTCAAGTCCTCCTGCTCCTTCTTCTTCCGCGCTTACCTACCTTGAACTTTTTTCTCAGAGAAAAGCCCGGATTAAAACCGATTGGCAGGTACCTCTGACTCACCATTACTACAAAGTTAGAAAGCCGGGACTTTCTCTGACTCTTTCCTGTGACAGGAAATCCAGCACTTTCCTTGAACGTCTTGCCTCTGGCCACCTGAATTTCCTCACCTTTGTAGCGGGTAACAAAACCTTCCCCCTCTGTCCCAAATGCCACAACTACGAGGAATCTTCTGAACATATCCTTGGCTTATGAATATCCTGTGGGACGATATCTACACTTCCCGCAGCCTTGTCATTGATTTCCTTTCCGTCAACGGATTCCTTGATTTGATCTGACTCCGTTGGACCTTTTGGAGATAAGCAACAACAACATAATAGATTTTATGTGCAGCTCCAAGATAATCTTTTTTGACTCATTTGGTCCCAAGAAGCTAACGCATTGAACATGGTTGCTTTAGTCAAAGAAGCCAAATTAATTAACTAAATTACGAAGCTAATTAAAGTAATGATTAAATAAATTATGAATTATGACAATAAGCTATGATTAATTAAATTATGAAGCTAATTACAGGGGTTGGACAAAAATATGGAAACACCTTGTGAAATGCATGTTTGAAAAGAAAGATTGATTTTAATGAAATATGTAGGTGGCGCTGGCGTTTTTGACTACTGTCGCCACCTATACAACCTCGTAAATGTGCTAAACAGTTCAGTTGTTGTCGGAGTACTGTTTTGTGAGGTTGTCATTGCATTATGTCAGAGTTAACAGACTTCGAACGTGGGCAAATTGTCGGAGCACGTATGGTAGGTGCTTCCGTAAGCAAGGTAGCCGAGGAGTTTAGTATTTCAAGAGGTACTGTATCGAAGATTTATTCCGTATATTTGAAAAGCGGAAAAACATCATCTGCTAAATCACAGCGCCGACGAAAGTGTGTCCTGAGTGATCGTGACAGACGATCATTAAGGGCAATTGTGACGAAAAATAAGAAGAGCACAGCTGCAAAAGTTACTGCTGAAATGAATGTTGTGATACCGAACCCTGTGAGTACCAAAACAATTAGAAGGTAGCTTCATAAACAGGGAATTGCTGGCCGTGCTGCAATTGAGAAGCCACTCATCAGTGATGCTCATGCCCGTAACAGGAAAAGGTGGTGTTTAAGTCATAAAGCCTAGACTATAGAGCAGTGGAAGCGAGTAATATGGTCTGACGAGTCTTCTTTCACATTGTTTCCCACTTCTGGCCGAGTTTACGTCTGGAGAACGCCATCTCAAGCCTATAATACAGACTGCTTGCTGCCAAGAGTGACACATGGCGGGGGTTCTGTTATGGTTTGGGCAGCCATTTCGTGGTTCTCTGCTAGCCCCATGATAACTGTGCCAGGGCACATGACTGCCAAGACTTATGTGAACATTTTGGCCGATCAAGTTCATCCCATGGTACAAACTTTTCCCTGATGGTGATGGTGTCTTCCAAGAGGACAAAGCCCCTGTTCACACAGCTCACATTGTCCAGGACTGGTTTTCTGAGCACGAGGATGAGTTGTCCCATCTCCCCTGGCCACCACAGTCACCAGACCTGAATATTATCGAACCTTAGTGGTCTACATTGGAACGGAAAGTGCTTTCTCGTTATCCACCGCCAACATCGTTATCTGAACTTGCCACCGTTTTGCACGAAGAATGGTATAATATTCCCTTGGCAAACATACAGGAACTGTATTTATCCATTCTGAGAAGACTGCAAGCTGTTTTGGATGCCAACGAGTTTCCTACACCCTATTAAGCAAAGAAATATGTTTTTTTAAAGGTTTTTTCATATTTTTGTCCAACCAGTGTAGTTCGTACTTTAGTACGGACTTATTAGCTTCATAATGTAAAGCACGGTACTGAAACCAAAATTCATGAAAGAAAATTCTCTCTACTGTAAAAATTCGTATTATATTTTAATCAAACTAGGATTAATGTATATATTAGTAAACTAAGCTTAGAACAGTAACTTACCTGCAATTGTGAAAAGATAAATAACAAGGCCAAAGAAGATGAATATATCCATTGCATGCGTCGACTATTTATTCATGATTGTGTGCTCTAAAAACAGAGTAAAATCTATCAATTAATATTTTTTGTGGTTACGCTCTTAGATTTAGCTCAAATATTATAAAAATTAATTTAGCATAATTTTATGTAATCAAAAGTATAAGTTATTACAAAAATTGTAAACTATGTATAGATATGCACTGTATTGCATTTGATAAATTTATTTCCCTCTGCCTAAAAATGCTTTCTATTTATTTACTTAAAAGTTATAATTTTCGAATTTTCTTTCACATATTAATTAGACAACATTCTTCATCAGTCTTTTGCCCATTGGAGAATACCACTTTGGATTCAAATCATCTCCGATGTCCTTTGTAAACACTCAAAACTCAAAGGCCCTCACTAGTGGATTTATGAAGTGGCTAGCATCTCAGCTTTTGGACGTCTCTCATCTTAAAACACAGGGTATGTTTTTTTCATATTTAACAAATTTACTATTGATTCTGGACCTCTTTAACCTCAGAATTGCAATTTGCATCAACCCTTAAATCCGCCTGAAGTATATGGATAAAATGTGGATGTCTGTCTCCGTCTGGATAAAATGCCTCCATTTTATCTTCTTATACTGCAGTGTTCTCTTTCTTGAAACGAATACATCCCATGTACTCATCAATCAGGCTTCTTCAAAGAACTCTAGGAAATTTTATGTAGAAACGCCAACATGTGGAATGTAGTTTTAGAATAAAAATATCAAAGCAAAAGTGTTATTACAATCTTTTCTATTTTAAATGTTTTAAAATATTAATAATATCTTAGAAAAATTATTTTTACATTACATTTTCTTACGGCTCGGGTTCGTGGATTTGGAGTGAATAACGACGACACTTGATGAAGTATCGAAACACAATTTATCAGCCAGTATTACTAAGGTCAGCTCCAAAATTACGTGTACACTCCTCCAAGAACTAGTATAAACACGCTGAAACAATCAGCGACACAGCCTTCAGGCTATCAAGCTATAACGGTGAAGACAGCTTCAGGCAAAGTATCAGAGTACAGCACCCGACTCTACTCGGTCGTTCTCAGAATTCTACGTACTCTCGAGACTCTCCATGCTACACCTCGCGATGCACTCGACGATACACTAGAGTACAACTCCCGACTCGGTTCGGTCGTTCTCGGAGCTCAACACATTCTAAGATGAAACTCAACGAGGCTCAAACTCGCGATCAAATCCATAGACTGACGACCAACTCGTTGCTAGACTACGAGATACTCAATCACTGATTTTTAAGTGACTCGACTAGGCACTGACTGTCCGCGTAACAGCAGGATTTATATAGCTTTCGGCTTGTGTTCGAAAACATTCTGGGCCAAACCGGTAAGAATCCATTCCAGAAGGTTCTCCATTCGTCTATGGCATGTTGACAAATGGACGATTTCTTGCCAAATATGGCAAACCTGCCTTTCCCTCCATTTTCTGGCAACCCCAACGGGAAAGCTATCTTTCCGTAGCTCGACGTTTCGTAACAATATAATATGCATAAAACCATTGTCTAGCTCTATATCGAATATTTTAAGATTGATTTTTTAAAACCCTTTTAAAACACATAGGAAAAAAGGGCTTTTTGTAAGCTCCTGCTAATATTTTGACAGATGTGTTCCCAAGCCGTTTCAAAACGAGCTAAGACCTCAAAAATCTTATTTGAAGACATCCAGATAATACGGATACGGCTAAATGAATGAGTAATGAACTGCTGGTGATAATCACTTTAGGAACATACTGGGAAAGTTGATTTTAGACAAAATTAAGGAGTTTATATTTGGAAGTGCCCACCGATGATCAGGAAAATTTTATATTTCATCCCTGTAGAATTTAGCTTTAAAAGAAAGTCTCATTACTTTTACTTCTTATCATCTGGCTTTAGAAGAAAGTCTTTAACAAATTGTCCCCCTTTATCTTAATTTATATCGAATGTACTATTCAACAGCAAAAGTGACAGCCTTTTAATGGAAAAACGGAGCCGATGAGCGAGGTTGGTTAATGGAAGATCTGGGCAATGTAGCGGTTATGGCGAAATTTCTCAGTCTAGCGTTCGCAAACGTTAGCGGGTCGACAAAGCTACGTGTTTTATGTCTTGTCTGTCTCAGGAATGTTTTGTTTGTCACAATGTACACTGCGAAAATTAAAAAAAAGGGTTACAGTTTTATATCTCCCTTTCTACTGGGCCAATTGAAGAAATTGAAATTGCGTTTTCCATGTCTCGAAAGCGCGACTTAGGATGTGTATTAGATTTACATGATGTCACTACAACACACTAGGAACACGGAATACACATTATTTGACATCTAAAACTTTTATGTAAAATTCTACGAAATTTAAGTAACCAATTAAAATTTTTAATTGATATATTTCAAAACTAGCTTTACTTAGTGTATTCTAGATGGTATTTGTAAGCAAAAATAATGATCCTCATCTATCTCACATTATTCCTTATGTCAGTGGAAAAACGTTTCTTTAAGGAATTGAGTTATTTTATTGCGGTTTTTTGTAACACCTAATATTTGATCTATAAATAAAAAGTAAGATAAGTCTATAATATATCTTCAGGAAAGTACTTTTCAGATTTTAAGATCTTTGATAGACCTTTTAGATGCTTGTTACATGGCGAAATAAATTGATAAAAATTACATTTCTTTCAATTAAAAATTTTAAAAATTCTCAGAGAATTTCCAAATATAGTACCATTAAAACACAAGTTGTATTTTTGCAAAAATAATTTGCTATAATATTGAAATTAGAACTAAAGTAAAATATTATTATCAAATTAAATTGCACTGATAATTTCATTACTGATCTGATTTAAAACTCGCAAGCAAAAGACCTCATATTGGATCGCTAATATTTTCATATATTTCATAAACCAAATATAAGCTTTCTTACAATCAGTTCAACTAAAGTGAAATTTATAATATCAATGAGACTGATAACATTTTATTGGCGTCTGTAATTTTAATGAATGATGTAAAAGTATTCGTAATGTTATGGTTTTTTTAACCTTAATGTTATATAATAATTAATTACCACATAATAATCTTCAGTGTTAATACTTTAAAGTGCTTACTAATAATATTTTAGATTCCATTACTCTCAAAATTCACCAAATTTTTAAATAGTTAAAATTCAGTTAAATTTCGACTTAATCCCCGTTTAATATTTTAAGCATAGTAAATGACGTAGGTGAAAATAATACATAGAATGATATAACTATAACAGAGCTTAAGAGGCTCTCTTTTATTTACAGAAAACGATAGAAAACACGAAAAAATTAAATAAATTTTGAAGAATAAATACTTTCAATTATTTCTCTTTTACTCATACATAAAAAAAAGATTTGAAATGAATTTCATATCTACCTTATAATTTCCGTTTACGAAATCCCAAGTGAACGTTCCTAGTCGCAAAGTCCTATGTAAACAAAATATTTTCTAATTTGTTTTCATTTTCTCCTTTGCTATTTGTTATGATTGGTGTTTCCATCCGGTTAAAGAAATGAAGATGAGTATTACTTGCGTCACAGAAATGAAATGCCGGAATGTCGTATCGGAGGTTCACAACCTAGATCAAGATGTCAGGGATTGTACCAATGCTAAAAAAGAGGTCTTATCACTGTCTGCAGATCGAATGCCAATAGTATTTATTGCTTATCAGCAGGCACTGATTAGATAGACTACTGTTGTGTTATGTGTTCCACCACTTAAGAAATCAAACAATATATTGCCGATAAAGGACCGTAAAATTCAAAATGTTAGTCAAAAGGTCACAAACTTGTCTTCAAAAACATTACGTAAACTAGAATATTCGTGCTCAAAGCAAAATATTTTCTGTTGCCTTTAAAAGTAACTCTTTGAAAGTATGAACTCGATAAAATTACCATTTAAAATGATATGAAAGATGAAATCGATTAGAGGTGAAAGGACAAAACCTTGTTAAACTTGGAGGAATTCAATAAATACAACATTAAAATCTTTTCCCCATTTTTCTGGGTCGCCGTTGTTGTTTTAACTAATGCTTTCTGATTTCGATTAAATTTAATTTAAACAACAACTTATGATATAAACCTTCACAGCAGGCACTAATCCTATCAGTAGTACCCTATCACACCATATTGTATCAAATTTACTGCAGTGATGGCCCACGTCTTTGTTTTTCTTGCTGCTAATGCTTTAGGATTTCCATAAACACTGTGGGGGGAAAAATGGAACAGTTTGATATCTCCAATTCTACTGGGCCTACTGACGAAATTCAACTTGCGTTTTTCATATCTCGAAAGCGCGACTTAGGATATGTATTAGATATATCTAGCAATGCTCTAATATAGGCATTTTGACACAAAATCGGACTTTTTCTGAAATCACATGCCAATTTGTTTCCATATTTCGATTCAACCACTCAAATTGCGTCAAACTGCCACGTTTTGTAGAAAATGGCACGAGTAGTTTTTACACAATTAGCTCTCAAAATTTAGCTCCTCATTGTTAATTGAGCTTGGTAATTAATACCTCCTTTTTATTAAACGTATTTGATGCTTGTTTTCACATTTCGAAATTTAGTTTCATTCCAAATAAAATTCTCCCATTATTTATAATTTATTTTAAAAATTTGTATTTTTAAATAATTTTCATAAATTTTTCCAAAAATATGTTGAATTATAATCTGTAAAATTTTTACCATCATCTTAAAGTAGACGTATTTCTAAGCATACCTGCAAAAAATTACAACATTTTATTCAAAATTTATGAAGATATACGTGAATTTATGTATCGGAGCGTTTTGAAATTTGGCATATTTGTTGAAAGCGATAATAACATCATATGTGGTTTAGGCACATTGTTAAAATTATTTGAAAGGAGGAACGATGTGACTTTTTTCCCGCTCTTGCACAATGGAAGGGAGAGGAAAATGGTGTTTCCATTATCAGGACTCGTATTTCTTTTTATTTGTTTGCCGAACATGACGTGTCCTGACTGGACAGTGAGTTGACTGCAAACTATATCCTGTGGAGCAACAAAGACGACAAGATGAAAAGGGTTAAAATTACCCTTTATTTCTTTTCACATTTCATAGTCGCTACGGCACTCCAGGATAGAAAGACCAATTACTTGTGGTCTGAACGTAAAAATATGACTACTAACTAACTAGAATTTAAATAAGAGGTAACTTTTAATATTTTACACAGATGACGAACACTAAGACTGGCCTTTTAAATTACTACGTCTGTAGTACGCAAACTGCGGAAAACTGCAATAAGTCTTTAGCATTCAAGAGGATTAAAACCTCTGGCCTTAAAGGCGGACAGTAACTGATGGCCAGTTCGAGTGAAGACTCGTGGCAAGATGGCTCACTTTCTCTCCTTCTACTACCTTCTACTACTCTCTTGGCAAAAAACCACAACTTAAATACTTAAGCGTTAGAAGGTAAAATTTGCATAAACATATTCACGTGTTAATTCTGCCCGGCAATGGAAAATAAGAGATGATAGTAAAGTTTCAAAATAAAATAAATGTTAGGCAAACTTTAGATGCTTACATACTTCCCGCCAGAGTTAATAAGCTTGAAACTAAGGTCTAAACGACCTTGTTGAAAACTTTTAATTCTAAATTCTAAGTCGCGGCCATTCATTTGCAGAAACTCTTCACTAAAACTATCTAACCCAGATATTATGTAAAAAACATTTTCTACATTTCTTACATTACAACATTTTCTCCAGGTACAATTATTCTTCATCTCTTCTAGTACCTAAAAACAGGAACTTCTTGCCTCTTATCGGATCCTTCCAGAGTAGTTTAATCAATTTGTCAAACAATTTAAATGCCACGTAACATGAACACGTATATATATTTTTCTTTTAAAACTTCATTCTTATTTCATTCATACCATTATTTAACTATCCCCCGTGCTCGCTGATATGCGTTGTAAAGAGAGAAACACCAAACACGGGCGTGTCTATGTACAAGTGTTCAACACTATCGCCTACAATCAAATCACTAACTTTTTAAAATTCAACATAACAAGACCTCAGAACACACCTTAGATTCATCTCTGAACCCTGAGGTACTGTTCTAAAATAAGTGGCGAACTCTGCAGTGTAGCGTCAAAGAGCCTAACTACCTTCATTTATTCCAAATTTAGCACCTTTCACAATGCGTAACGCTTTCTTTTTTATCAGTCATACCACTGAGTTTTGAAATTTGGCATTTATATAAAATTTCCACTCTTAACATATCACAATACTTACAAAATTTTAACGGAACAGTTCACATGTATATAAGAACACATTAATATGCCATTAATTCCACACACTTGAAAACATACAGTTAACTTTCTCCTATTGAAAGCAAGTGCTGTTTCTTTTACATTTTATAACAACATTTCACAAGTCCTTCAGGTTAAAATGTCTTTCTTAACAGAATCTTTTAAATAAAGCTTTATACAATATTTTTAGAATGTTGTAACCTGTGCTGTAACGTCTACTCACATTACCATCATCTTGGAATCGTTGCCAAAGCCTGGAGATGATACTCTGGGCTATTCCAAGTTCGCCTGATACTTCCAGTTTGGTATGCCGACATTCCAGACGGCTGATGATTCTACCACGTAAAAAATCATCCAAATGTGTTCTTTGTGTCATAACTATTCGGTTATTGCACTGAAATGCTTATAAAGCTCCTAAGAACAATTTTACTTCTTTGCCTGTATTCCTTATGTATCACTCTCTTACACTCTCATCATTGTGACGTACCACCCGTGTCATCTGGTTACTTCCTGAAATTTGCATATGATTCTTGAAGATGTGCGTAGTGATTTTACAGGTGATATATTTATTTTAGAGTTCGATATCCGAGTGACTCCGAATTATCCTTAATTTATGGACATGAGTGTAACACAAAGTTTTACTTATGTTTGTAATATTCAGCTATGTGTCTTGCCGTCCATTCTTGAAACGTTGCGAAGATAGCAGTTTTGTTCAATCGACGTCTGCCTCGGGGCTGAACATCACGGTCCTCGTCCTGCCATTTTCTTTTGGGACATATCCCTTGACTCTTGAAGACCTTCTTCTTTTCCTCCGATTGCTGAAAATGTCGCTTGGTGGGTGGTATCCTCGAAGTCTCCTGCACATTTTTGGTCCACAGTTGCCGGGTCCTGGTCGCTTGCTGATCGAGATTCTCGTCCCGCCTTGAGTCTGGAACTGCATTTCTCAGGTGAATTCATGGGCACTTGCTACGTAGAAACCTTTCTGTCGTTTCGCTATTTCTTTTCTCACAGATGCTGTGACTGCGGCCATTTCTTCTCGCCCTCTTCTTACTGTTATAATTTCAGTCTTCCTCCTGTTGGAGCCTCTCTTATCCTCTCTTTTCTGGTCGGAGGAATATCTTCCTTTTCTTGCTACCTCCGGTGTTCCATCGGGGGTACTTTTCTTTTCTTATTTATATCTTTACTTGTGTCTGACTCTGGCGGTCGTTGTTGTTGTGCCATGTCTTGAGATGCTGCCTGCCGAGCCGGATCCTGCAAAAGATCTTGAAAGGTTTTCCTTTTATCTCAATTGTAAAACGGCTTGATTTTGTCAATATTTGCCTTAAATGTTTCACCATTCTTGGCTTTGAAGACTACTACAGCGTGGGTTACTTTTCTATACTGTATGGTCTTTCAAACCGTGGGCAAAATTTTGCTACTTTGTCTTCCGCCCTTGAAAAAAGTGAATGTTTTAGCTGAAGTACTTCATCCCCCACGTTATAAGTTATTTTCCGTCTTTTCATATCATAGTAAAGTTTTTGTTTTCTCTGTGATACTTCAGTGTTTACTTTTGCTTGCTGCCTTAATTAACTTTTGTATATCCGCCATTTGAAATTCAGGGGGCCCTTTTTTGAACATAAAACAATTTGTTCAGTGGAGTTATAATCTTCTGTCTAAGAATACCTCAGCAGGAGGTTTTCCCGTCGTGTCGTGTTTGGCGGTCCTAAAAACGAAAGCTTATTCATTGCCTTAGTTATCCCAGCTTTTATGAAATTTTTAACACAACTACGGATAATTTTAACTATGTTTCTGTTGACCAGTTCCGCTATATTTGATTGCGGCCGATACGGGACCATTTTTAAATGACGTATGCCCAGTTTTTGACACATGTCTTGAAAAATATTGCTTATAAACTGAGGACCATTATTCGATATATTTTTAGCGGCACCCCGTATTTTAAAATATATTTATTTAAAATAGAATCAGTAACTGATTTCTCAGAAGCTCGTTTTAAGGGAACAATCTCGGTCCATTTACTAAAATGGTAAACCATAACAAGAAGATACCGACTTTTATTTAACTGACTTTTCGGGAAAGGGTCCAATAAATCGACGCCAATTATTTCATTTGGAAAATCTGATTTAATGCCATTTAGAAACCCGGCCGGGCGGAAATTAACATAATTAAGTACCTGTCATGTTGGGCAAGACTAGACATACGCCCTTGTTAATTTTTACAGTTCAGGATAATAAACAGCATCGCATATGCGTTGGATGGTTTTCTGAATACCACCATGAGCTGCGAGGGGCGTATCGTACAATTCCTGTAGTATATTTAACCTATGACTAGCTGGGATAACAAGTCGTATTTCTTTGTTATTATTCGTAGTTTTCGTATAAAATAATAGACCATCTATCAGTTCGTAATGGGCCACCCTGTTTCTTATCGCCACAATATCTTCGTGGCTAAAGTTTTCAGGATCTCTTAAATAATCATATATATAATTAAGTTTCGGATCCTTGCCCAGTTCCTTTATTGCGGTGTCACGGGAATCTATCATCTGGTATATGAGCATTGCCACTTTAACACTATTCCCTTCTTTATCTATCTTATTTCTTAACAGGGCATCTGCTACGACATTTTCCTTTCCAGGCATGTATTTAATTATCAAATTATATTCTTGTAATTTAAGAGCCCACCATATTAATCTCAGCGATGGATTCTTTCCTGAATATAATCTAGCCACCGCCGCATGATCAGAGTAGACCGTTACTGGAGAACTTTCAAAATAGACCCTGAAATTCTGTGCTGGTAACAGAATTGCAAGTGTCTCCCTTTCTGTTGCTGAATAATTTCTTTGAGTATCGTTTAAAGTACGACTAAAGAATGCCACGGGCGGCACATATTGGGAAAGAACTGCACCTACGGCATAATCCGAGGCATAGGCCGTGATTCCTAAATTTTTATCATTTTCGGGAAATTTCGAAACAGGGGCTTGTTTTAATTTTTCAAAAGCGGTGTTAGCTTCGGCTGTCCACGAAAATCTTGCCTTCTTTCTTTTTAACTTTAATAGCGGAGCAATTGTGGCAAAATCCTTTATAAAGGACCTATAGTATGAGTAGAGCCCTAGAAAAGAAGCTAGTGTCTTCGTCGTATTAGGCGGCCGATAATTCTGAATTGGAATTATTTTTGATTTGTCGGTTTTGATGCCCTTCTGGGAAATTTCATACTCCAAATAACGTAATTCCTTTGCCGCAAACTTGCACTTTCCAGCATTAACTTTTAGACCGGCCTCATTTAATAATGAAAATAATTCTTTTAAGTCTTTATGTGTTGTTCTAAATTATCACTAGTAACCATAATGTCATCCAAATAGATAAAACTGCTTTTCCCGAGGATGGGTCTTAAAGCAACGTTAATACAACGTTGAGATGTTGCTGTCGCGCCTGACAGTCCAAACGGCATACGCAAATATGCGTAAGTGCCAGACTTAGTTGTGAAAGCGGTCTTTGGTACATCTTCAGGTTGTACTTCTATTTGAAAGTACCCAGATGCTAAATCTAATGTCGTCAAATATTTAGTGGAAGTTATGTTTCGCAAGATTATATTCAGTAAGGCTATTCAATTTGCGGTAATCAATTGCAAAACGCCACCTTTTTGAGTGTGAAACCGTGTAATCATTATTTTTTTTACATAAAACAACCGAGCTTGCATAACTACTGGACATGAGCGAATAATCTATCTACTTAGCATATCTTTAATACGCCATTCTATATTTTTTTCTTTCGATTTGTCATAGCGGTAAGCCTTGTGGCGAACTGGCGAAGTGACTTACCATGAAATAAATCTCCCGTATTTTATTTCATGGTTAGTCACTTGGGTGAATCCGGGAATATCACTGAACTAAGTAGAAATTTCACGTACCACTTGGCGTAGTTTTTCTTGCTCTTCAGTTCGCAGATGTTCGAGCTTCAGGCAACGGTTTCATTCTCAGGTTAAGAGATGCTTCACTGAAATCTAGTGTTGCTTCGGACGTTAAAAGAAAATCTACTCTTAACATTATATTTGCTTTCAGATTTCTTACAATAAGGAACATAATTTTTACCTGCTCATCCTTAATGCAAATATACAGTGGTACTTTACCTATATATTTGCATCTTTCTCCCTGGGCTGCTATCACCGCCGTATTATCCGAAATGTAGATTCTATATCGACGTAAATATTTTTTAAAAAAACTCTTCTGCCACAAAGCTACACTGAGCTCCTGTATCCAGGAAGACGGTGGCTGGAATATTGTTCACTAACCCTTCAGTCTTCGGAAGAACTAAATTTTTCACAACTGCATTGAGCTTGATGGTATAGGGATTTTCTTGGCCTTAGGATTTCCGCACCCTCCCGTGAGCAGAAATCCGTTTCAATTTAAATCTTCTTTCTGCTTTTCCGCGCCTTTCCGCTGGCCATCAAACTTTTTGCCTGGCTTATTCTTGGGCTGTCGACGTTCGCTGAGTGTTTTTGAATATTCAGGTTTCTTTGACTACTGATTCGACTTGCTTCCGTAGCCGCGGTCTTGCCTTTTGCTGTGACCTTGGCGCACCCAATTGGCTTCGTTACTCGTACTGGCGTCTTCTTTCAACGTCCGCCGTTTTTCTGCTTTCAAATTGGATCGCGAGCTCGAATAACTTTTCCAAGGTCGTCGGATTCCTTAATTCAATAAAGTCTTGCACCTGAGGAAGTAACCTAGGCAAAATGACTTCAGGATCTTGCCGGTTTCTATACAAAAGCTTAAATAACTGAATTCTTCTTAAAATGAAGTTTGAGAGTTCCTTAATTCTTTGCTGGTATGTGCTGAAGAGTTCCGCTTCTAATTTCGCACTATTTCTTACTACTGGGAAGGCCTTTATTAAGGAGGTCTTGAAATTTTCGTAAGTGCAGGTAGGACTTCTCGGTTGGCCCAAGAGATTTTTTCCAATGTACTTGAACCAACTAAGCGCTTGACCCCTCAAAGCGATAGTAGCCAAAGTCACGTTTTGGAATTCATGGACTGGATACAACATAAAGTGGTCATCTAATTTTTCCAAAAAGTTATTCACCGGTGAATTCTCATCGAAGCTCGATGCTGGCTTCATTGATGCTCGCATGGTCTGGACGATGTACCCAAATCCTTCTAGGGTGGCAGCTTTCATTTCTGAATTTTGGGCCGATACCACAGGTTCATTAACTTCCTCTTGAAAGTCGGCCATGGGTCTTCGGGCGCCGCTGTCATGACTCGTATTTCTTTTTATCTGTTTCGCGAACATAACGTGTCCTGACTGGACAGTGAGTTGACTGCAAACTATGTCCTATGGAGTAGCAACATTGGCATGCCATTTCATTAAAGGTTCGATTTTGTTTCAAAATTCCTATGTTAGAATGATGCTATGTATATATCTAATATATAGCCTAAGTCACACTTTCCAGACATGAAAACTGCAATTTGAATTTCGCCATTGGTCCCACTAGAACGGTACATATAGAACTGTCCCATTTTCTTTTGCTCAGTGTACATCCTCACTGATGTTTGTTAAGATAATACCTAAAATTAGTGGAGAATTCTCCAACTATGCATAAGTTTATTCCACTCTTAACAGAATCCATAATGAAGAAGCCTACTGAAGATTGACTGTAGAGAGATTTTAATAAAGTAATATATGTATATCTGACTTACTAGGCCTACTTTTAATTTTTAACTTATTTACGAGTTTAATCAATAAGATTACTAAAAATTTGAAGCTTTAAGCGCTTGTTGAAAAAATCGTTAAATTGCATTCGATAGCTGTCAAAATGGTTGAAATATGATACCCGAAATTTTCGCGTACAAGGAAGAAAAAATTAGCCTTAGCCCCACATAATTAACTTTTAAATTGATGATAATTCTACAAATGTTGCATGCAAATTTACTAAAGGCATAAAAACCTTAACCGGAAGATAAGAACAACATAATTCAATCATATTTAAAGCAAAAAGTGCGCAATTTATCAACATATAAGGATAAAAAAAGTGAGTTCACTGTGCTGTGTAATAGAGTGGATATATATTTATATACTTTTGGTGCGGCCGATTGCAACCATGACAGGAGGTGCGCATCTACATGTTATAGCAGTCCTATTAGAAAATGTTAACGTTCTGAGGCTACTCTTTTTTTGAGTTAGGCGAGATACATACGTAGGTACGTTTGTACGCACAGACGCCACGAAAAAATCTCTTCAGAATCCGTTTAAATCAGTTTTATAATTTTTTTGGGGAAAAATAGTCCTTTATTCTGTTCTTACGTTCAGATGTCAGGGAAAAACATCGCTAAATTGCATTCGATAACGATCAAAATGGATATTTTCGTTGAAATATGATACTCGAAATTTTTTTGCGATTGCTATACTTCCTTTTTACTTTGTACAAGGAAGGAAAAACAGTGCTGTAAATTTATTTCTTAAAAATCTGTAATTTATTTATTAATGTTGTATTATTAAAATAGGAAGGATATACTGTGTGCACACATTAAAAGCTTTCTTTTATTTATATTTATAGTATGGCAAAGAATTTATGACAGTACATTGGCGCAAAACATTTAGAAATCCTATAGCGAAATTTTGAGAATTTAAAATGTTTTGGAAAAAATATTCAATGAAAGTTGCAAAATTAAGTATTTTCATTATTATACCAAATTTATTTCACTATGCGTTGAATTACTAAACATGCTATATAAAAATTAAAGACATTCTTCCAATTTGTCCTTTTGGTATTGGGATCAACAGATATAGATGACAATTAGAAGGTATTGGGTTTGACTCTTGTCGACAAAGCAGTTGTTTTATTATGTTTCTCCCAATGATTAAAAAACAAGCAATCGCTAAATTTACTTTCACTACTACTAACAGATCCATCGGTAATTTTGTTTTGTAATAGCCTTGAACATTCAAATCCTGCAGGTTTTCAGTTGCACGTATGTTAATCTTTTTAACACAAGCTTCCAAATTTGCTATCTGTTCCCCGTTTAACCTTGAATAAATTATGCCCCATCTTTAAAAAATTACTGTTTAAAAATTTACTGATGCTTATATTTTAAGCTGTAAACCACTGCACAAACAAATACACTGACTACCAATAAGTATTTGGACACCTATGCAATGAAGATATCTGCGGTCCTAAGGTACGTCACGGATTCCGCCGTTATATATCGTGTAGGAAACAGCGTCGGCTTTAGTCGCATGCAAGATGCCTCGCAGTTCGGAGCTCTCTGATTTCGAGAAAGGTATAATTATCGAGTATCACAAATGTGGCCGATCCTTAAGGGACATATCTAGCGATCTGAAGTACCCAAAATCGACAGTGGCCTATGGTCGACAGTGGTCTGGGGATGTTTCTCCCGGTATGGGCTGGGACCTTGGTCCCCATTCATGGTAAGCTCAACTCCGATGCTTACTACACTAATTTGGATGACAATGTGCTTCCTACGTTGTGGCAGTTTTACGGGTTGGACCCCTGTTACTTTCAGGACAACAATGCCAGTTGTCATGTTTCGACGTTAACCAGGCTTGGTATGGTGCCAATGGGGTTTATCGAATGGACTGGCCTGCCCAGAGTCCAGACATGAACCCTATCGAGAACTTCTGGGACGAGTTGCATCGCGAAATTCAGGGGTGCACTACCCGTGCAAAATCGGTGAAGGAACTTCTATGTCTTTTCCAAGCCGAGTGGAAGAAAATACCACTAGACTATACAAAGACTTGTGGAAAGTATGCCCCGGAGGGTCCACGCTGTAATTACCTCTCGTGAAGGCTCTACCCACTATTGATTTTGAATAAAGATAGTTTTTCTTTGCTATCACAGGTGTCCAAATACTTATTGGTAGTCAGTGTACTATAAATACTGTTGCGAAAAATTCGGTGGTTGCGCCTGTATGTAAGCTTTCCGGCATAGCACTAGGATTGCCATAAAATAGTGTATGGTAGGGTTGCCAGATTGGCGACTTTATCGCCCATTTGGCGACCAAATTGGCGATATCCCATGGTCCAATCGGGAAGCTTCTAGAATAATTTCCTGTCGAGATATTTCTCGAAACGTGTCGAACTTAAAGAAAAACTATATAAACCCTTGCGTTTCTGAGTTGCGAGTTAGTTGTTGAGTAGTGGTGAAGTTAGTTGCGAGTTGATTGCGAAGTAAGTTGCGAGATTGTGAAGGTTGCAAGTTGCGAGCAGGGGGATTAGTTGTGAGAATAGCTGCTACGCGAGAGTTCTGTGAACGGAAAGCAATCGAGATAGTGCTTTGCCGTGAAGCTATCTTTACAGTATAGCTTGAAAGTGGATTGTTCCACGGTGTTTATTATAAGTTTAGTGTTGCCGTGAAGCTACCTGTACAGTTACAGCCTGAAGCTGTGTTGCTGATTGTTTCAGCGTATTTATTGTAGATTTTCGACGCTTTTAAAGGTAATTTTGGAACTGTGCTGTAAATAGTGATTCCTGTAAATAAATTGTGCTTTTTATTGTTCTGCATCGTGTTTTCATCGGATACTCTCAAATCCACGAACCCGTATAACGCAACAATATGTT
>KK122204.1:885282-941404 GCA_000611955.2 Stegodyphus mimosarum
AAATAGTGTATGGTAGGGTTGCCAGATTGGCGACTTTATCGCCCATTTGGCGACCAAATTGGCGATATCCCATGGTCCAATCGGGAAGCTTCTAGAATAATTTCCTGTCGAGATATTTCTCGAAACGTGTCGAACTTAAAGAAAAACTATATAAACCCTTGCGTTTCTGAGTTGCGAGTTAGTTGTTGAGTAGTTGTGAAGTTAGTTGCGAGTTGATTGCGAAGTAAGTTGCGAGATTGTGAAGGTTGCAAGTTGCGAGCAGGGGGATTAGTTGTGAGAATAGCTGCTACGCGAGAGTTCTGTGAACGGAAAGCAATCGAGATAGTGCTTTGCCGTGAAGCTATCTTTACAGTATAGCTTGAAAGTGGATTGTTCCACGGTGTTTATTATAAGTTTAGTGTTGCCGTGAAGCTACCTGTACAGTTACAGCCTGAAGCTGTGTTGCTGATTGTTTCAGCGTATTTATTGTAGATTTTCGACGCTTTTAAAGGTGATTTTGGAACTGTGCTGTAAATAGTGATTCCTGTAAATAAATTGTGCTTTTTATTGTTCTGCATCGTGTTTTCATCGGATACTCTCAAATCCACGAACCCGTATAACGCAACAATACGTAATGTTGAAGGCAAGGTATTTTGAGATTTACAGAAGGAAACGGAATGTCTATCTTATCCATGGTTAAAAATAAGTGAACCACCCAGACTGAAAACTGGTTATCGACGCTGGATGCCGTACCGAAGCGCCCGGGTTCGAATCCCGGAGAAAGCGTGGATGTTTGTAAATGTATAGTATCTGTGCGACATGGGCCACTCAAAAATATCGTCCAACCGAAAGTTCTCTTAAGAGGTAAGCGGTAGTGAAAGGAGATGGGAAACCGTCATATCTGCCCACCCCGTGTGCTACATTTCAAGAATATAAAATCGGGCTGTCACCTGTATGGTGCTCAAGGCTCTGGTCAAAGACAGACGCAATCTTATACGCCTTGCCACGATATTATTTCGTGAGCTTACTCTGATTACATCAAATTAGTAAAATCAGTAACAACAACAACACATATAAATGATGTCATCATATGAGTCAGATTTGTTTCCTCAGTATGCAAAGTTACCTTGCTTATCAGACTGAGCAAGACATGAACAGACTCCAAAAAATCGATTAAAAACGTTGAGAAAGGGATTATTTAAAGCAAACCATTTATTCACAAGCATCGCACTATTTATTTAAACTAAATTTATTATAAATAATCGAGCATTTCATTTTGAGATTAAATTATATTATTTAGTTCTAAATAATTTCTTTACATATGTCAACTTGCCCATGCATCCTTTTCATCTCTGTTCTTTTATTATACTCGGACGTTGTAGAGACATGAGGTATATTTTGAAAGCAAGAGAGATGAAAAATGAGCAGTGCCCTCGCTATTACTCGAACCACGGACCCCTGGAATACGCGCCGAGCGTGCTGACCACTACACTACGAAGGCATGCGAAGAAGGCGGGAGAAATACCTTATAACGTGATAATTTTGAGAAGTCTTTTGACATTTTAAGTGAATTTTAACAAAAAGCTTTTGATACTAACAAGAATTATCTTTCCAATTGTTTCAGAGACATTTTTTCTCATGATACTTTTATCGCCTTGTAGGCAGTTTTGGTGGCTAGTCCGAAGATTTATATTTATGAAAAGAAGTCCAAAACTGCGTTCAGTGATTGAGCTATTCTGTCCGTTATCAATCTTGTTGAACTTGAGAGTCATCGAATTTTGCTGATTTTGAAGAGTGCGTCATTCGTCGTCTGAGACAGTAAGGTAAGTTAGCAGGTAAATTATTCACTGTATATAACTGCATTGAGAATTATGACCCTACCAATAAATTTTCAACTGCGATTTAACGCCAGTCCTAATTTTTCACTTGAGTGAAGTATCGCATTAATTTCACCATCATCTCAACCATGAGAAGCAAGCAGCTCTTCTCTTTTAAAACCATTATTTTCACTTTTGTTTTCAAGTTTTCTTTCTTCTTAATGCAATTTTTCGATTTTCAAAGAGCAAAATTTCTGTGACTGTCTACATCAGAGATGCAGGACAATCTCGCAAATTAAAAAGGATTTGCCTTTTTAAAATTCCTCATTGCAGAGTGGTATTTATTAATCTATGGCTGTATTTTAATTTAATTTTTCTTTTCAGAAGTTATTCGCGCATTTATATATGATTCCAGAGAAAACTTAATTTTTCACTAATTGAAAGAATTTGATTGTATTATTTTTAACCTTACGTCTGGAAACTGAGTTTAATAAATTATGGTTTAAATTAATAATGCATTATGACTTGAATTAATAATGCATTGTAGCTTGAATTAATTTTAGCATTTTTGTACTTGAAAATTATATAGAATACATATATAGAATCTGAAAAATAATCATACCTTTTCTAGAAAATATATTGCCCTTGTATTCAAAGTCACAATTATGCACCTATCAAAGAGGTTTGTCAAAAGTTACCAACCATGACCGAGGCCAAGACGACAATTCAGATGGGAAGACAATTTATTTACTATTGCTGTTCTCTCATTCTTCCTAATTTGCATAAAGCATAGTTATTAAAAAGAAAATAATTTTATAATGCTAATTTTTTATTTTAATACCTTTTAGTATTCTCTACTCTTACTATGAATTATAAATTTAAAATTCACGAATAAATCATGTAATATTGCGGGAACATTGGCGAATGGTGACATCATTATGCAAGATTTGCGCCCAAATCTTTGTTGCAATTAGTTTAACAATTAGGGTATTAACGAAAGTTTCCCACCACCTCAAATATCGTCTGTTCGCGTTGGCGGGTTTAATCATATTTTGTCAAACGATTTCTGGCATTTGAAAGAATGAGACATGCTTTAGAACAGCCTATTGTGAAATTTGTAAAAAAATATCGTAATCATTAAGTACAAGGTGTCTGAAATGGAACTATTACGCTACCAGATTAGAATCATCATTTACATCCAGGTCTGGCGCAAAAAGTCAGTTACAGAATCTCACCAAATCATGTGTACACCTTTAGGTACTAATATTATATCATATGACAATGTGAAGGTTTGGTAGCGAAAGTTAAAAAACATGGACTATGACATTCAAGAAGCAGAGCGCTCTGGTCGTCCTGGTGGGATTGAGGAGGCCCGCCTGCGAGGACTTGTGGGAGAAGATGGTAAGCAACCATTCGAGAGCTTGCTAAGGAGTTTTGTATCTGGTGGAATTGATGTGGTATTATCCACAAAGAGTATCTGGAAAAAGGTAAAACTCACAACAGTAAGGCGTACCACGAGATGCTAGTCCGTGTTGACGCTGATATCAAGGAAAAACGTTGAACCGAGTTCCGGCGAAGATAAGTAATGTTCAATCAAGATAATGGAAAACCACATGTGTCTGCATACACCGGCAGGACACTGCACAGACTCGAATGGGATCTTTTATCACACCCACCATATAGCCTCGTCATTGCTGCTCGGATTTTTACCATTTTTCATACCTGCAGCTGCATCTTGCTGGTGCTAATTTCCATTCTGCACAGGACGCCGGAAATCAGGTTGATCTGTTTTTGAACTTGCTGCCACCAAGTTTCTAAGTCGAAGGCTTGAAATAACTACCAAAACGTTGGCATAAAATCATAGATTTGGTGGTGATTACTACACACTTTAAAGGTACGGGTTTCCTGTTAATTTTCTAAATTTATTAAGAACCTTCTTTTGGCGAAAAACTTTCGTTACAACCAGATATTAAGTGAAAATGTTATTCAGTACTAAAGAAATTTATTTCACCTTTATTTTGAATACTTTCATACAAAATCATCAGCCATTGCTGCAAAGCTTTCTTTTAGAATCATTACACATGAACGTATAAAACAAGTGCAACAAATGCAAATTATATATTTAATATTTTGCTTCAGTTTTTCCTTCATTGCTGAATGTCGCTGAAATATTTTATGAATCAGCTTTTATTAACAAGCAGTGCCTTGCATTGGATCATTTGATCTTGTAACCACATGGTACACTCTGAGCATTTTCTTGAGCAAAAGACCAAATTCTTCCATATCCACCGCCGTATCATCAGGCATGCCATTTATAGGTGTTGAGACTATTTTATAAGCGTTGATATCGGGTACGTAAACATGAATTTCACCACTGCCGTCCTAGAAATGTGAAATTAAAAAATTAATTTCTGTGTAAAGATTAAAAGTAATATATCACAATAAATTGTTTTTTTAAGAAAGTTTCGTTTTTACGAAATTGGTGTCTTTTTATATTATTAGATTCAGTTACGTGAAAATATATGGCATGTTAAAGTCTTAAGAAACTAACCCTTTCTCAGTATAATATTTCCTTAAAACAGCCTCTAAAACATCAAAAATATGTCAGTAACTGACCTGCTGCCAAGATGTTCAGCCTTTCTGTTAATGAATCAATAACCTTTAGCATTAACTAGGATTGCAGTTAATATTAACCGGCTATAATTCCGTGTAAGAATACAGAATATTATGGTGATCAAAATGATACTAGAAAATACCAACCAAGTTTTGAATTTTTTTAAAAATTAAAGCCATTCTCTGTTATTCACAATGTACTCCGCTTATACATGCTGAAAGTTACTATCATGTTTGTAAAGCTTTTTGAAAATCTTTTAAATAAAGAATGTTTAGCATTCTTCGTTATTCTGTCTGAATTTCCTGTATGCAGTAAATACACTCACGTTTGTGAAAATTGCAACACCATGAAGGACTTACGCGAGTGAGCTGAAATTTTCAGGAAATGCAAAGTAGCGCATGATATGCAAATGATTAGAATTGCAAATCCGTAGCGCATGCGTATGCTGAGCAGCGCCCTCTGAACGGCTGATGGATCCGAATAAATAGACGGCTGTAGCGAGGCGTGTATGGTTATCGGTGGTTATCTGCTAGTGGTAAACGTTAACTCAATCTGTACTTATGCCTCGTCGACGAAAGAGAGCGAGATTTGAACAACTTACAGAGTTTGAACGAGGGAGAATCATCGGCCTTCGTGAAGCTGGATTGTCGTATCGTGCAGTAGCCTCTCGTGTGCAGCGTAACAGCAGCACAGTGATGCGCGTTTGGAAGCAGTGGACGGACGAGTGTCGGACAACTCGGAAATCCGGGAGTGGACCCCGAAATGTGACGTCAGCTCGCGATGATAGACACCTGGTCCGCATGGCGCGGACGGACCGTACAGCTTCCTCTAGACAATTGGCAGCACTGTGGTCAATAGCTACAGGTGTTTCATTGTGTGCTTCATCAATTCGTAGACGTCTGCTGCAGTGTGGACTGCGCGCACGGACTCCTTTATACAGGATCCCCCTAACGCACGACCATCGCCGCCTGCGGCTACAATGGGCCAATCAGCATAGAGACTGGCGTGCTGATTGGCAGCATGTCGTGTTTTCTGACGAATCCCGCTTTAATTTGTGGTACCATGATGGCCGCATTCGTGTCAGACGCTATGCCGGTGAACGCCACCTTCCGGAGTGCATTATCGAACGCCACAGTGGACGAACACCCGGAGTTATGGTCTGGGGCGCCATAGCATATCATAGACGATCTCAATTGCTACGAATTGTGGGCAATCTGAACAGCAACCGGTATATCCGTGAAGTTCTACAGCCCGAAGCTGTTCCCTTCCTTCAAAGCTTGCCAGGCGCTGTATTTCAACAGGACAATGCCCGCCCTCATACTGCTCGGATTGTTAAATCCTTCTTTGCAGCGCAGCAGGTACAGCTTCTTCCTTGGCCTGCGTGTTCCCCGGATATGTCGCCAATTGAACATGTGTGGGATGTCATTGGTCGGCGTCTTGCTCGTGATCCTCGTCCTGTTGCGTCTGCAGACGAACTTTGGGTACGCGTACAAACGATATGGAATGCTCTTCCTCAGTCAGACATTCAAACTTTGTTTGACTCCATGCCACGTCGTGTAGCAGCACTTATTGCGGCGCGTGGTGGCCACACAAAATACTGATTCTGATCTCTTCTTCTTGTTTGTTTGCTTTGAACATTTAATCATTTATTTGTACCACTACCACTCAACTGTGTATTAAATTGCATTCAATTATGACGATTCCTTCTTGGTGTTGCAATTTTCACAAACGTGAGTGTATATTCGTGAGCAAAATTAAGAGATTTCGCAAATTATGTACATTTTGACGAAAAATATTGAAACAAAGGTAATAATTATGCCGCCGAAGAATTATGCAAATATTCAGAATCGAATACATAAACGTATATGTGCGTGTCTGGGGAGCTGTGATTGTGGAGGGGATGTAAACGGCCGAAGGGGTTGGGGACCATATGTGTACTCATACGCCTTCACAACATTCGCTGCGTTTCTTGAAAGAGTTGGGTAAACTTAATAATATCGTATCAGATAAAATGAGTAACCACGAACGCATGGAAGACGGAATGAGATGCAGAATTATCGGTAGATTTCTGGAAAACAGTCACAATTAATGGTGGCTCGCAGAACTCAATGCAACGAGCAATATCGTCTGCAGTTTGTTGAAACAGTTTTAGGATCCATTATCCATATCGAGAAGACCTGGATAAGGTCTACCAAGATCCGCAACGACGAATAAGGACAGTTATTTGGCACTTTTAGCGCTGCGACATAGGACTGCTACAGCTTCACAGCTCTTGCTGATATAGTTGCCATTAGAACCCGAGTATTATGGTTTAGTGCCCAAAGTCTTCATGAGATAGGGCTGTATGCCAGAAGAGCCACTGTTTGAGTCCTGCTCGCTGCAGCATGATGCAGATAGCATGCGTCTTGGACCAAACTTCAGTGGAGCACCGGGTTTTATACAGATGAATCGAAATTCAGCCTCGACATAGTTGCATCTGGAGGAGCTTGGAACACGATACCATCCGTCCCTCATCAAAGGAAAGGATCATTACAGTGGTGAAGGTGTAATGGGGAGGCATTATATTGGACGGTCGTACGCGCCTGCATGTTTATACAAAGGCTTCCTAACTGCTATGAAGTATAGAAAGGAGATCTTCTATCCCTAGTTTCGCTTTTCAGGGGAGCAGTTTGTCCTGGGTTTCTGTTAAAAGGCGACAAATCTGGTGCACATAGTGTTCAGCTGGTTGAATATCAGATAGAAAAAGAGGATATTTACCGTACGGACTGGCAAGTCATATTTCCTCCCCTTAATTCTATATAGTATGTCTGTGACGCTCTTTAGGGTAGTTTCCTCTGGCCGTCCTCTCTCCGAGAATGGAAAACTGCCTTGCTGCAGGAGTGAAATCGACTGCTCCAGAGACTTCTCAACTGCCTCCTGTCCAGTGCGCTGTCACGCTAAACGACCTGTCTGGCTGTGAGAAGGGACTATACTAAAGATCTGATTCATTTCCAGCTCGATATCGCAATGCGGATTTTGAATATCTCAACTCTATGAGCTTTAAGGACAATCATGCGTACCTAAAATGACTTTTGAAAGGCACATCTCGTTCTCTATTATAAACATAAAAGCACACTTAATTTCATTAAAATCTGTCCATTACTTTTCTAGAAATTCAACATAATGTGCAAATTCTCTTAATTTTGCACACGAGTGTAATTTATAAGTAATTTTTTCATTTGGTTCAAAATTAAATGCTTTGTAGTTACTATTTTTCCCTGAATTATCTTTTATAAATATGAATAATAAAAATCAGATAAAAATAGATAGACAATAATAAATCCCTTGGCTTACCGAATTCTCGCTTACGAAAACGGCATTTACGTCAATACCTCCCAAAGCATATCTGTTTGTGTGCAGTTCTGTCAACATTTTGCAGATAGATACAGATATTTTCAACAGATGGCGAGGTCTAAGGCCTGGCACGGTTCTTAAATATTGCAGAAGAGAAATGTAACCGTGAGGAGGCTTAAAGGCACGAGAGTCCAGTTGATCTCTTAGCATCACACGCTTGGTTTTGTCTGAAACTAAAAATTATGTAAGGAATTTATTTATTTTTACAAATCCGGGTCAGCAATAGGGTTTCAAGGTGACGCATGAAAAGCTGTGAAAATATAAATTTCTTTTACTTTGAAAAGAAAACCATGTTATTACTAATAGTAAAACAGTAATAATCTATATATATATAAAGATGAAAAGTTTGTTTGCTTGTCCTCTAATAACTCAGTCACTACTATAGCTATGGTGAACTTTCTACAATTCTTTTCTGGGTGCTGGAAAACGTGCGACGTCATTTTTTCGAATGGCAACAGTCTCGTAAGCTGGAGATGAAAATCTGCTTTATTTCGAGAAGCGTTTCAACGTTCGCTTTCAAATCGTAGAGTTTGTTAATACAAAATTTGTAAGTTTTACGATGAAATAAAAATAGCAATTCCAAACATTAAATAAATTATTCCCAATTCCAAAAATTCATGAGAAGTCGTTTCGGCTATTCCCATCTTCGTACGACTTTAATCAACCGAAATATTAATTAAAACTCTGAAAGCGCTAATTTTCGCACTCATTTTTCCGAGTGGCAACTATCTCGCTCGTTGGAGATAAAAATACTTTATTTCGAAATGTATTGCTACTGCTCGCTTTCAAAGCGTAGAGTTTGCTAATCAAAAATTTGTAAGTTTTACAAAATCTATATATATAAAGAAGAATGTCTGTTTGTGTGTTTGCCACATTTAATCGACTAAAACTGAATATAGATGAAATATTGGACGGAGCTAGAGCTTTTACGACCATTTGATGAGAAAGAAAAAATCATTAAAAAATGCTTGACATGAGAGAATTAGCTTATTTTCCTATCGAAATTTTTTATGTGGGTTCCATATCGCATCAGACTGAAAACTGTATGACTATGAATCGTATTTTTTGCATCGTTGTTAGAGATAGATTACAGCGGTATCGTTCTCTCTGTTGTTAGATGCATTACTTTCAATCTAACTTAACTGGCATCGGGTACTTCCTCTAGTAATAATATAAATGAATGAAAAACCTGTCTCTAATGCTTTTGTTTTAATTGTTGTTATGTAATCAAAAATATGCTGAAAGAAAAAATAATAAAGATGTTTTTATTTATTGTTTTATTTGTTAATAAGTAAATGAATATAGTTATTAGAAAGAATAATAATTAATATATACTTTCATTCCATTGTACTTGTATTTACCTCATTTAAAGTGCATTTTTTAATGACTTTCGTGTAGCATCTGTAATATTTTTACAACATACACAATGAAATATCTTTACGATCTGTGTATAATTCACTTTCAAATTATGATTTGAATTATTTGTGATTAGAATAATTTAAAAATTACGACTTTATCCTAAATACGAAACAAACAGAATTATGAAAAAGTCGAAAATAAAGTAGAAATGAATATAACATATCATATTTGGCCGTTAAGAGAGAAAAGCAAAACGAACAGAAAATGAGGAACAACGTCCTATAAAAAAATTAATATATCTTTACCTCTGAACATATTGCATGCCTAAGTTTGTAAATACACACTCTCTATAACATTAACTAGAAGATAATGTTTGATATTTCATTTTTCTTGTTTTAGCTTCATAGTCAGAGTGTGTTCTTCAGTAACCATTCAAGGCTATTCCGTGTATATCTTACGCGAATTACCAGAGAAAAGGTTAGTTGGTTAGTCCATCCAATCTATGCTTTCCAGCAGATAAGCAACACAAAAAAGAAAAGCAACAAAATCGCAATCTTTCGTAAAGTTTAACAAATTTATAAGACTACAGCAAAAATTCTTCAGATTCTTCTTGCGATACAATAACCTGTTGGGAATCAATTGAACCATTTGGCCCCTTTGTTTGTAATACAACCCAACTTAATTCAGACGTCTAAACATGGTCTGGCCATGAACTTCGTGAAGGGAAGTCATAATCTTACAGTGACCTTTCTCGTCTGGCCTCGAAAAGAGGTCACGGACTGGCCGACCTTGGTATGCTACCAATTATACCCTGACAGTACGCTGTAACGATCGTTTGTTTGATTGTTTGATATTGGGCGCAGCCCAGGTCCCCCTAGCTGGCAAAGCCAGCCTTATGACCAATAATGAGCAGGCCCCTCCAGCCAAAAACAATGAGCCAACGAGCCATCTGTGTTCCAAACTACCTGAAATCCAAAACCAAACCATTAGCATAAAAAAAATTCAGTTTTCATTCTTTTCCAAAAAAACATCCAGGAAACCAGGCCCGAGCTCCAAGTATCTTAAAAAGTTAAAAAAAAACGAAAACATAATGAACCAAACAAGCAAGTATAAATCATGGTTGCAAACCATTAAACTGTTAAAACTCGCACTCACATAAACGAAGTTAGGAAAATCATAATCAAAACGTAACGATCGTATCACAGATTCAAAACATTTCAGAACAACTGTTTAGAAATTTTTTTTTCTGCTTTGCCACATGATATGAAACGGCCAATCACCGCGGATGGTTTAGCTAACACCGTTAGCCAACACCGTCGACGGTGTTGGTTTAGCGGTTACCATGTAAGGAGAAAACTAGTTCTCCATTACAAATAATGACTGATAACGGGGAATTCGATGCTGATAGCTGATTGGTTGTTGAAAACGGACAACTTAAAATTTTTTGCGAAAGAAAGAAGAAAATCATGGTCTTTCTTTTAACGGCAAAGCAGGCAGAAAAATTGTTTGAAACAATTGTTGGTTGAAATAAATGGATGTGTCATACTGACCTAAGGAGGAGGAAAATTCCTTTCCCCCAGTTACTAGTTAGCAGTGCAAAACGAATCTCACATTAAATCTGTGCATTAATTAATAGTTACTGAAATAATCTAATAATTCAAAACATACGGAAATAATATCGAACTGTAACAATTAAATGATTCAGAAACTTGAATATTTAAACTCAGTTCAGTTGTTTCGAGGAAAATTTGCACAACTGCAAAGAAACTTTTACAATTGTTCTCAACCTTAAAACACTTAGAAATTTTACCCGACAAAGTTAGCTGAGCATTAAATTAGCAACGCAAGCGAGATTTATAAGCAACAAATTGCATAATTACATTTTAAATTCATATGTTTTATCTGATAGACTTCTGCAAAATCGGCTTTTGTGATTTGAAATCGGTAATATACTTTATTTTAAAGCTTCTGAAAGACGAAAATCAGAAATCTTGAAAATATCAATTCCAATGCTGTCCATTAAATACAAGAGGACATTAAATTATAAATTAAGACTTTCTAGCTCAATATACATTATGATTCTAAAAGTTATTTCATAGGAAAGTAATCTGTATTTATAAAAGTTTAAATTTAGATGACACTAATCATTAGTCGTATTAATATAAGTTAAGTAAGAAAGTTTTTCTTTTTTTTTTTTTTGCATGGATACTTACTGGGATTTAAACTAGCTTTCTTGCTGTCATATGCGCCTTTTCCATCTTCTGAAGTAAGACCAAATCTCGATAATAATCGTTGTTGGATGTGAAGAGATGATATAGTATAAATGAGTGGATTGGTAGCAGAATTCAAAGGTAGGACAAAAATCGCAATCCACGAGTAGGCTTCTCCTAAGCGTAAAACAAAACTGTCTGTTAAAGTCTGAGTAAAACTGCAGGAACTATATAAAAAAGTACTGTTTAAAGCGTTAAATTCTAAATAAATGTACTTTTCTATGCTACTGCTGCATTATTGCAAATTAATTTACAGAAATGAAATATGGTCCAAGACACATTAAATGATTTCATGAGCCGCTTGTAATCACTTGAAATTTTGTCTTAATTGTTCGACATTATTAATTTAATACATAAGAATATATAACTAGGAAACTAAGCCCTGTCAGTCAAACAGTCGTCATTCCACAGATAGAACAGATAGTTAAGTTTAAGAATTCATCATTAAAGCAATAAAATTAAAACTGATAACAATTAAATAACAAGAAACTGACAAACAATAAAAATTGAAAGAACTATGAAAAATATTAGAAATATAAAATCTGAAAGGTTTCAGATTCAAGTGTCATAAAAATCGAAAATAAAACAAATTTCAAATTCCAAATTAGGGCTTATATTCTATGGAAGATTACGTTATTCAGATTTTGATGGCTATAGGAACCGTCGTTTTATCACAATGCGAGAACCATACATACATTCATGCAGATTCTTCATAATTTAATTTCTTTAAATATAATACAGGGCTCTACTATTTGGTGACAAAAATTTGGAAAGTGTTTCGCCGTTTATAATTTTCAACGCAAAATTTCAAAACGAAATTAATAATCCTTCGGGGCAAGTTGCCCCTCTGGACTAAAATGAAAAAGAATGACATGAAATGACTTTTACAATTACAATATTGAAAGTCTTGAGCACCTAAAGTAGAATTCTTAGAAGCAAATTTTCTTAGGTGTTTTTCAATATTTGAAACTTCTTTGACGTAAATAAAAGTTTTCTTGCAAACAGAAATATCATCCTTTGTGTAAAATTTAAAATGCCGTGTTTATATATAGTTTATATAAGTTTTAATTTTCCTTAAAAATTGTAACAGCTATAGCATTCCACCTATTAGCATTATCCGTATCTGCACCTTGTATTCTTACCTGAACATTTTCTGCTACATTCGCAGCTGGAAATTTTAACATATAAGCCATAACCTTTCTCTTTCTTATTTGCGAGTGTTAAGCAGAGCGTCCAACTTCTTGAATAGTCTCAGACTTCATCGTGCGCAAAAAAAAAGGAGACTTTCTTGTTTCTACACATTCTTCCGATTCAACATTAACGAAACCTTTTCGATTTTCTTTCTCCATTCTCGCTGTATTGCATTACAGTATCTTGTTCTCCTTCTGTTTGTCCTACATACTTATTTCTGTTTTTGATTAGACCGGCAATAGTTATTAGTTTTAAGTCTTCACTGGAATTACCAAATTACACCTTCATATTGTCGTCATTCAATGCACTTACATCCTCATAATCAGCTGACATTACTATCTGAAATTGGACACCACTTTTAGACTGATTTTAAGATAATCTTTACTTGTAGTTCCTGATAAAATATCGGCTGGTAAGTGGATTCTTAATTTTTACAGCAAATATAGCTTCGTATAGTTTGCGATCTATTCCATAGTGATGTGCTATATTTTTCATATACTGAAAGGATATTATTCCTTCTGACCAGTTCTTTGTACTGGTTGTTTCAAGGCAAATGGATAACGTGTTTTCAACGTCTTAGTTTGCTCTATCAACCAGCTTGTGGGTTTCCCATCAACAACAATGTTGAGTTTATTCCCCATTCCAAAATTTTCTTCAATAATTTTATTAACAAATTCTCGAACATTGTCATTTTGCAAGACGCATGGTGCTTCAAATGTTGTGAACATTTCCAGAAGATGACGAATAACTTCCTATGCACGTTTTGTTTCTAATGCTCATAACTGAATACATGTGGGAATCGTGCCTCAACGAAGCACCAGATGTCGCTATCTACATCTACGGTAGGAACGCTCCAGGTAAACACATCTTCCACTTAAGTAGAGAAGGCAGAGAGAAGCGGTCTAACCAAACGCTCGCGAAGGAGCTACAAGTAGACGCTTACCGGTTGCGCGTAGGTAATCGGATCTGGACTTATCCAAAGTGACCATACGTAGGAGGTCAGCTGTTGTGTTGTGATACCTTTCCAAAACATTTAATCCATCTGTATATACTCATCCCGTTTATCTTTACTTCTGTGAGCCAAGAATAAAACCTGATACTTTGAACAGTGGGAGTGATCTCTATTTATTGATAAGACGTCACCCCCACAACTATGGGGGCTCGAAGCCGGCGAACTGCAGCAAAGGTACTGTGAAACTTTTTCTTCCTTTATTTCTTCAAGATAGTGCTACTTCTGTTTCATTTTTAAAATGAGTTTCTTAAATAATTCAAACAAGAGTGACTTAAAATTAATTGCTGACAAAATTGGAGAGAATGTTCCAGAAAATGCCAAAAAAGCTGACATTAGAAAAATTATCGAAAATTCTGATGTCTTCAAAACGAACGTTGAATTTGTACGTGCCGTCGTCAAATCGATCGCCGAGGATCGGACGCCTAAAACAAGTAATGAACACTATCTGTTAGAGATCGAACGTCTTAAATTAGCCCAAATTGAGAAGCAGATTGAGCTAGAAAATTTAAAATCACAGTCATTATCGGGTGATAGAAGAAACGCGCAGACTAGTGTTGAAAATTTACTAAAAAGTGTTAAAACGCTTACAATCTCTGTTCCTGAGCGGCCAGAGGCATTGCATTTGTTTTTCATTTCATTGGAAAAAGCTTTTGTCACCAAAGAAGTTCCCAAAGACTTACAGGCTGAGATACTAATTAATTTGCTAGGGGTTAAAGCTAATAATGTTTTAACATATGCAACTGAAGAAGAATTGTCGGATTACGAAAAACTAAAAGAATTGTTTTTAGCTGAATTTCAGCCGACACCCAGAGAGATTCTTAACACCTTTAAATATGCTCAACGCGCAGCAAACGAGTCGCATGTTCAGTTTGCATCGCGATTGACCGCAACATTCGAATACTACTGTCAGGTCAGGGAAATACAAAAGGATTTTAAAAAGTTATGTGATTTAATTGTTGCAGATAAATTGTATGAAACTTTGGATTTTAAAACGAAAGAATACATAGGTATTCGCGAGGGGAAAACATGGTTTAATCCAACCCAATTAGGGCGGGAATGTGATTTATATTTCTCATCCCGAGGAAAATCGTTGTCTGAAATACCTAACCCTAAAATTCAGTCTAACGAATCGAAAGTGCGAAGTGTGCAGAACCAAAGTATTAAGAATGACTCATTCCGTCGAAGCAAACCGCATGTCATTCCGTTGACGCCAGAGAGATCATGTTATGTCTGCGGGGGAAAGGGTGAAAATTTTCATTTCGCTAGGGATTGCGTAAAACGTAAACAAAGCGAATCGCATAAGGAACCAGAAAGAAAAAACAAAACAAGTGTTAATAACGTCAGTTTTATTAACGAGTTGCAATATGCTGATATTTTAGTAGAAAATAAAAAAGTAAAAGCACTTATTGATTCAGGCGCTCAAGTTCCGGTCATAAATTCATCATTCATTCAAATAAAAACACCGCTGGAGGGTAAAATAGTACTTAGCTCATGTTTTGACGAAAAAAAAGAGGCAGATATCGCTAGAGTAGGATTATCTTTAAATAGCAATTCACCAAGGTTAGAAATCATTGTTGCAGCCGTAAATAAATTATCTGTTCCTTTAATTTTAACACCAAACATTTATACTCAACTTCTAAAAGTAAGTCGGGAAGAAAAAAATAAAACATCTAATCCTAATACCGAAAATGATTTTAAAAGTGAATCATCGTTACAAGAGTGTTTTTTATTAAATTTTGCAAATGTGATTGATGAATGTGATATGGATTTCTTACATGTTACTGATGTGAATATACGTACGGATTTGTCATTATTGATTCGTAATTATAAACCAAATAAAACCAAAGACACGAATTTAAAAATGAATATTGTGTTAAAAGATGATATTCCAGTATCGCAACGGTCTCGGAGATTACCGTTTGCTGAGCAAAAAATTGTTGATAAACAGATAGACGAGTGGTTGCAAATGGGGATAATTAAACCATCTTGTTCCGAATACGCATCCCCAATTCTGTTATGTAAGAAACGCGACGGAACGCATAGGTTATGCGTAGACTTCAGACAGTTAAATAAAAAAGTAGTGAAAGATTCTTTTCCTATGGCCCAGGTAGAGGAAGTTCTTGATCATTTGGGGGAAGCGAAAGTTTTTTCAACTTTAGATTTGAAAAGTGGTTTTTTCCACGTTCCAGTCGATGAAAAATGTACGAAATATTTAGCATTCATTTGTCATGCAGGTTTATTTGAATTTTTAAGAGCTCCGTTTGGTTTGACCACAAGTCCTAGTGTATTTTTAAGATTTATCTATAATGTATTCAGGGAATTAATAAGGGATAATACAGTTGTAATTTACATGGATGATTTTATTATACCTTCCCGTGATGAGAAAGAGGGCTTAGAAAAACTTAAACGAGTTTTAAAAGTAGCTTCAGAATATGGACTAGAAATTAATTTTAAAAAATGTCAATTCCTTAAACGAAAAATTGAATTTCTCGGTTATTTAATTGAAGAAGGTACAATTCGTCCGTCCCCAAATAAGACACTTGCAGTTAAAAATTTTCCTCAACCTAAGAACGTTAAGCAAATGCAAAGCTTCCTAGGTCTCACAGGCTATTTTAGAAAATTTGTACCTGGTTATTCGAAAATAGCCAAACCATTGAGCGATATGCTTCGCAATGGTGTAGAATTTGAATTTGGGCCAAGTCAGAAGCAGGCATTTGACCACCTCAAAGAACTTTTAAGCCGAAGTCCCGTACTTCACATCTTTCAGCAGGGAAAACCTTTGGAGTTACATACGGATGCTAGTAGTCATGGTTTCGGTGCAGTGTTGCTTCAACGCTCAGATGATGGACAGCTGCATCCAATCCATTACATGAGTAAAAAAACATCACCTCAACAAGAAAAAATGTCAAGTTATGAACTCGAAGTGCTAGCGATCGTCGAAGCCTTGAAAAAATTTCGAAGTTATCTTTTAGGCACAAAGATCAAAATAGTCACAGACTGCGATGCATTTCAGAAGACAATGCAGAAAAAAGATCTGACACCAAAGATAGCTAGATGGGCACTACTACTCGAAGAGTTCGAATATGAAGTTATCCACAGACCCAATCAACAGATGAGACATGTCGACGCATTAAGTAGGCATGCTGTGTGCATGGTCACTCGTTCGCAAAGTGAAATCACTACTAAGATCGCAACAGCGCAAGAAGCTGATGAGCGTCTGCAATTATTGAAAACTCTGGTCGAGAAAGGACTTAGAGATGACTATCTGCTAAAAGATAATGTGTTGTATCTGCAAGAGAGAGGTCGAGAACTCATCGTTGTGCCGGAAGCGATGGAATTCGAGATTATCCGTGGCATACATAACAAAGGACACTTTGCCGTACAGAAAACAGAAGATCTGTTGAAAAGAGATTTTCATATTTCGAATGCTACAAAGAAAATAGAGCACGTTATAATGAACTGTGTCGAATGCATCCTCTGTAATAAAAAGCGAGGCAAAGCAGAAGGCCTATTGAACCCAATTCCAAAGGACAATATTCCTTTAAGCACATACCACATCGATTTCATCGGACCCTTGCCATCTACAGATAAGAGATACCGACATATCTTTACAGTGGTAGATGCTTTTACAAAATTTGTCTGGTTTTACCCAGTCAAGACAACATCAACGGCAGAAGCTGTACAGAAGCTAAAAATCCAACAAGCTGTCTTCGGAAATCCTTCAAGAATTATCTCTGACAAGGGATCTGCTTTCACTTCAAAGGACTTTGAGGATTACTGCAAAGATGAAGGAATTCAGCACATACAAATCACAACAGGCGTTCCAAGAGCCAACGGCCAGATTGAAAGAATTCATGGAACCCTTATCCCAGTGCTTGCAAAACTGTCAGTAGATGATCCTGCCAAATGGTTCAAATTTGTTCCTGACGTCCAACGAATCATCAACAGCACCATCAGTAGATCCACGAAATTCACTCCTTTCGAGCTGATGACAGGCGTGAAAATGAGAAATAAGACAGACCAAAGAATTAAAGAAATCCTCGATGAAGAATTTCTAAACTCCACAATACAGCAGAAAGAGTCTATTCGTGAGGAGGCCAAAGCGAATATCTTAAAACTGCAGGAGGAGAACCGACGACAATACAATCGACGTCGTAGAACCGCTCCACTCTACAAAGTCAACGATCTAGTAGCCATTAAAAGAACCCAGTTAGGAGGAGGTCTCAAGCTAAGACCTAAATTCTTAGGACCTTATAAAGTGGTCAAGATCAAGCCACATGACCGCTACGATGTAGTAAAAGTAGGAACTCATGAAGGACCTGAATCAACTTCCACTTCGGCAGACCACATGAAGCTTTGGTCTGATGGAATTGCAACCTGAGATCATTGTTTTGCTAACTATTTTTCAACTATTGCTTTTTCTTCTTTTTTTTGTATTTTGTTTTTGCAGATATATTCCAGTGTTCTGAGGTCCTCACCTGTCGATGGCCGAGCGTTGTGGGAATCGTGCCTCAACGAAGCACCAGATGTCGCTATCTACATCTACGGTAGGAACGCTCCAGGTAAACACATCTTCCACTTGGATAGAGAAGGCAGAGAGAAGCGGTCTAACCAAACGCTCGCGAAGGAGCTACAAGTAGACGCTTACCGGTTGCGCGTAGGTAATCGGATCTGGACTTATCCAAAGTGACCATACGTAGGAGGTCAGCTGTTGTGTTGTGATACCTTTCCAAAACGTTTAATCCATCTGTATATACTCATCCCGTTTATCTTTACTTCTGTGAGCCAAGAATAAAACCTGATACTTTGAACAGTGGGAGTGATCTCTATTTATTGATAAAACGTCACTCCCACATACATTTTGTTAAATGGTCTTGATAAACCTTATAAAGTCTCCCGTCCTCTTGTGATTGCATGTCAGTGAGATCAACTTGACACCTAGAATTAAATTTATTGCTTTTAAATGGTTTAATAACAAGACTTCCCTTGAAATTCTTTGTATCTCATTTCACAAGGTTCACAAATATTTAAATACGTTATTACAATTTCAACTGTAATGTTCTTATACTTTACCTTAATTTCTTTCGTCATTCTGTTTCGTCCTACATGACCAACTGCAATACCGATCTCATGAATTATTTGAAAATTCTCCTCCATGAAAGTACAATAAGTAATCGCGTCTTTTTCATTTTTCATTGTCATGATACGGTTTCCTACACTAGCAAATCTTAACAATATGATATATTGATAGTCTTTGATAATCTTCTGTGATTTGCCAGAAATCTTACATTCGCTTCCCTTAACTTTTCCAAATAAATAAACGAATTAGTATAAATAACTTGTAAGGATTTATATTTATTTTAAATAACCAGTTAAATTTAATTTGTAGCTCTTTCCTATAAGCCTTCATTCCCCTAATTGTCAGTGCCAGAATATTTGAATTTGGTGGCGCGCGTAAAGAATGCAAATTCTACTACCACTACGGATAGTCTCAGTCTACTGATAGATACAGTGGTTTAAATATCGAGTTCTAGAAGGGAAAGTTAGAGAGCCTGGGAAAAATCTGTGCGTATTAGTAACGCAGACTTCGACTTAGCATTTATTGCTGGTTAGACGTGGCGTAAACAGTTATTGTCTTGCTGCCACTAAACTCATTTATTCAGTTACCACCCAAGCACAGGCGTAGTATGTTAGCGTCGAGCTCACGCAATATAAATGATTTAAAGCGTGTAGTAAAGGTTAGTTTTAACCCTTGTTCTGTGCAGTCAGTATTTTCCAGATTTCACACAAGAGTTAAACAGTAGAACCCTACATCTGGACTCAAACATTCTACTCGGATCGAATGTCAAATAATCACGACGAACAATAATCCTTACAAGAGGCAGAAGTTGTAGATCCGATCGTGACAAGCTCATTGGATGAATTTGACTTTTTTAATACAGAAAGACGCAATTAATTCAGCAGTGGTGTTCGACGGTAAAAACTCCGACACTTCATTCCTGGAATCTCTTGAGATGCACTTTCAGTTGTATCGGGAACCCGAAAGACAAAATATAGCCATTGCCTCGAGTGCCCTCCGAGGAGAGACGGAGTCTTGGAGGAAAGGAAATGGGTAATTTTTACTTGGGGAAGTGGGAAACCTAATGTACAATTTTGAAAATTTCAAAGCGGCACTCCTAAAGGCCTTCCCGATTGTGAACGATCATGCCAAACTTGAAGCCCAACTTTTACAGCTTTCACCAACGGAAAGTTGAGCACCTTACCGAGTTTACACTGCCTAAAATCAAACTAGTGAATATGCTATATGGAAGAAAGCCCGAAATTATTGAGATTATATTACCAAGATTATTACCCGCAGTACAAGATTTCATGGAGCTGAGAGACCCACGAACGCTGCAAAAGCTATTCAAATTAGACGTAAAGTTTCAGAATCGGCGGATAGGGGAAAATTCGAGGTTACCCACCCGAGGACACTATCAGCAGTTTTCCCGACAGCCGGCCGCAGAAAGAAACAAATAAAGCGGAGGAAAACGTTTCCTAACCAAGCCGTCAACGAGTAAGAATGAAAATGGTAATGCCAAACACCGCCAACGCACCCAGAAAACATCAGGAGGAAAGAAGACTTTAAACGAAAAGAGGTGCCTAAGAAAGTGAGGGTCCAGACCCCCTGTGCATCGAAAAATCTTTTTAACTTGCATGTAAATACCGTGTTAGTCAAGAATTCCCAACTACCGGTAATCCAGGTTCTTGCGAACGACGTACTTGTAGAACCACTCGTGGACACCGGCGCGCAAGGAAATTTTTTAAGCCAAAAATTCTACTATAGAAATTTCCGGATTGCTTAAAAATTCTAGCACAGAAATCATTGCCGCACAAGGGAAAGTTTGTGAATGCGTCTGGAAGCTATCGCTTTAACGTCCAGGTAAAAACTGAAGTTTTGAAAGTTCTATTTTTTGTTGTTAAAAATTTGCAAAATAATGTAATTCTAGGTACAGAGTTCCTTACGGCAGCGAACGCCACATTGCAAATAACTCCATTATCTTGGATATGATGCCAAATGTGGTGGAAGAGGAAAATTTACCTGAAATTAATCTTCAGCATCTAAAGGAAGGTGAAAGAGCCAAGCTGGAAGAAATCGTAAAAAAAAATTAATACGTTATTTTCCGAGAAGTCAGGGAATACACAAATTGTTACCCATGCGATAGATCTAAAATCAAGAGAACCTTGCAAAGCAAAACCTTATGGGTATGATAAGAAAAAAAGAGCAATAATAGAAATACCACATAAAACAAATGTTAAGGGATAAAATAATTATTCCCATGAATAGTGAATATGCTAGTCCAGTTGTGCTATGCAGAAAAAGAAATACCTTTCCGCCTTCGGATCCAAAAGCGGCTCTAGTGTAGAACTGGATGCCCTTTCGATTAGTGAAAAAGTTTCTTCAGTTTTCGCGATGAAACCCCATTTCTGGTTACCATGAGAGTTTTAACTTGTTTTTAACTTCTTGATTCTTTTAAGTGAAAATAAATCGGTGTGTACATGAGCAAAGTCAAGACAATGTGCAGTGACTAGTTTGTGCAATTCTCTGAATTTTTTTAAGTGAAAACAGGTCGATGTGTACATGGACACGGAGTTTGTGAAATTCTTTTAATTCTTATTTTGGTTTTGTGTAGCGGCCATCTAGAAATTGTGCTTTCCTGGCGCCGATCTTGGCGTCAAAAAAGAATTGCCAAAAAAACAAGGGGCACCCAATTGTAAACTTTTACGCCAAAAGCTTATCGTTTTGCGATCGATTACCGAAAACTTAATAGCATGACTAAATTCCTTATTGATCCTTTATCGGTAATAGAAGAAATAATACGGCAAAATTATGTCTACAAAATTTATGACCACTCTTGATCTTACTTCAGGCTACTTTTAAATAGCCATGAAACCAGAAGACGTGAATAAAACGGCGTTTATTACAAAATCGGGCATTTTTACGCATGCCATTCGGGTTTTGCGGGGCCCCGTCAACTTTTCAACGAGCTATGGACATTATTTTACGTCCCGCCCTAGGAAAATCCGCTTTGATTTATCTCGATGACACCATCATAACTAGTTGACACTATTGAACAACACGTGGAAGATCTCCACGAAGGTTTTTTCATTATGAAAAGAAGCAGGTTTAACTATTAATGCCGCAAAATGTAATATTCCAACTAAAGAATTGCGATATTTAGGGTACAAAATCTCAGCTAAGGGTATCGAGACTGAGGATTCTAAAATAAAAGCAATAAAAAATTATCCTCCGCCAAATACGGTGAAGAAACTTTCATCTTTTATTGGCATGTGCTCATATTATCGTTCTTTTATCCAAAATTTTGCCGATATTGTTGAACCTTTGTTAGTTTTAAAACAAAAGAAATCTAAGTTTGCATGGACAGCGGAGGCAAACACCGCTTTTGAACAATTGAAAACAGTTCTAATTAATGCCCCCGTATTAAAATTCCCGGAAGGGAACGAGAACTTGAAGATCGCGGCGGATGCTTCAGATTACGCCGTGGGTGCAGTTTTAACTCGTGGGGCATTTTTCAGCAAAACATTAAGTCAGACACAAAGGAATTACACAGCGACAGAAACGGAAACGTTAGCTGTGTAATGGCAGTTCATAAGTTTAGGATCTATTTTGGGAAAGCCCCAGTTAGAATCTACTCTGATCATGCGGCCTTACGCAGATTATATTCTGGAAAGAATTTAACTTCTAGATTAATTAGATGGGCCTTAAAATTACAAGAATACAACTTAATAATTAAGACCACTCCCGGCAAGGAAAATTAAGCGAAATATTTACAGCAAAAAAGTCTATGCTTATTTAAAAGATCCAGATAATTTTGAACATGCAGATCTGGCTGCAATTAGAAATAAGGCTCAAAATTACGAGATCATAGATAATCTGTTGTTCTATACTAAATCGAAAAATAAAACCCACGAGTTGAAAGCAGCCATCCCGCCACACTACGGTTGAATATTTTGCAGGAACTTCATGATAGCCCCACAGCGGATCATTTAGGAGTAAGGAAAACGGTGCATAGAGTACTCGAGGCGGTGTGTTTTCCGCAACTACAGAAGATAGTAACAGCGTATGTCAGGTGCTGTAACTTACGTCAGTTAATTAAAGACGTTAATTATAGTTCGGCCGGATATCTAAATAGTATTCGCGCGACTTTTCCTAACGAGATACTTCGAATAGACCTTCTTGGCCCGTTTCCCCAAAGCGAGTTAAATAAAAACCGATATGTTTTGGTGATTGCAGACCATTTTTCTAAGTGGGTAGAAATAATTCCTTTAAAGCGAGCGTCGGCTAAAATAATTGCAGATGCGTTCTTACATGAGTATATTTTAAAATATGGTGCACCGTTAAAAGTAATAAGCGATATTGGTAAACAATTTGTTAGTCAAATTTTTGAGAACATCTGTAAAGGGCTTGACATACCGCATATGAAAATGGTCCCGTGCAGACCAAAAGGAAACATCGCGGAAAGAGTTAATAAAACATTGTTAAAATAATTAGAAGTTACGTTAAAAATTATCATAAACTCTGGGACGGCTTCGTTGATGAACTAGCCTATGCTTTAAGAACTGCCAAGCATGATATAAGGGGTAAAACGCCCATTGAATTATTTCCGTGTAGGAAGATTTTGACAATTTAGACAAGCCTTTTTTGCCTAAGAGCGAGAACCAGAATTTAAACAGGCAAATTTTCAAAAGCTGATCGATGAAGCTTTGAAAAATTCAGATGTAGCAAGAGAGCGGCAGAAACTTTATTATGACAAAAAATGCCGTGAATCAGATTTTAAAGTGGGGAATAAGGTGTTGAGAAGAAAATTCACTTTGTCTAGTACACCAGAGAATGTCGTATCCAAATTCGCACATAAATTTGAAAGGCCGTATATAATACAGCAGATCGTTGGGGCTGTGATTTACTTCAAATCAGATTCGGAAGAAAGAATAAAGGCTAGTTCGGATCAATTGAAGAGATATTACGGACGTAAAGATTTCGATATCTTACATGATTTCTTCCAGGCTTCCGATTTAGAAGAGGCGGCTTCCCCACGGACAATTCTCAGCACACCACAAATTCTACCACCAACGAAAAAGAAAAGAACCAAAGAAAGTACAAGCTCTCAAACCAATCGAAGAATTCCAGAGCAAAGAATCCCTCAACGTGTGGAAGATCCAACGCAGAAAAAATTTAAGGGTGAAACAAACGTCCCGGCTAAAAACAAGCATCGCCGTGTCGTCACAAGATCTCGCAGCAGACAGCGCCAAGATACTTCAAGGAGGTGGCAGACTGAGAGAAAACCACAAACAAGACCACCCGTCGAGAAAAGGAAGAAGAGGCCTGCCGAAGTTGAAGGAATAGATCAAAAATCGAAACAACAAAGAGTTTACAGACAAGCGTCGTCTACTACCGATGTACAAAAAACCAGTCTCCCGGAAAATAAAAGGAAATGACAAGCTCTACCACCAGTACATGCCAAGAGACCACTCATCAAAGGTAAAAAAAGAAAGAATCAATTTCCACCAGGGGACAAGAAGCAGAGACGGAAAGTCTCCTGGATGAACAAAATATCATGGACAAACTTCTGCGACAAGCGGATATCAGACTACGAAGCTTAAAAAAAACGAAGATAAGTGAATTTTTCTATAAATGTTTTCTGTTATGTAAAATTGCATGAAAATGTTTAATACGAAGTTACAGGTAAAAGCTATTGCCTCGATTGAGGACTAACGTTAATTCAGCTTTATTTGACGAAAGCACAAAGTATAGTGTATTATAGAATTGTTATGTTATGTAAATAACTAGTAGTTCGGTTTTCTTTGTCGAAAGACTATGTTAACTCGCCAAATGATTCTGGCGTGATACAAGAAGCTTCGTATTAGTTCTTGTTAATGAAAATTTATTTTAGGTTCGCACTTTTGTCGAAGAAAAGGATCCATTTAAGTAAAATTTTCATGTTATTCTCTATTGTATGAAAAATTATTTGTGTGTAAAAGTTGAAATATCTGTTGTGTTAAATGATACTTTTAATGAAAGTTTAAAGCTCAAAAGAGCAGATATAATATGTGTTTAGTGCTAAACGTCAACAAAAGTGAATACATTCAAAATTTAATGTAGTCAATTGAGTTCGCGCAAAAGAATTTGTATTGTAGTTAAATCAAGTCATGCGATTTTGGAGCGAAAGCTTGCATGTGTTTAAGATGAATGTAGAAAATATTTTCGTATGCATGTGTTTTGTAAGGCTCTCCGCTGACACTCTAGTTGAATTTTCATGTTTATTTGCTCATGAAGAACTTAGAAATGAATTTAAGGTGTGTTTAAGAAGGTTGTTATGTGCTAAGAGTAGATGTGCGTTTAGGTGGAGATTTTGTCCACTATAACAGAGAACTCTTGCGTTTTCACACCACACCTTGTGGAGAGCCAGAAGGGGATTAAAGTTTAAAATTTAAGCATGAAAGTGAATTGAATGATTGTGGCATAAAAACAGTAATGTTCAGAAAAGCTGAGAAAGCTACTCTAAATAAAGGCTAGAACTTAATAAATGATTGTATTGTGAAATTTACATGTTATTTAGAATCATGTACTCATAAGTGTTCCTTCCAGATGAGTGGAAGGAGTTGACTGAACCCTGTTACCACCTGAAAGATGACAAAGGAAGTCCAACAGAGCTATGAAGATAAATTTTCGTCTGTAATCATTTAAATTCTAGTATATTGAATGTAAACGGGGCTTAGATCTTGTCAGTTGTAGAATTTGCCATTTTGTAACAGGTCTTTAAGGACCTTTATCCAAGTCTGTTAAATTCTGGCATGGACAAATGTAAGGATTTATATTTATTTTAAACAATCAGTTAAATTTAATTTGAAGCTCTTTCTTATAAGCTTTCATTCCCCTAAGTGTCAGTGCCAGGATATTTAAATTTGGTAGCTCGTGCAAGGAATGCAAATTCTATTAGGGGGAGAAAATGTTTAAATATCGAGTTCTAGAAGAGAAAGTTAGACTGTCTGGGAAAACTCTGTGCGTGATGGTAACGCAAGCTTCGGCTTAGCATTTATTGCTGGTTAGACGTGGCTTAAACAGCTATTATCTTGCTGCCACTAAACTCATCTATTCAGTTACCGCCCAAGCACAGGCGTAGTATGTTAGCGTCGAACTGATGCAATATAAATAATTTAAAGAGTGTAATAAAGGGTAATTTTAATCCTTCTTCTAATGATTTTAGTCTTTTGTTTCGATTTGAGCACACCCACATGATTTTAGCAACGTGACTCCCTGGCTTCTAAATCATTATCCATTCTGCTTACAAATACAGTATAATTTCTATGCATTTCAAAGCAATTATGCACATAATTGCTTTGAAACATCATTAATTCTGACAACATAATTAACATCAAATTGATGCTACGCTGTACGTGTATAACAATGTACGGTGCAGCATCAAAAGGTTTGCCAGCTCCCATTTCATTCGAAACCTTAAACAAAATTACTTTATACTACATAACAATACAAAGTCACACATTACAGCTCATCACAATACATAATACAAATCATTGTACACTCCCATACATGGTAATTTCGATTTAGAAGCTCTGGTAATATTTTCTTAGATTCGACTAATTGTTATGTAATTCGATCAAGCGGCGAGCAATTTTCATCTCTTCCAGCTGTCAAGAACAGATATGGTGGTCAGAAATTTCAGATTAATGGCCGTATCAAAACAGAGATGTATGATATCTAGTACAGTAACGTTTAGAACCAAAAACATTGTCCTATGTTCAGACAAATACATTAGTCGGCATGAAGACTAACTCAAGAAACAAGGCATGCAATATGGAAGAGACTGCATGCACAGTGAAACGCGGGACTACGCTGAAATAAATGTTTTTGTTGATATAATAATATTCATATATTCTTATTAGAAGAGAATGTAATGTACACTCATGGAAGAAAAAGGGGACAGTTCTATATCTCTCGTTCTATTGGACCGATTGACGAAATTCAAATTGCATTTTTCATGTGTCGAAAGTGCAACCTAGGCTATATATTAGATTTATATATAGCATCATTCTGACATAGGTATTTTGAAAAAAATCGAACGTTTTTTGAAATGACACACCAATGTTTTTCCATATTTCGATTCCACGACTCAAACTGTGCCTATATATTAAATTTTGTAAAATGTGATGCGAAATTTAGTGAGAAATTTAAAAATTTATCTTGGCGTAATTTTTTCAGTTTTTGCCAGGAACAATTTACTTGGCGAACTTCTTAATTTATAGCAACCTATTTTTCTTTTCTTTTTTTTCATTGCAGACGAGCGGAAGAAAACTTATATTCATACTTTCAAGTAGTTTTAACAAAGTGCGTAAACCACATTTGTGTTCGCTTTTAAGAAATATGCGAAATTTCAAAGCGCGCAAATATATAAATTCACGTATACATTAGGAGATTTTGAATAAAAAACTCTAACTTTTTGCAGGTATGCTTAGAAATACATCTACTTTAAGATGATGGTCAAAATTTTATAGATTATAATTCAAAATGTTTTTCAAAAAATTTATAAAAATTACTTAAAAATACAAATTAAAAAAATAAATCATAAAAAACGTGCGAACTGTATTTGGAATGAACCGTAATTTCGAAGTGAGAAAGAAGGAATCAAGTAAGTTTAATAAAAAAAGAGATGTTAATAAATGTATATTAAATTTAATTAACATTGAGGAACTGAAATTTTGAGAGCTAATTTTTTAAAAACTACCCACGCGATTTTTATAAACTTTGACGGTTTGGCATAATTTGAGTCATAGAATTGAAATTTGGAAAAAACTTGGTATGTCATTCCAGAAAAGCTCCGATCTTGTGTGAAAATACCTATATTAGAACAACGCTTATATAGATCTAATACATATCCTATGTCGCGCTTTCGAGGCGTAAAACGCAATTTGAATTTTGTCAATCGGCCCAGTAGAACGGGAGATATAGAACTGTCCCTTTTTTTTGCGCAGTATACATAAGAACGCGTGACGATTTATGCATATATAGAAAACTTCGGTGGTATAATTAGAGGTAACATTGTCGGCATGGTATTCCCTATTCTCTTTTATTAAGGGAATAATAAAGATTTAAAATACATAAAGATACCTGAAATAATTCTTACCAGGAATTCTGATTCCAGACATGGCTAGCAATCCCATAAGTATAATGGGAAACCAACACATAGAATTTGTCAAAGCAATCAGTGCCATTTGCCGTCCAATTGTGTTTTCTGTTGTTTGTCGAGACACAAGTCGACTCATGTTTTGGTATGACTTTCTAATTGTAATATACATGTAAAAATATGCAGAAACGATGAATATGAACGCCATTGTATTCATGCAGAAGAATATTCCAACTGAATATTCCCATCCTGCTGGTCTGTGATTTGTAATATGCAAAGCCAGGCATACTCCAGAGCGTGCATAGAATCTTCCTTGAAAATAGGGTTCAACTACTAGAGGTATAATTGCCATGATGGCAGCTATAATCCAAGATGCAGCAATAAGTCTGTATGTGAATTGAAGACTGAATCTTTTCTGGGAGAGAGGAAAGCAGAGGCAAATTAGTCTATCTAGTGTGATGAAGGCGAGGGTGCATACCGAAACTTCTGTGGAGACGGTAGACAAAAAACCGCAAATCTTGCAGAGGGTACTTCTTTTCCATTTGTAGGAATTTTCAATATAGATACTTCTGTAATAAACATCCACACTAGCAATGATAATGAGATATATTCCCATAAGGAAATCAGCGCAACCTAGGTTGAGGATAAGGGTTGAACTTATTCTACTAGAATCTTGAGTCTTCAGACGCCAGATGATGACGAAAAGATTACCCATCAGGCCTATGATTCCGAGCACCCACAAGAAAGATCTTTGCACCGGACTACTCATCAGGTCTTCACAGGACGAAATTTCATCCTCGGCTGGGTGGCAACTCTGTAGTGATGGCAGAGAAGATGCCATACAGCAAAAGGTGTATGTATCACTGTACCTGAAAAGTTTAATGGATTTATCGAATGAAAATGTTTTATTAAGAAATAAATTGAAAATAGATGAAAATAAAAAAATAAATGCATCCTATAGTTAAAAAAAAACTGCAAACAATTCTAGACAATTTTTATATTATTGCGAAATATCCAGCTGCAGTGACATAGCTTCCCCAGAAAGCGGGGTTAGGGTTGCCAGAAAGTGGCAGAAAAAGGTTGGATTGCCAGATTTCGCGCGAAGTGGCCTATTTCGTGATATTTGGCAAGAAACTGGCGGTATGCCATAGACGGAACGATAACATTCTGGAGCCAATTTTTAGCGGTTTTCTCGGGAATATTCTCGAAAAGCTATATATACTATGTTTGTACACGGAGAAAGAAGAGTATCTTGAGTTCAGAGATTAGCTTGAAAGTGATCGACCGAGTCGGGAAAATACTTTAGTGATTTGCGCGAAACTGCCTTCACCGTTATAGCTTGTGTTGCGGATTGTTCAGCGTGTTTATTATAGTTTCTTGATGATTACAAATGTGAATTTGGAACTGTCCTGTGTAATTCTGGCGAACAAATTGTCTTTTCATTCTGCATCCAGTGTTGTCATCAATTAATACAAATCTACGTACCCGTAGAATGCAGCAATATATATTTTAAACTGATATATAAAATAGAGCTCAATTAACCAAATCATTGATTATGCGAATTCATTAAAATGCATTTACACAGTTATTGATGAAAATTTAGGGTAAAGTATAGGGAAAAAATGCAGATGTCTTCCTAGAAATTCTTAATCTATCGATCTTTTTAGTCCAAAGGGGCTTTGCCCCAGAAGGACTATTATTTTGGTTCCGGTATTTTGCGTCGGAAACTTTAAATGTCGGTTCACTTTGCAAACTGTTGCCACCAAATATTATTGCCCTGTATTATATTTGAAGAAATTAAATAGTGAAGAATGTGCATAAATGTACGCATGTTTCTCACATTGTGATAAAACGACGGTACTAGAGCCATCGAATTTTGAATGACGTAATCCTACTGCGAATATGGGGGAAGTCCAAATTTGAAGTATGGAATTTGTTTTATTATCGATTTCATATTTTGTAAACCTTTAACGAACTTTTGATTAACAAAGTCCTGGATTTCAAAGCGAGCAATAGCAACGTTATACAGAAAAAACATTTTGTCTCCAACGCGTGAGACTGTGTATCGGAAATTCTAAAGATATGCTCAATTTATAATTATTTTGCGATATTGCTGTTGAACTGAATTTTATGGTTTGGGTGCGAAGAACATGATATTTAATAAATAAAGGTAACACAGAAAACGTTAAAAAAACTCCCCTTTGGGCGTAATGAAAAATCTGAAAGCTTTCAGACTTTTTTTTAGTATTTTTCTTAGTACTTCTAATTCCGTCCTTCGAGTTATAAAGCTTCTGCTAATTGCTATTTGTGTGTTCATCTGTTCTACATTACTCCATCTCTTTCGTTTTATTCTTATAGTCCATCTGTGGGTCTGGAATAGAAAATTTCGATGTCTTCCATATATTATTACTTACTACTATACAAGACCAAAGAAGTGTGGTTTTACATAAAGGAAAATTGATAATTGTAAGTTGTTTAGAAAATAGTGAAAGAATATTTGGGATAGTTGTAGTTAAAATTAAAGCAGTATTCAAGTGTAGTCGCAGAATAAATTTTTAAGTTCCACGGCTTAGATTCATATAAAATTTTCTTTCTCAAATGTAGATTATTGTTAAAAAATTATTAGATTAAGAAACAGTAATGAAATTAATTACTATTTTGTTAGAAAAGCATTGTATAAATATTTTAGTTGCAGCACATTTATAAAGATATTAAAATCTGGCAAATATTAAGAAACTGAATAATAAAAGATACTTTTCATTTAAATGAATGGCATTTTGATACAATATATTGAAGACATTACACATAATTTCTTCTTTAGTGTAGAATTATTTTTCCTGCAGTTAATTTTAAGATTTAGAAGAAGGTCTTTCATCATCTACACTAGGAATTCTTATAGAAAACACGTAGAAATTATTGATAGATTAGCAAAACGAACTTTTTTCTAGGAATAAAGAAAGATTTAATTGACAATAAATTATTTACATTCGTTTTACATGAATGAAATTGACATTGGTTGGTCTTTATCTTCGAACACGAGAAGGTAATGTTAAAATTATTTAAATGCAAAAAATGTTCTAAAATTACAATAGAAATTAAGAATGTAGCAGAAGCCAAATGTGATATTTTGGAATTCTTAGACGGACCTTCAAAATACCCGAAGATAATCACAAAAAATTCAGCGGTAATAAAATTGCTACTCATATTAAAATTTAAATTGCGAATAGTATTTATAAGTATTTCATTTTTTTGTTCTTTTTGATGAAAATTATAAAATATTTAATTCTTGAAAATTATTTTTTATTTGGCCGAATTAATGAAGCAAATTCATGCAAAGTTCGGTGATTATTTCAGATGGTAATTTTTACAGTATGGAAATAATTTATTTGAAGCTATTATGATTCCATTTCGTTCGGATAAGTGAATCTCAACTAGAAAAAACGCCTACATAACAAATAAATAAATAAGCAGAAATAAAATTATGAATTTTGGAAAACAATAAAAGAAAATGAAATTTGATATAAATCTGATTTTAGCTGAAGACCTGAAAGTTGTTGCAAGTTTCAATCCTTGTAACATGAGAACGTAACAGCTCATCGATAATTGAATGTAAAATTTATTTCAGTTATACACAAGCTAAAAAATGAAGAACTGCATTTATACTGTTGGCTATCCAACATGCAGTACCATTAGGAAACACTCGACAAACCTGAAATTTGCAGCAAACGTAGACTTCAACTGGATACGCAAATGATTAACTTCTGCCAATCATATGCCACTGTAGCTCTGCATAGAAGCATTAGAAAAAGTGGCAACAATAAACTATTTAAATTACCCGAATTGTGTGCTTTGCCGCTGTTCATTTGTACGAGAAATTTCAGTATGTCTCTTTTTCTCAATCTGTTCTGAGTTTGACAGAGAAAGGACTGTGGTTTATTTAAATGGACTACACTCCTTCTCGGAAGTCGGTACTCATGTTGGATGAAATCAACCCATTGTGATGCGAAAATGGACACGGTAGGCACCAAATGACGAACAGAAACGATTGCACTAACCTCATCACATCATAGAATGAACGAATAGAGTAACTGTGAGCACAGTAATGACGGATCACACAGCAACATCAAGAACGCTAGCCCAAAGAATTAGCGTTTGCTGCCCGACTCTTCCAGCACGTACCATTCCCCATTGTCTGCAGAGCATTTATAACAGACGATTTGCTATGTGCAAAGGAATATTTGCAAGGCGTCCATTTCTGAAAGCAATACTGACTTTACGTCACAGGCTTATGTGGCTGCAAAAGTGCGCTGAACGTGAGATGTGAACTTCAATAACACAGCTTGGTGTTTTGTTCAAGTTTAATATACAATACCACTATGCTAATATCCGAATTGGGTGGCAATATAGTAGTGACTCGCCTGGAGTTATGGTTACGATTACTACTGGATTTTATTCCCTCATCGTCAGTATGCTTTGTCGATACGTTCAACAACCACCATTATATCTCTGGAGTTTTTCAGCCTGTTAATTTATCTCTCTTATATTCATAGAAAAATTTCAAGACGACAATGCTCAATCGCACGTGGCCCAGTAAAATTAAATGTGGCTTTTTTACTTGTAGCTCAAAGTTAATTTAGTTTCGGAATAAAAAGGGTTCTCTGTATAATCAGCGATTCAACATTATAGCCAAGGTCTCGATCTTTGCTTATTCAAGTCTGTTCGCGAAAAAATTTTCTATCTGCCTATTGTTCAAGTTATCAAAGCGTAATAATTCATTTTTAAGTGGTTATGTATTTATTAGTTTTATGAGCATTTCTATATTATTATAATAGTGTATACTAAAAATTTCATGGTCATGAAATAGATAAGTTGATGATTCATTTTACTAATTACTAAATTACTAAAATCATTACTAAAATTACAATGTAGAGTAAGAAATTGCTAATAATTTTTTATTATTTTAAAATTTGATCACGTTATGCTGTTTCCTTCTTATACCGGATTTTATAAATATAGCGCTGTTTTACGAAAGTAACAAATTAAAATTTTATGGTATTAGGAATTTTAATTTTAATATTCTGGTTGAATATGCTATGTAAAGAATTTGAAGATTTTTATATTTTATTTATTAGGGAGGTCCTTAAACATTAATATGATTAATAATTATAGTTTTGAATTACTGTAAAAATGTTTCAGTTAATGTAAAAAATTTTGGAATATTGTGAACAAGCTTATTGTTTGAAATTTTGAATTATTTTAAGACTGAAATGAATATAAAAGTAAGTGAAATTATTTTGAATACTAGTATAGAAATTAATATAAAAGTGCGTTTTAACTTATAGTATTGAAAATATTAAATGCACAAATTCAAGGACTTTCAAACTTGGACTGAAATATTGAAATTATCAGACTTTAAATGGATTCAAATCTTTATAGGACTCTAAAAAATTCCCTTTAGTCTGAAACATATAGTATTCAAAATATACGTTCTGCATTACTTTAAAAATTATTATTTAGTATAGAGATTTATGATTTGTATTTGCCATACTGTAGTTCTCTTATTTTGCTGCTCTGATATGTTTTCTTTCAGGAAGGCTTTTCTATCACCAAGTGTTTTTCTCTTTGAAAGGAGTATATGCAACATAAAACGTATTAAAGCAAACTATTAATTTTAACTTTGCAATAGTTCCTTTATTCTTCATATTAATTTGTATACTTTACCTTCCTTTGAATATAAAAAACTATTAACTTAGTGAATATAAATTGCGTCATTTCAAAATTAATTCGCATCATACCATCTTACGTAAAACTGCAGTGCAGATATCTTTCAACCAATCATAATAAAAATTTTAATTAAGAACCGAAACTTTTTGAATCCATCTACCACTCTTCTTCTGAAAAGGTAGTCACTTTTCTGCTTGCTAACACGCATGCGCCTTGCGTCTCCGTATCGTCCATTGTACGAAGATGTCTTAAGCTATCAAATAAGTCGGATGAATATTGCACCCACAGAAATGTGAATCAGATTATCCTTCTTAAGAATTTATCCATAATAACGATATGCTAGTTTCAATAATAATAATAACTCCGTTGAATTTATGGCGACGTCTGCCTGCAAGTTTCATCCTTTATCTACGCAGTAAAATCTCTCCAGATTATTACAATAAAATAAACCTCTCCAATCTATTACAGCTATCGCCAAAATGTGTGTGTGTGTACTGTAAAATTAAAGGAAGCCATTGGAAATCTTTATCCCATACTGAGAAATATTCTTAAAAGTAAAAAAATGCATTTCATTTAATCTGTGCTACATGAAATTTGAACACATTGTACAATATAAAAATATCACACTCAGGTATAAAAAGTAAATTAGAGGTCAATGTATTGTAACATCGTGTATAGTATTGTAACATATAATTTACGTAAAATTACGTTGATTTGAAATAAAGATTTGTTATCTAATTTACATTAGCATAATATGTGGCTTAAACATCCATTACAATACAAGATTTACGTGGAAAACCTTGTATTGTAATGGAAGCACAAAAAAAATTGCTGTTAAAGAATTATTCAAATATTTACAATAATTAGAGTGATTTATTTTAAAAGTGATTTATTTTAAACTTTGATAATTGTCTATTTCCGAAGAGATTTAGTTAAATCAAATCATTATTTGCGTAAAACATTAAGAAAATAAAATTTATGTAACATGTGTAAATAAACGTGAAAATATTCAAGTAATTTTTCGATGCAAAACATGGGGTTTATTTCATAAACTGAAAGGGATTCAATGTCCATGAATAAATAGAATGCTAATAATCTATAATACTTACAAATGTTCTAAACTTTTCATATCCGTAAAAAGATCAGATGTAAAATCCTCTATATTGTTTCCTCTGATGTCTCTAAAACAAACATTTGTTAAATCAGGCCATACAGTTAAGAAACGATTAACTGTATAAAAAATATTAACAGTTAAATATGGCGAATATATCTTAATCATTTTGATACATAAAATTACAGATTTCTAAAATTTTTTAAACATACAACTTTACAAAATTTAATGCAACTACACGTAGAAACAATCATTCTTTAAAGATACAGTAGAAATTTCTTAGTTCGTTTTAATGACATATTTTTTAAATACATTCAGTACTATAAAACTGCTTATTTTAAGTAATAACCTTTTTAAATAAATAATAGTATTTGGTACACACTATACTACTATGCAGTACTGGTTGTGAAAAATGAAATAACTGTAAAGAAAGGTATTAAGTGATACCTGAATAAATAAAGAGATATTTATGTTATATATTACTATCAAGTCCGTCAAAACATTGTCATCTACTTTTCACCGTTTCCTACAAATGGAAATTAAAAAAAAAACTTTTTGCCTCATCAATGTCAGCTTCTTCGTGTGCCTGGGCTATAGCTATCAGATTAAAATTCTAATTTCTAACAAAACAACACTTGTAAATAAAGAAAATAATGCTTATTGAATGTAAATATATATTTGTACACATGTACATATATGTAAAATCTAAAATATCTAATCCATCTTTCAAATACTAAATTAATAATAGCCTTTTAACTACTCATGTCATTCATTCTAAAAATAACAGAGCAATAATTTTTCTAACTAAACTCCCTGCAGTTCTGGTGGGCACTTATCGATGAAATATGAACCCAACATCTAGACATTAATCTATCATGTGATCTGAAATGGAATTCTGTACAAAAGAGGGTAATTACTTCGTAACTTCCTCTTCTGATGCTTTTTGCTGTGTCGCGTTGCCACTAGCCAGTAGAGTTTACTTTTCTAATTTCGTGCATTGTTTAAGAAGATATTAAGATGCATAAAATTATGGGGTTCATAGCGTAGCCATAGTGATGGTGTGCATTCTCAAGGAATGAAATTATATGTGGAAAATACCACCAAGTCTGTCTTCAAGTGTCATCATTCTAACTATGCAGTTAAGCCTCTCTAACGCCAATTCTTTGCAACTTCCTTTCATCAAGTCATTTTATTACAATAATGGCCATCTTATTGCATATATATATATATATATGTATATATATGTGTGTGTGTGTGTCTAAATATGGCATATACTTGAGAAATATGAAAATTTATTCCTTGGTGACGAGCCATCTAGCTTGGGTAAAATAATGGTCAAGAAAAACCTGGCTCAAATTTTAGATTTTTTCTTTTCTTTTTTGTCATTTTACTGCCAAAAAGGAGCTCAGTTCGGCAGTACTGCTAGCGCAATTTGATTTAATTTAACCCTGACATTACAGACACTACATAATTTTCTGTATAATTAACATTTAACCATACTTTGCTTCTTCGTCATTTCGCTTTTGAAATGATGGCGTAAAAACAGCAATCTATTAAGACAAGTTGTGAGGCTCAACCACAGTATACTTTAAGCATGCAGTAAAATTAACTGTAGATTAATGAAAAGTCAAGTAAATATACTCTACAAATAATAAATATCATTATCATGGATCAGGATCACAAAATACTTTTAATGCTGAAAAATATAGAACTGGTTTACTTACAAAAGTGTCACAGAATGAAGTCCATTAAAAGCACCGCTTTCAACTTTTTCTATATTGTTATTCTGAAGGTTTCTAAAATGAAATTTTAAATTTGTGTTTATTTTATGTGCACTAAACACTAAATAATAGTAATGACATTTCATATAAACTAGATAAAGAACTGAGAAGGAAACGGAATTTCAACTTCGATTTAATTTAACTACCCACTAACTTCACTAAAACATCATGAAACAAGGTATAAAATAAGAAAATAACTTTTTTCAGTAAAAGATGCTAATTTCCTCCAGCTATATTTGAAGACTAACTGAACTAAATCGGACTTTCTAATATAACTATCTTATAAAAATAAAAAAAATTATGGTTAAAAGATTATATTTATTTAAAAAAGAGCAGAAACAAAGCATTATAAAATGATAAACCTCTCTTATGTTTACAAACCCAAAATAAGCGTTTTAAATAATGAGAACAAAATTATCTAGGTAAATAAATTGTCGAGAATCATAATCAAGATGAAGTACTCAGCGGGAAAATTATGAAAAACATGAAGATAATTAAAAATTTCCTTTAAGATAATGAATGTCATTTTACAAGAATTTCTTTTTCTCTATTTGAAAACTTCTCGCTATCTATTATGTTCGGAGCATGAGTAAATTATATGTTTACCAAACTTTTATAATTATTACAAGTATATATGTTTTATAGCATTAGGTAATAACAACAACGAAACACCCCTTGTATTGTTATCAAAATAATTAATTAATACTTCCTAAATTACACTAATATTGATGTAGCCGGAAAAGCAATTCATGTTGTATTGAGTAATACAAATGTTATATTATAGTATTTATGAATATAATAAAATCAAGCATTTGTACTTAAAATGTGCCCCAAACTACTGACAGCTGAACATATGATAGGACAAAATATGGCATGAATTAATGAAGGGATACTATTTGAGTTTGAATACACATCTCCGCGAATTTCAATATGAATTTACTAGAAGTTTTACAGACCTGTGCAATGCTTTTTGTAGAACTTAGAAAAGGATTGCATTGATCATAGATCTTTACAATTTTGGAACTGAAGTAAATAAAATGACTTATTAAATAACCTCACACATTCTTAGTTGGGTTACAGCCGAAAACATCGCGGACGAAAACGTCACGAAGAAAATAACGCAAGGCGAAAACGTTGTGGTACAAAATATCGTAGGAGAAAATAAAGCAAAAGGAAAACATCGCAGTTCTAGAACGTCGTGGTACAAAACGTCGTCGTCGAAAATAAAGCGGGTCAACAACTTCGCAATTTAAAAATATCATCGTTTAAAATATCGTGGGAAAAAATAAAGTACCTACAAATCATCGCATGACGATAACATCGCAGACATGGGTTTTTCAGGTTTTAATAATTGTAAATGGATATTCGCATAATGATTTATGAGCGCAAGGTGGAAAAAAGGATAATTTTTTACTTTCATATTTTTATTAGCTAATAACGTTTTTAAAAAATAAGAAATTTAAACAAAACAGGGAACCATTTTCACTACAAAAGTATCAGATTAAAAAAAGTGAAGAAAATAATCTCATAATTAACTTAGCTTTTTTTTATAGATAAGTTCATGCAGTTACTTATCTTTCCTTTTCTATTCTTTTTTAGATTATACTTTCCATGAAAAATTAATAGTAAAACTTTATAAAAAATAACTTATTAATGAGCTTTGTTAGCTAACTATGTCAGTTTAAAATTCTGTCAAGTGCTATTTTCTATGCTTAAGTTTCCATTTTACACTTTCAGCAAATATTTATTACTTAAAAAATATGAAAGTAAAAATTATCCTTCTTTGCATCTTTGGCTCACAAATCATTATGCGAGTTGTTACAAATATTATACAATTATTAAATTTTACAATTATTAAAGCCTGAAAAATGCATGTCTGCGATATTATCGTCATGCGATGATTTGTAGGTACTTTATATTTAACACGATATATTTGACGACGGTGTTTTTAAACTGCGAAGTTTTTGAACCGCTTTATTTTCGACGACGTTGTTTTGTACCACGACGTTTCCGCGTTGCGTCGTTTTCTCCGCGACGTTTTCGTCCGCGATGTTTCCCGCTGACACCCTCAGTTTGGTTAAAATTATCGGATTACCTTGCCCATTGATATACAAAATATTCTCAGCTTTATATATATTCATATTTAAACACAAAAGACATATATTCTTAACTACAATATCAAAAATATGTCTGATAGTTTGTAATTGGACTGTTTTCCTCAAAGTATGATATTTTAATGTCTTGGTTACATTTTAAGAGGATTCTGTACGTATGACCTTAAACACTTCGAGACAAATAATGATGACCATATTTATAGAGACTTGAAGGTTTAAATGATAAGGATAATTTTCTTTCTTCCAAAAAAGGCATATTTGCTAACTTCTTCAGATTCAAAGAATACGTTGGCGTAATTATTTTAAATGACTTATGTAAAGATATTAAATGACTTATGCATGAATGTACGTAAAAAGCTCAGATTTCAGAGAGAAACTTTGAGGTCGTCAAGTACTGCAGTAAAGCCCACCAGCGATTGAGCGGTAAAGTCGCTGAATACTGGTAATTTAGTGCGGAGTTCGAATCCCGGCGAACGTGATGGCTGCATGGAAGTTTTCGTGGATTTTCCCATGTATAACACGTATACAAGTCAGACGAGTTAGTTTCCCTTAGAAAGGTCCTAATAAGAGCCAGTTTTCTTTAGAAAGTCCTCTATAAAGGCATTCATCCCCTTAGGCAGATAGATCCATCCTCTTAGGCCCTCGAGGGCTTTGCCATAATCAAACAAACCGAACTAAACCAGTACTGCAGTAAACATCAAAAGAAGAATCTACTTTAGGGAAAGGATGCCTCCGGGAAAACTAAGGAAAATGGCTGGTACGAAGATTTAAGCAATGTATATTCAAGTATGAAGGTAGTTAGATGGTTCTTAGGTAATTCGTTTGATCTACAGAGGCTTAACAATGTATGAAAACACCTCTCATTAAAGGTAAATTAACGAAATTTCCTTCTTGAGATAACTCTTCTATTTTCAGAGGAAGGCAAATTGGAAGTTGACTATGGTACTATTAGGTGATTGAACAAAGCAAGAGAAAAATGTTTATTTTAAGGCTTAATGCATTTCAAAGGCTATGTTACTATTACTTCCAAATGCAATACGATTACAGCTAGGCAGGCGATGTAAAGATGTTAGACTGTCGAAAAAATTCAGAAATGTTGCCCACGTTAGTTACTGTGATTTTAGTGTGTTACAAATTGAAACCTGCAGAGTCTGAGAATAACAGAAAGATTTTTATTTCTGAAAGATAATCTTAATCTTTAAAAATTGCATCAGATGGACATGGATACATACAAGAAAATTAGTATTACATGTAATTTGAAGCATAGAACTTCAAATCACACGTGGTACTCATCAAAATTTATAATATTTCATCTTCAGAAGATTTGAGGAAATTCTTTTTTCATCGTTTTATGTATACTGATTGCAATTATTAATAGAAGTTTCAAACTGAATATTAATGTTTTGATATTAATCATAAATCATATTTCCAGATTTTTCTTTACACCCTCAACTATAAGCTTATTAAAAGTAAATAATTAGAAAGCATAAGAAAGATAAAAATACTGTGAATCGCTTAAACTTGAAACTGAATATTCCATTATCATCATTTAAAGAGAGTATGGCAAAAATCATACTCACAAAATTCTTAAGCTTGACATTCCATGAAATGCACGTGTTCTTAAAACTCTCAGAGACGTTCCAGTTAAATTCCTGTTAAAATAAAACTCTTTCTACAGAACAATACTTGACGTTATTCGCATGCATGCATTTTAAAATGAAGCAATAATGAATTAAGCTGCTTAAGCGGATTGCAATAGTATCGATTATATTCGATTACAATAACATCGATATACAACAGTATTCGATTACAACAGATATAATATTCCATACACTTTAGTTGCATTTTTCTGTCATCGGTATGTTAAGAATGACGAAATGATATACTTCTGTGCTAAATATTTTAATTCAAAATTTTAAGTATGTATTTTTTTACGATAGCAGTCTTATCACAAAAGTCTTTTCTCAATACAGAATTTCATTTTACTTTTTCTATTCCTACACTAAGAAAAAATGTGTGTTCAGAATCATATTTCCACAAAAAAATTAAAATTTAGGGCTTTGAATATAGAAGGCTGCGTTCATGTACATTAATTTATTTTATACCTGATTGAAAATTCTTTAAAACCTTTTACTGGGTGATGGCACATATTATATAACAGGCATTCTTGATATTAACTAAGGCTTTAATAAATTTATTCCGGTATGGTGATTTAAAGTTTCTTACTTTATGTGAACCAGGAAACAGATCCTGTTGATTAGTTTTTCAGTACTTTGCTGGCTAAATAGCTACAATACAGCGCACAAACCACTCCTTTCACACTGAGCAACATGACTGGTAACCATAGTTTTGAGCAGACACAACAGCTCGAGTTTGTTTAATTCAGTCCTTTTTCCATGACGATTCTAGCGGTGACTTTACAGGATATTTCCGTAATACAGATCTAGGTAAAAATGCTGCATCATGGCCTTGTACTCGTGTCCCATTTATTTGTTCCTCAGGGGTTACCTCGTCTGGAAGATCCAGACATTTATTGACTTCATAACAAGAGTTATTGAGGCAGCTGAATGTGTTGGTGATGGCTGTTAATTTATGGGTCGACTTTATTAGATAGGTATTACTGGTGGTGGAAGTAATTTTAAGCACATCCTGTGAACTCGCGCATGTGCAACTTAATATCCTGTAGCTAACAAATAATGAAGAATCATTATGTTGTAACAAAATGTATAGAGTCTTTTTGTTTATCCTTACTTATTTACATTATATGGCTATTATTATTTGAATTAACCAGTTATTTATAATTCTAGGTTTTACTATAAATTCTGCTTTTCGTTTTTCTCACCAGAATGCAAATCAGTTAGATAGCATTTTAACTGTTTTGAATTGAAAGGCGGAGCGTGTTTCTGGTGCGTGGGCATGCTGCTTTTAGTTCCCACCAATTCTGATAAGTTGTAATTATTCGACTTTGCGTTATTACTGCCACGATTTAAATTTGATACGCCGGTTAAGCGTTATTGAAACAGTTTGAATAACATGTAATTCTGCAGTCCTTGACTGCTATTCTACGTTTAAATTGAAATTCAATGTTTCTATTTAGTTGCATCATCGTGAGTCGTAGTTAATTTTATTAGCACAGGAACGTGCGTTTATACGTTTAAGTTCTGTTTAAAACTTTACCTGTCTCTGTAGTTTCTTTCAGATATAGTGATTATTAGTTTCACGTCTGTCAGGAATTATGAACTAATTAATTTTTACCAAATTAAGGAAATTCCATAAAGTTTAGTATATTAGGTGGCGTTTTCGAGTATATTTTCCTCTACGAATAAGGTTTTCCGATTTAGGCTGAACAGATTTATACATATAATTTCTAATAATCTTCTATGAAGAGAAGGCAATGCAATTTTTACAAAATATAGTAAAATGAAAGTTCTTACAATGTAGTTAAATTAGTCAGATCATGGAAGGCTTCCGTTTCAATTTCTGTGATAGTAGGGTTGTTTTCCAAACTGCTACAAAACAAATGTTTCGATTATAAATTTTCACTTGAAAGATATTTTTAGGAAACATTCACTTTATTAGATGACATATATAAAATTAAAATAATGTTCAGTATCAGCACTAAAACTATATTCAGTTATAAAACAAAAGCAAGACTATAGTAAACTGCTTAGGATTTAATATAATGGTACGAAAAAAAGGGGGGCAATTCTATACCTCCCATTCTACTGGGCCAATTGACGAAATTCAAATTGAGTTTTCCATGCCTCAAAAGCGCGATGTAGGATATGTATTTGATTTATATACAATGTTCTAATATAGCTTATTTTGGTACAAAACCGGACTTTTCCCGAAATGACAGCCAATGTTTTTCCATATTTCGATTCTACAACTCAAATAGTGCCAAACTACAAAGTTTTGTACAAATTGCACAAGTAGGTTTTAAAGAAATTAGCTCTCAAAATTTTAGATCCTCTATGTTAATTGAATTTGGCATATATTTGTTAATATCTCTTCTTTATTAAACTTATTTGATTTTTCCTTTCACATTTCGAAATTTAGGTTCATTCCAAATAAACTTCGCAAATTTTTTAGCATTTATTTTTAAAATTTGCATTTTTGTAAATTTTTCGAAAACATATCGAATTATAATGTATACAGTTTTTACCATCTTCTTACAGTAAAGTATTCCTAAGCATATCTGCAAAAGAGTAGAGCTTTAAAATTTTCTAAGATATACATGAATTTACAAATTGGCGCGTTTTGGAATTTGGCATATTTGTTATAAGCGATAATAGCGCCAAATGTGGTTTACGCACGTTATTAAAATTATTTCAAAGTATGAACGATGACCTTTTTTCCACTCGTGTACAATGAAAAAAAGGAAAGGAAAATAGGCTGCTATAAGTTAGGAAGTTGGCCAAGTGAATTATTCTTGGCACAAACTGAAAACAAAATGCATCAAGATAAATGTTTCAATTTCTCCATAAATTTCTACCAAAATTTAAAAATTTATTATTTAGGCACAATTGGAGTGGTAGAATCGAAAGATGGAAAAAATTGGCATGTCATTTCAGAAAAAGTCCGATTTTGTGCCGAAATACCTATATTAGAACAATGCTATATATAAATCTAATATATATCCTTAGTATTGTTTTCAAGACATGAAAAACGCAATTTGAATTTAGTCAATCGACCCAGTAGCATTCGCTTACGATGTTTGCACGGTGAGCACAAATTGTGCGCCGCCTCGTAACAAACGTACACGTTGTTCTAGCATGACTTCCCGATAGATTTGGCTTGTCATGGTTCCAATTTGAACATGCAGGTCAGTTCTGGAACCCGGAATAATTCCACCCCAAACGAGCACTCCCGTACCACCGTAACGGTGTCGTTCAATGATGTTTTCTTGGTGGTAACGGGTACCTGGAGCTCTCCATATGAAAGTCCGGCGAGAATCAGACTGCAAGCTAAACCTGGACTCGTCGGAAAACATCACACGAGCCCACTGTTGCGGTATCCACAATGCATGCTCTCTATTCCAGGCTAACCGTAGGCGACAGTGAGTTGCAGTCAGTGGAACGCATCTGACAGGTCTACGAGCATTTAGAGCAATCTGGCCTAAGCGTCTGTACACGGCCTGCCTTGAAATTGTCGTACCAGTGGCTGAACAGAGCTGACGAGACAGGTCTGAGGCTGTGCTCCGCCTGTTTCTTTTGGCAGTAACTGCCAAATACCGGTCCTCATTCAGCGTTGTAACTCTGGGTCGACCTGTGCTGTAACGTCTACTCACATTACCATCATCTTGGAATCGTTGCCAAAGCCTGGAGATGACACTCTGGGCAATTCCAAGTTCGTCTAATACTTCCAGTTGGGTACGCCGACACTCCGGACGGCCGATGATTCTACCACCTAAAAAGTCACCCAAATGCGTCCTCTGTGTCATAACTATTCGGTTATTGCACTGAAATGCTTATAAAGCGCCTGCGAACAATTTTACTTCTTTGCCTGTATTCCTTATATATAACTCTCTTACACTCTCGTCATTGTGACGTACCATCGGTGTCATCTGGTTACTTCCTGAAATTTGCATATGATTCTTGAAGATGTGTGTTGTGATTTTACAGGTGATATATTTATTTTAGAGTTCGATTTCCGCGTGACTCCGAATTATCCTTAATTTATGGACATGAGTGTACTTATCAATTATATTTGCTATTAGAAAGGTACTTAGTACCTAATTTTACAGAGGCAGACTTCATGTGTACGATATTCTCCTTTAGTTTGTTTTCGTGATGCCATCATGTGAACGTTTTTGACATGCCATATGAGCACTGTTGGCATCATTTGAGCAACTTTGAGCTAATCAGATACGAAACTATTTCTGTATGTTTCTGTTTGTAAAAACATATATTGTTATGCTTCTAAGGGTCATTTTAGAACACAGTATGGACAGAAACCTGCATCGGTATTGGATTAGCCTTTCAATAGTACAGAATATAGTTTAGTATGCTGGCAACCAAGAAGTCCATATATAAAACTCTGTAATTATTTTCAGAGGTACATAAAAGACTGAGATTTTGTTCCTACCGTTCCTACAAGTTTAGACGATCTGAAACAATGCATGAGAGCAGTTTCTTTTTATTTTTGACATAGACATGTTCAGATGTAATGAAACCTATCTGACTATCGTAGGAATACATGCCATATTACAAAAGGATCACAGAACATTTATAACTCATGTAACCAAATTTAAGAATATACTGTTCTAAGAGTACAACTATTTCAGATATGTTATTAAAACTGAAATGTGTCTATTTCTTTGAAATTTGAAATATGGTAATCAAAAATGAAATTAAATATTTAATTTATTTTACGAATGCCAAACATTAGAGCATAAGCCACCAGTTCACGATACATTTTAACAATTAAACTTCGAATACTTTTTAATTTCAGCACTTTTAAAAAATGTCCTCATACTGAGAAAGTGCAATACAATTACATAAACGTTCAAAAATCACAGGCTGATTGGAATCACGCAAAACACAATTTGGGGAATCTACCATTCCAGTTATGTACAGCCGGTCTTGCAAATAGTCATGTCCAGTGAAACGTCTAAATAGAACCACCGCTGTCTTTCTTGGAAAACTGGAAATGATCCTCTCTTATCCCCCAATACCTCATCTTTTATCCATAGCATGTTTAATCATATCTTCTTTAAAATGTTTCTTAAAAATCAGGCTAACAAACAATAGGTACGGCGAATAAATTAAATATGGAGACCGTTCTACGCATTACCCACCTTTCACTTTATAGCTGTACGTCGAGATTTTTCAGTAGTTTCAGAAATCTAGAAAACATCTAAAATAGATATATAAATGGGATGCGAAATTATGAATTTCGTGCGGGCAACATAATACTGCAATAGTTTGATACGGTATTACTTGCAGTTTCATTACACGATATAGAGGACTTTCATTTAAAGTAATAAAAATAACTTAAACATTAAATTAATAAAAATAAGTAACACAAAAAACAGCCTTCATAAGGAAGAGGAGGAAAACTATCGATATTCCAATAGCCACTTTTTCAACTAGGGTTTCGATGAAGACAGAAGAAATTAAGAATAAAATTATCTAAAGGCTGAAAGATAGTAAAGATGAAAACTTGCTCAATGACTAATGCGGAAATTAAAACAGACAAATCGACAACCTTGTATTCGGCGTAGATTTGTAAAATCCCAATCGATTTCGAGGGCAAAGCGGGTCCCCCTTCATCAGTAGCAAAAAAATTCTGCAAAAGCGTCAAATTGCGTATGGACATATTTACCGATCCATATGCAATTTGAGTTTGAAACCATGATCTAAATCACAGTCGTCAGTTAGCAGTTATGTTTTGCGAACTAACTGTATGTGGCGAGTAAAAATCCGTTTTGCCCTCGAAATCGATTGGAGTTTTACAAAATCTACGCCGACTAGAAGGTTGTCGGTTTGCATGTTTTATTTTTCACGTCGGCGTGTTTCCCTTGTGTCTTCATTAATGCGGAAATATTTTTTTTTAATATATAAAATTTCAAGTAACCTTAGTTTGCCAATAGCAGAAGCAGCAAAAAGAAAATTTTGGCCTAAGGAAATTTGAATGCCAGATCAAAAGTATAATAATCCTATGCGATCCAATATTTATGACTTTCATTGAAGACATGTATTATCACGCTTCTTTATGCGAAAATTTTAATCTTATCAGTTAATTACTAATTATTAAATTTTAGTAAATTTAATAATTAGTAATTAATTAATTAGTATCTGATTAATTAATTAGTAACTAATTAATTTAGTAATTTTTATTTGTTAATTATCTAAACCAATGGTCTCAACAAACTTGCAGCCCGCGAATACTCGGTTATGCATTTGTTGCAAATAAGGTGTAAAGATTTCAATATTTTAGTTATTTGTCCAAGTAAGTCCGAATTTACATCGTTTTAACTATTATTAAAAACGAACTTGAATAACGCATCAGAAAATCTACAAATGTAGCTAATTAATTTATAACGCGATATAAATCTAAGATATGAAGATACATATTTGATTGCCTTTTATGCGTAGTTGTCAGTTTTTGCACTAAGAAAAGTTGTTTGGTTTTGAATAGATTGTTTATATGAGCACAGCTTTGTTTCTTAGTTGAAAATTGATAAAAATAGAACCTGACTTAACCGATGAGCCTCAACAATCTGTTATGAATTGATAGCTCTTCCCGTTAGGTGGCGCTGCTAGCATTCTCTCTGCGATTTTATTCGATAACTTTATTTTTGGAAGAAGGTAGCTGTTAAGCCTAATAATGCTGAAAGCGTGTGCTTAATAATTATATCTGTAACCATTGTATTATATGTAAATAAACTTATGTGTATTAATAACGAAGCAAAATATCACTTGTCTCTGGATTTAATGCTCGAATTGAAATCTAGAATGGTAATGTAAATAATTATCACAAGATGAGTTTCAATAATTTTTCTCCAAGGCTATATCAGATCTAAACGCCATCAAATTTCAGCCTGTAGTTTAAGATTATTTACGTAAAATATATGTATTTTCATTAAGATGTCAAAAAACATTAAAGGGAAAAAGAGAAAGAGAGTAGGTTGCCATTATTTATTTTCAAGTTCTGTCCCACATAGAAAGTTTTCTCTGAAAATTTAAAAAGTTTTTACAATTATTTTCTTTTTAGTTTAGTTTAAAAGTGATCAGTTTAAGGATTAGTTAAACATGTTCAAAGTATTTGAAATAAATATCAGTCTGAAAATTTAGTATTTAGCTCTCAGTATGTTTGGGTTACAAAGTGTAATTAAAAAAATATCTGGTACCCACCAAACTTGAGATTCAATACAGAAAGTAAATATAAATTTGATTTTTCCCCCTTTGGATTATTATTATTACTATTATTATTATCTAAGTATGTTTTAATAAACATTTAGTGAACCAAATTAAAAATTTAATTAAAATATTGTTTGTTCTATTTTTTAAAAGTTTTTCATTCTGCTAAAAAAATTGCCCGTGAGCTGTTTACAGATCCTGCTTCCTCTAACTCAAATTACATATTTACCGGTCCATATGCAATTTGAGTTTGAAACCATGATCTAAATCCTAGTCATCTGTTTTCAGTTATGTGTTGAGAACTAATTGTATGTGGGGAGTAAAAAAAACATTTTTAATGGGACCTGAAAATAAGTCAAATAATTTCAGCTAAAAACAGTTAGGCAGTATTCACATAAATGCTATTACAGATAATTAGCGTTGATACTATTTAATAATAAGAATAGGAGTTCACTTACAGAACCGTCACAGAATGAAGTCCAACAAAAGCACCTGTTTCAACTTTTTCTATATTATTATTCTGCAAGTTTCTAGAATGAAATTTACATTGATTTTAAAACTGTAACTTCTACTCATAAATATATGATACTAAATACTGACATAATGTTAAAAATATTTCTAGCACGTAGGAAAAGAATAACGGCGAGAGGGGAATGTTAATTTCTAATTCCATATCAATTTGAAAGCACTGAAGAAAATTTTGAGGACACAGAAACGAAAGAAATCCTATGATGGTCAGTTAAGAAAAGTTAGAGTTCTTAAAGGGAAATTAATATTATAATAGGGAAATGTCTACGAAATTTTGAACATAAAATTTGCACACCTATTGAATTTCTTTCGAGGAAAAAAAGCTGGAGATATGAAAAATGCCTAGTAATTTCGCCGGGAATCGAACATTGGATCTTTCGACTGCTATCCGAACGTGCTTGACGTGGTAAGGAAAGAAAAAATACCTTGCATACGTCTCCTCCTAAACGGAGACTGGGGGGGGGACAAAAACCAAATTTCCAAATTCTGCTGGTGACGAAATATCGTTCACTACCTTTTAATTCGCTGGCAACTTTAGAGTCATATACAATTTTTTCGAAGCGAGGAAACTTAAATAACCTCAGTGCCGTTGCCGGTATTCGAACGTGGACCTTTCGATTAAAGCCGGGTGTTCTTTCTAATAACACCATGCAATAAAGAGGGCTTGATTTCGGCGCGTATTCGAGAGGTCCGTGGTTCGAGTCCCGGCGAGGACATTGCTCATTTTTCATGATTTCTGCTTCAAAATAACCTGGTGTCCCTACAAATTATTTGCCAAACGGAAGGATTGCGATTGTGGATGATTTCTAAGAGAAAACATTTCGTATTCACGTTACACATGGTCAAAATCGTGAAAGCGTCTATGCTGGCAGACCGTTCGCTTAAAATCGAACCCAGTTCAAACTACCAGTGTTCGGTGTTCTTATTGCTTAGCCGCTGATTGGCTGCGGTAAAAAAGGGGAAATACGTCACACATGATACTTAGATTTGAACAAAATTTTCTGTTGATAATACAGAAAAATATTTTAAAATTGAAATATAGTCATGCTCAGACACACTACAGACGCATCCCACTCTACGAACGACCGTTCATATCATATATTTGTTCTTAAAACGTTAATAGGGTTATTATACAAATCTCCTGATAATTTCGTGAGATATATGCTATAAATAGAATCAGATAAACGATTAAAGTACTACAAATAAACAATACATTTTAAATTTTAAATACAGTACATAATAAATAGGGAATTGCTTTGATATATAGTACGTACGTTGGATTGTTGCGTTTGAAGCATATATGGGTGGGTAAGGATGAGTGTAGATTTTTAAACGGATGGAAAGTGTTAACCTCTGACTCTTCTTCTGAACACTCATCGATAGGTAAAAGGGTTATTTATGATGAAGGGGTTGTATGAGAGGTTACAGGAGTGTGTGTATGTGTGTTAGAGGGGACAGCAACACCGATTTCTTAAGTTCCGTCTTTATGAAAATGCTTTAATTTCTTGCAAAAAGTTTTCTTTTCCTTTCGTCGTAAATAAAATAGCGGCATTAAATGGCAACGTCCGGAACCGCATGTTTATTTTTTTTTCGACTGCGAACAAATTTCGCTTTTTGAGAACAGCTTTGTTTGTATCTGCCAAAATTTGTTAAGTGAAATGTTCCTTGAGGAACTGGCTTTCACAGAAAATATCATTTCGTTATTTGGTGATAATGTGTTTGTTACGTTCGACGTTTTATTTGTTTCTTTTAGTAAAATATGTTAAAGGTAGGAGAGGTCTATCTGAGTGAGGGAAAGGCGCCTCCATGGAGAATTGTTTTTGACTAAAAATAGCTCATATTGACACTACATATGGAAGAAAGCTTCTTATATTGAATTCATTGACTATGTCCGTGACACAAATTTAAACGATTTTTTTTCCAAACATGCATAATGAGGTGAACAAGAAATGCTCGAAAGTTAAAATTTTGAGCTCTTTTCGCCAAGTATTTATTTTAACTCTATCTAAAAATTAGAATTCAGAAATTTTTGTTTGCTAAAATTCATTGTATTACTTTGCTCGATGGTTATACAAAGCAACGCAAAGTATTTGCATATATACCAAGTGCATATATAAGCAATTCGTACGATGCCTTTTTATTTTAGAGGTTCAAAGCCTGCAAATGTGATGACTGTATGGGCGTTTTCGCGGCTTTACCCATGTGTAACGTGTATACGAGTCTGTTTCCCTCAGAAATTCCTCCACGAATGCATTCCTCTCTTTAGGCAGATAGCCCTCGAGTGTTTACCCGTAATCAAATAAACCAAACTAAATCAAGAGCCTTTCATATGGAAATCTTGTAAATTTTACACTTGAACAGTAAAAAAGAAAAAAAAAGAAATTCAAACTACTTTTCTTCTGAAAATGCTTGTGATTAGGTTCCGCCTAATTAAAATTTATGATATTCTTAAAGTTAGTAAAATTAAATACTTCTGTTATAACACAAACGCGAGTCTTAAACTGGCGTTTGTGTTATAAAAGAAGTATTTAATTTTATTGGAGGATAATATGAAATGGCTTCTAAAACTCAATACATGATTTCAAGTATCAAATACAAATTCCTCTTTGGATTTCACCATAAAGACGAGATTAAACTTATAAAGTGTGTGATAATATGATAATTAACCAGTTTGCTTCAGAATTTAGTAAACCCCAATAATGGAAATATCTGACTGAGTTCTAAAAGAGAACTACAAAACAGACAATCAATATTACATATGTTTAGCGGCATGTAGATTCTACGTATAATTAGATTATCTAAAAACATATAATACGAGACATTAACTGTTAATTTGCAGATACGCATTTATTTTTAAATAGAAAAAAATTGAATAATTATATGGAAAAATAATTTGCTCATAAGAATTATTTTTATAAGTAATAAAAAAATCAGAGAGTACACAAATAATTTTTAAAATAAACAATTAATTTTTAAATTTTACCTGAAGTATTCAACTTGACTTTTGCTAGAAAAACTGGAATTGTTAAAACAGTATTCATTTGTATCAACAGTTATATTTATGATAAGAGAGCAAGCACATCAAATTAAAATTTTTAATAGAATTCAAAATAAAATTTTTAATAGAATTCAAAATAAAATTTTTAATAGAAATTAACAAAAAATTTTAATTTAGTGTAGTTAATTTTAATTGATAGAATGTATATTAAAGTATTACTTCGGACTTTAACAGCAAACCTTAACCATCACGGAGCTAAAAAAATAATAAATAAATACATACGTTACCTATTTATTGTTAAATGTTATGTTAGACGGAATAATAAATTAAACGTTCTTTGTAACCTCACGCAGTGTAGAAATAATCCTACAACGTAATTAAATTATTAAGTAAGCATTAGTTACATAAAAATAGGAGAAAAGCAAGCATTTCATTTTTTAAATTGAATTTTCCATTGCTTACTGTACAGTTCTGGACCTTTTCACAAAAGCACTTGTATAGCATTTTCAGTATAATGGAGCACAATCAGTAGTTATTACCAAGAATTAAATACCAAGAATCTTAAAGGTGAGAAAATAATGAGAAACGCATCTAAAGAAAGAGTTTCGCATGAGAATCTCTTAATACTCTGAACTGACAACTAATGCTCTGTACGATTTTATATAATTTCCCCCCCCCCACAGAGCGCCGAAAAATTTCCAGTACTTTCGATTTTTCGAAATTGCTGGAAGGCATTTGGGATTTTGTTCGGCGAACAACCTTGATTGCGACAACTTGGCTTCTTTAAAGGTATGGGCGACATTTCATCATGCAACGGAAGTAAATACTACAGATAATCAAATACTGCAGAATAAATACTACAATAATAAATACTAATAATAAATACTACAGATAATAAGTAATACTAGAGATAATCCCTTAGCAAGGGAAAAGTATTACGGCTGTCTGCCTAGAGGAAGTACGTCATCGAATGACAAACATTGCCTGCCATACCACAATAAACTGTTTCTTCCTTTTTGGCGTCAAAGCTATTCTCTGAACAATATCCGGCATTTGCAGTTACAGTTTAAAAGGAATTAATAAGCTTTACCTGTATAGCAATCGCAGCTACACAGAGATCAATCCATAAAGTCGCCAAATGGTCGCTTAGTTTGGCTTGGCCTGGAGACTTTTCGCCAAATTTGGCTACAAAAATTAGTCGCTAAAACCATTGCCAGTTTCACGGTACCTCGAGAAGCTATTTACCTCAATTTTAAAAGGAAATGCACATGCAACCTTATTTTTCCGGCGAAGCTTCACTCTCTTTAGGCATTTCGTATTACATTATGCAAGAGATGCTACGGTTTTACATATAATTTCACTAAAATTGTTTACATATGTGCAAAATTCGTATCCGGTCAGAGGAGATTATGGTTAGTATAGTCTGACTGCCGTGCCAAAGGACCCGAGTTCGAATCCCGCAGAAGGCATGGATTTTTGTAAATGTTTAGTGTCTATGTGGCACGAGGGCACTTTAAATATATAGCGAGCTGAAAAGTCTTCTCATGTGGTTCGGTGGTAGGAGAGAGGAGACTCCTCCGAGGTGCCCTCCCTCGAAATTAGAGTTGAAATAGAATTCCAATCTTCTTGAGTCTCTGGCAACCATTCTTCTATAATATATGGACTCGACAACAGACAAAAAACAATTTGTCGCACTATTTGGCTTAAAGAATGTCAACCATAAATAATACTTACAAAGTCCTTAGTTGAGGCATTCCATAAAAAGCATTCGTTCTTAAAATCCTAAGAGATGTTCCAGTTAGATTCCTGTGAAATAAAATACATTCTGGTTAACTATGCGTGTCCTAACATTTTCCCAGATATGTTAGAGTTTGAAATTAAAACAAAAGAAAGCATTTTACACATTACAGTACTTATAAAATATTAATATCTATTAATTTGTCAGCTGTACCTTTCCACCTGGCTCTACTTAAAGTAAATTAAATAGAATTACATATTATAATTTAGGCCAAACGTAATTATGTAATAAAACTTTGTAATTAATTTTATAAAAATTCAAATGTTTAAAATAAAATGCATTAACACCCCCTTTGTAAAAATATCCTTTTTCTGCATTGACTTGATTTTTTTTTAAATTTTACTGGCTCAAAAGTAAAATGTCAATGCTTCAGTGGAAATAATGAGTTACAAAGATATTTTTTTCCTTTGATAACTAAAATATAACATGTGTTGGGAAATTTGCATTTGCGACTGCGCAGTGCTGAATACATGTAAAGTTCAACTCTCTATAGTCCGGTAGAAGCCAAGAAGGTGTTTCTGTCTGTGCTTGTGCGCGAAGACTGTATATCCTCCTGATGTCTTGGTTATCGAGGAGGACAGTAGCCAGATTTGGCAGTAATTCTCTTCAGCGAGGTACGGCCAGCTGTTGTATAGAAGAATCCTGAGACGAAAAGGATCTGTCGAAGATTACAATGAAAATCGGAATCTAGCCGAATGTTCTAGACAGCATTTATATGAAGTATCCTATAGAATCGTTACAGCCAAGTACCACACAACATACCGGTCAAGTTAATTTACCGTTATCCATCCTCCTAGCGTCTTAATGTTATGTTTATTCCTCACATGTCATAGGTTGGCATACCCTGTTCATTGTTTTTGCTAAACTCAAGGAAAGCACACATTAAAGTTTATGTTTAACTTACAGCAGGTATGCTTTTTTGATAAGAAACTACACTCACGTTTGTGAAAATTGCAACACCATGAAGGACTTACGCGAGTGAGCTGAAATTTTCAGGAAATGCAAAGTAGCGCATGATATGCAAATGATTAGAATTGCAAATCCGTAGCGCATGCGTATGCTGAGCAGCGCCCTCTGAACGGCTGATGGATCCGAATAAATAGACGGCTGTAGCGAGGCGTGTATGGTTATCGGTGGTTATCTGCTAGTGGTAAACGTTAACTCAATCTGTACTTATGCCTCGTCGACGAAAGAGAGCGAGATTTGAACAACTTACAGAGTTTGAACGAGGGAGAATCATCGGCCTTCGTGAAGCTGGATTGTCGTATCGTGCAGTAGCCTCTCGTGTGCAGCGTAACAGCAGCACAGTGATGCGCGTTTGGAAGCAGTGGACGGACGAGTGTCGGACAACTCGGAAATCCGGGAGTGGACCCCGAAATGTGACGTCAGCTCGCGATGATAGACACCTGGTCCGCATGGCGCGGACGGACCGTACAGCTTCCTCTAGACAATTGGCAGCACTGTGGTCAATAGCTACAGGTGTTTCATTGTGTGCTTCATCAATTCGTAGACGTCTGCTGCAGTGTGGACTGCGCGCACGGACTCCTTTATACAGGATCCCCCTAACGCACGACCATCGCCGCCTGCGGCTACAATGGGCCAATCAGCATAGAGACTGGCGTGCTGATTGGCAGCATGTCGTGTTTTCTGACGAATCCCGCTTTAATTTGTGGTACCATGATGGCCGCATTCGTGTCAGACGCTATGCCGGTGAACGCCACCTTCCGGAGTGCATTATCGAACGCCACAGTGGACGAACACCCGGAGTTATGGTCTGGGGCGCCATAGCATATCATAGACGATCTCAATTGCTACGAATTGTGGGCAATCTGAACAGCAACCGGTATATCCGTGAAGTTCTACAGCCCGAAGCTGTTCCCTTCCTTCAAAGCTTGCCAGGCGCTGTATTTCAACAGGACAATGCCCGCCCTCATACTGCTCGGATTGTTAAATCCTTCTTTGCAGCGCAGCAGGTACAGCTTCTTCCTTGGCCTGCGTGTTCCCCGGATATGTCGCCAATTGAACATGTGTGGGATGTCATTGGTCGGCGTCTTGCTCGTGATCCTCGTCCTGTTGCGTCTGCAGACGAACTTTGGGTACGCGTACAAACGATATGGAATGCTCTTCCTCAGTCAGACATTCAAACTTTGTTTGACTCCATGCCACGTCGTGTAGCAGCACTTATTGCGGCGCGTGGTGGCCACACAAAATACTGATTGTGATCTCTTGTTCTTGTTTGTTTGCTTTGAACATTTAATCATTTATTTGTACCACTACCACTCAACTGTGTATTAAATTGCATTCAATTATGACGATTCCTTCTTGGTGTTGCAATTTTCACAAACGTGAGTGTAGATTTCACACTACGCCAAAACTCTCATCATCACCAAATTAAGATTCAACAACATGAATGTATAATTCTCTTTAGGTTAAAGGGCAATGTTTCTTTCAAAATCTTTAATAGTACCTATAGTTTAGCTCAAAATCCTTACGATGTATTCTTTCAGTAATACCGCGAATTTTCCTTTTGTATTTGTACTCTCCTGTGGCATTCCTTTCCGATCGAATTTTGTGAACAAATTACACGTAAATTCAATATAATTAATTGGCTAAAGTAATTAAATAAATGAAATCTTTTTAATGCAACAAACTCCGTAAGAGGATTTTAGTGATTGCCTATAAGTAAAATTTATATAATAGGATGAAAACTTAAAATTCCGTACAATATTAAATATTAAATCAATAAATAACCTTTCTGTTCCAGTTCCGAAATTTAATAAAATTAATAATCATAGTGACTATTTTTTCGTACTTCACACATAATACAATAATTTGCTATTTTATCGGTTAACAAGCTAATGTTTATTGATAGAATAATTACAAGAGTTTTAAAATAAAATGCATTGAAAGGGAAAAACTTACAGTGTTGTCAAGCTATTGAGACCATCAAATGCTCTCGATTTTATTTCTGTGATAGTAGGATTATTTTCCAGGATCCTATTAAAAATAATCGTAACTTCTTTTATTAAAATTATGTTTACAATAAAAATTTTTAAAACTGTTCATTTCATTAGTTAATGCACATACATTAGAAATATAATTCAATATAAGTTGTGAAGTTATACATAACTAACTATAAATCAAAAATTAAAATTGCAATAATTCACTAAATACTTACAATAGATGCACATTCATAAGTCCTTCGAACGCTGAAGTTTCAATAAATGTCAACTTGTTATTGCTGAGGTCTCTGAAAGTATTCCTTAATTATTATGATAAGTAAAAGAAACGGCAAGTGTTAGTTATGGTTAGTTGCAGCACATTTAAAAAAGAAACAAACAGAAACAAATATTTAAATTTTATACTGT
>KK122204.1:941467-956274 GCA_000611955.2 Stegodyphus mimosarum
ATACTGTATCGTAATTTATATATATATATATTATATTTAATATATTTAATATTTACAAGATGATGTTATTTAAAAAAAGACATCAATAGCGAAAATTGTTCTAAATATATGAAAGTATTGAAGAATATTTTAAATGAAAATCTACATATTTTTATCGGAATGTCATTTAAATTTCGAGGACAACATGAAATTTTATGTTAAGGAAAAGGAAAAAGAACAAAATTATATTTTATGTTACTTTCTTAAAAGTCATCCATATCCAGTGAAATACAATGCAGAATTTTAAAGTGAAAATGAAGAAAACCTATACTGCTTTCAAAACTTTCAAAGTGTTTTCCTTTATTTGGGAAAGGAGATATTCAAATAAGAGAAAGTCACGCAATTAAATGAAAATTATTAATAAATAAGCAGAATAATTCCTTACAGTTTGTAGAGGTTTCTCAAAGATGCAAACCGTTTTCCCGGCAGAACACTTAAGTTATTATGCTGCAGTATTCTAAAAGTTAAAAAAAAATATTAATTCTTTGCTTCCAAACTTGGCAAAAATACTCGCATAACACAAAGTACATCACAGAAAAAGACCTCAAGTTATGATTTCGTTAATTATCACATTTCTTAAATCATGCCATATGAATTGTTACACTTTTATGTATAGTTTAGTTAATTCAAGGGGAAAGGTAATAATAAGTTCATTATCCTCTAAAAGTAAATTAGCTTAAAGAAATAAGTCCATAAATAAATAAATGTTAATAAACTAAACATAAAATAGCGAACATTTAATTTTACTAAAGATTTATTTACGGTTCATCATCGCATAATTTATCCATCTTATATTATTTATCATAACCTGAAGCAGCAATCAAATACCTTATTATTATTATCAATAAATTATTCGCAGTTTACCCATAAAGCTTCTTTGTTCGGTGAAAGGGATTTCCTCGAAGATTTTCATGTTCACAAAAATTTACTTTCTTTAGCTAATGAAGTTAATTTCCACCTAATCTTTCCTTACTCCTTTAGGATTTTATTAGATTAGTTTCTTATTTTTAATTGCTATTTTCTTCGACGGATGGTGCTACATTTATATTCGCTATGCTCCGTCACTGCTTTTGGCATAAATACAGTCGTCGCTCTTTTTTTGCACCATTGGCTATCCCAGCGGTTCTCAACCTCTTTTGCCCCATATGCCTCTTTAACCATTGCTAGATGATCATTTCCTCTTCCGCCGTCCTTTCCCATACTCGAAAGTATATATTCCTTTATTTAAATTGAGATTACTTTTTTATGCGTTTCGTAAATTAAACATGTAAAAGTATAGAAAATGTTGATAAATATCAAATTTTGAATGAAAATAGTTTTTTGTATTCATAAACTAAAACTAAATATTTTACGCGTAAATAAAAAGCTGACTACATCCGCCTGAAACCGTGAAATTCCCCCCGAGGAAAATGTCTCACTTGGTTGAGAAGCCATGGGGTTTCATCCACTGGAAAAAGTAACGCAATTCATGAGGAAATCCTACCTTGGAATAACGAAGCGACCTGTATTTTTTGCCTCAGTTTAAGAGAAATGATGAAGGACGAAAAATTCACACGCAGATGTTATGTAATACATACTTACCTTAATTCAGCATCAGTAACTGAAGTATACTTATCTTAATTGTAATGATTATCATAATTCTGTTATCAGTCATAGAAGTTATTAATTTGATTTCCTTAGTTGATCTTAAATTTTGCTTTGTTAAAAAGTAATTGTTGTCAATTTAATTTTGGCAGTTTTAGTTAACTCTGAATTTAAGTTGCTTGCGTTAATTTTTCTTTTATCCTTAAGGTTGTTTGGTTAAGCATTTAATAATGTTTGTTTAACGCTTAATCTTAACTTTTTTTTATGTTTAATTTCTGGTTAGGTTGACTCTTAAGGTCATTTTCACTTTGAATTTTAAAGTTCGTTGTTTTATACAAGTTGGTGTGTAAAGTTTAATTAGTTTGTTAACGTACCCCTCTTTCTGGTAAAGTTTGAATCCATATTTTCTGACTCTGGTGGTAAAGTCGTTTATGGTGTTGTAGAAACATTGTTAAGAAACATGAATTTCCCTGTGTAATTATTACATTTCAACTGTAGAAACATTCTTAAGAAACAGGAATTTCGCTATGTAATTATTATATTTCAACTGTAGAAACATTCTTCGGTGTTTAATTTAATTTAGTAATTAAAAGCAAGTTTTTTTAATTCATTTTCACAAATTTTTACGTTGTGATGGGTTAGGATTTATTACCTTGTTTTCGAAATTTCCCCTGGCGGATAGTTCCCAGAATGCTTATCTCTACCAGACAGTGGTCTGGAAATTTCCTTAACAGAGTTCAAATCTGCACCCTGCTTCTAAAGTTTTTTTCTGTATGCAGCTACGCCAAGCCGGGGTTTGGCACTGGGTGATTGGGAGTCCGTTAGGCTTCCACCCATGCTAAGTGACACTCAGTGCTAGGCTAGCTGCAGGAATGTGTTATTTCATTCGTAGATAAGGTGAGTGATCTTTTGCGACGATTGTAATTCTTGCAGAAATAGGGATATCCGCCAACATTCAGCATACCACCCAATACCTCACCTTACTGCCTTGGATTCTCCTCATAGGATTGCCTTGCAACTGGCGGCTTTTGGAACTTCAAGCATCGCCAAGCCAGGGGCTGGCGAGAAGAAGAAAAAGATCCTGCAGCGGTCTTCGAGAGGGGATTCGGAAGTTTTCGCCAGACAAGAAGCAGTTGCTGAGACCGAGTATTTGTTCATGAGACGTCTGTCGAAGGCAAAACTGGAGCGAAATAGTCAGCGAAATTGTGGGAGGGAAGCCATGGAGAGGAAGAACGCCTGATACTAAAAATTATTCGTTCTAATTTTGTTTTATTATTGTTTTTACAGATGTTCTACCACTGCCGGGAAAATGTATTCCCCTCAAGGAAGCATAACACGTGTCCATAATTGAAAATTAATCTACCTGGTGAACCCACTACCTAAAGTGTTAACCATATGAATGTTGTAGAGCTATGTGAATTCTTTTTTATGTTTCTTAGGAGCTATATGCCACCACCGGAATATGTAACAATAGTTTTCAGCCTTTCGGTGAAACCCTATATCTTTGTCTGGTACGGTTCTTATTTGTCAAGCATATCTTTGTTTCTTGCTTAGTCACTGTAGATGACTTCGTCTGTTAAACTCCTATAAAAATATGTTGTAGAAATTTCTTGTTTAAGTCTTAATAAATGTTGAGCTTAAAGTTACCAAATCTTGTTTGTTTCACTCATAATTTAGAACACTGGACTCAATAAATTAAATTAAAAAGTGTAAAGCCATTGACATAACCCGTTCATGTCAATGGCTTTACACAACGCTTCGGTACGTAATATTACACTTGTTGTGTTATCGTTATGGTATTTACAACTATATTTGTTGATACTCATTTAACTTACTGATATGTTGTTTTCAATGTCTGTCACACAATTTCACCCTTTGCAGTATTTTAGTGTTGATATGATTTAAAAGTTTGTTTACACGATCATGGCACTCATGAGTAATGAATCAATGATGTTAAATGTTAAAAATACCATAACACAGAAGACTATCCTCAACCTCCGAATATTGCTCGGAATATGCTGCCACATAAGATTGCCATACAAGATTATTTAGAAGCGGACACAGCGTGATGATGTGCTTTCGCTGGCAGACCTTAGCCATAGCCAGATCTACTATAACAAAGCTCAAAAGAGTGAAATGTAACAAGAAATGCTTGACCTACAGGTGTAACCTAAGAAATGATGAAAATCTGACTTACGGTCCACTGCAAATGGGACCACGTGGCTTTCACTATGGATTTTTTTAAATGGCCGGCACTAGCCAGTTTTTAGGCATTGACTACTATTAAGGACCAGAAGTGGTGGTCATTTTATTATGGAGACATATTAGCCACCGTTACCTCCTATGAAAGGACAGGCAATTTACATCCATGGCTTCCCCGGGATTCGAGTGTAATCGAGAGTAATCCTCGAGTGCATTGCCATATTTAACTAAACACATCAACAAACATCATGAAACTCTTGTATTGTGTATTGCATTATTGTACACGTATAGGAAATTATTAACTTGAATTCATGCATTGTTACACACTACATTTACAGATATGAACTTTAAATAATGATATATCTTACAGTTCTCCGAGGCTCCAGTAATGCGAAAAGTCTGTTTTCTCTAAGTCGAGGTGATTAAAACTGAAATCTCTGAAATATTAATATAAAAATTAAGTTTTAATATGAAGATAAGCAAGATGTCTAAAAACAATCACTCAAGTCCTCCATGCTCTTTATTTAAAACTAAATGTAATTTTAATAAGTTTAAAAATAAGAAACTTGTAAATACAGCTGGATATTTTTGAAGCATAATCATTTATGGAAGAAGACAACAAAAATAGTATCCAAGTTATTTTATCTCAATAATGTCATAACGATGATAATAATTTTTAGTTTTTCCAATTTTCTTGATACTCCGAAGCTTAGTGACATAAAAAGCAATAGCTAAAAATGGTTATTTTCTACAGATTAACTTTATATAAGTTAAGTCACACTTCTTTGAATACAAAGCAAATATAATAGCCGAATACGCACGTAACATTACTAAAACGTATGGAGACTAATTTTTATCACTTTTTAAAGTTGTCTTTGAGCAGACTGTTTCCCTTACATAAAAAAACTCACTTTAAATTGCTATGTATATGTGCGCAGAAATGTGTAATTATAGCTGAAACTAGCCGTGACGACCATTCTTTACACCAGTCATTTCATTACAAAAAGACATCATCTAAGGATAATACAGAGGCTCTTCGCACATTTTTCAGACGATTTTCATTACATTCACAGAAATATTTTACCCAAAATCTTTGTGTTTGAAATGATGTATTTGGTAACCCTTATTCTTCACTATCTTTCTACACCGTGATTTCCAAGACAATGTCTTTTGTTGTATGGGAAGAGGTATTTTATCCCATTCCACTTGGAACATTTTTCCAAAGTCCAAGGAGGGTTGTAGGTCGACGTTTGGATAATTCGCTTCTTAAAAGTCCAAAAGCGCAAAAATACGTGGATGATACGTCAGGAGATTTAGTGAGGATATGAGTGAAGGGACCCTCATACGGTGTTAATTGTTTAAATATTTCCAGGAAATCGACAGTAGATTTTGACGTGCGACTGTTTGTTTTGTCTTGATGTAGTTCTACTGATTGATGACATTGTGGTAAAGAGAAGGTAATTCATATTTGAAAATTGGGTATAAAATATGTTCCTGATAATATGTAGAGCTGACATTTACAGTTTCTGCACTCTTTAATTTATCGTTATATCAAAACCCAGCAACAATCATCAATCCCTTCTTTAGATTAATTGAACCATATTTTAAAAAATTTTCTCCACTTTTATGATAATAAATTAATCTCTTTTATTGCAGTCATTTAAATACTCCTAAAAGTCCTCTGCTGTGACAACATGTTTCCACTTTTTGTTCGGATAAATGTTTCTCACAAAGAATTCTGCAGCGTGTTCTGCGTTCGGCGATATGTGGTAGAGAAAGACGATGCATATTATGTTTTTTCGCCTTTTTAAGATTGAATTCAGTTTCTTTTTACATTAAATATCTTACCTTTGCAACAATCGAAACATTCCTTTTTTTCCTTGGATATGTATTTGGAACAATTTTTCCTGTTGAAACAAACTTGGACTTTTTCCCTTTCTTGTTGACAATATTATCTATCGTAACCTCAGATATTAAAACTCCATGGCTTTCACAGCATGTTTTAATAACTAGGAACAAATCCTTCTGAAATAGTACAAACATAACCTTCCCTTCATTACTTCCTTAAAGTGTCATTTTGCATGAAAACTAAACTGTCAAGTAGCAGACGATAATTTACGCTTTCAAAAATATAGTTTCAGTTAAAAACAATTCCAAGTAGACGATCTGTGTTCTATAGCAAAGCAAAATCTTCTAAAAAAGTGCGCGAAGAGCCTCAGTATATTAATTAAGTTTTCGCTATACAGATCACGCGTAATATCATATTCTCAGAACACCAGAAAAATCGTTATAATAATCATCAACGTTTAAACGTTGCAAGAATAACTGCCATTAATTCTTCCAAATACCATTTAAAAATTGAATGAAATTTAGTTAAAAGAATTCATCTAAATACAGTGACTCCCAAAAGTGTTCGTACACTTATGATTTTCATTGAAATAGGGCTCTATCCCTTAATTAAAAGTAAACTTTCTGAATGTGATTTTAATAATAAGATCTATAATCTATTCGTAACAAAATTACATGAAATATTTTTAAAATATAGCGAAACTTTATTTTTAAGAAAATAATAACCAAAAAAGACAAACATTTTACCTCACAAAAGTCTTCGTACACTGAAACGCATTTTTCGATAAAATCAAAATTAGAATGATCGTTTGCCGCTTTTTTAAATTTTTGCATTGTGGTGGCATTTAAAAAATCGTTTGCTTTAATTTTCTATTGTTTCCTTCATAATATTCTATTTATTATTGAAAAATGGGTCGCAGCCGTATTTAAATTACAAACAGCATTCTATTGATAATTTTTCACCATAGTAGTGGTAAATCAATTCGAAATATCGCTAAATTAGTTCATTTATCCCATTCTATAGTGCAGTATGTCATAAAACGCTTTAAGGAAGAAAATCGGATTGAAAACAAGGCAAGAAAAGGTCGATCGAGAAAGTTAACTAAACGTGATGAGAGATTTATTATTAGAAAAATTGTGAAAAACACACGTTTGAGTGCTCTAAAAGTTTCTGCAGAATTTAATGTAAAGTTTTCTACTTCAATTTCACCTGAAACTGTTCGACGAGTTCTCAGAGAAGCTGGATTACATGGGCATTCTGCCCGTAAAAAGTTTTTTGTTAGTGAGAAAAACAGAAAGCTTAGGCTTTCATTCGCAAAATCAATGATAAATATACCCGAAACGTATTGGAATAATGTCCTATTTGATGACTAAAGCAAATTTAACATTTTTGGTCCGATGGTCGAATAACTGTATGGGGAAGAAAAAATGAGGAACTCCATTCTAAGAACTTAGTTGGAACCGTTAAGCATGGCTGTGGAGGTGTTCTTGTGTGGGGGTGCATGGCAGCATCAATACTAGGTGCTTTGGTATTTATGGATGGCATAATGAACATTCTCTTTATTGAAATATTTTAAGAAACAATTTAAAATTATCAGCCCAAAATTTGGGTATTGGAAACAACTTCATTCTTAATCCTGATAACGGTCCTAAGCATATGGCTCTCAACGTTCGTCTGTGGTGTCTCTATAATTGTCCACAGGTTTTGAAAACACCACCTCAGCCTCCAGATTTAAACCCCATAGAACACATTTGGAAAGAACTGGAGGTTAGAGTACGAAAACACGACATCAAAACAGTCATGATGGAAGAATGGATGAACATTGATACAGAAATTACAAAAAAATAGTAAAATCTATTCCCAGACCTTTAAAAGCTGTTGTGAAAGCTAAAGGATATCCTACTAAATGTTAATTTAACGAAAAATGAAAATATTTATTAATATGTCATCGATTTTTTTGAAGTGTGCGAAGACTTTTGTGAGATAAAATGTTTGTCATTTTTTTATTTTTAATTTCTTAAAAATAAAGTTTCGATATATTTAAAAATATTTCATGTAATTTTGTTACGAATAGATTATATATCTTATTATTAAAATCTCATTCAGAAAGTTTACTTTTAATTAATGGATAGAGCCCTATCTCAATGAAAATCATAAGTGTACGAACACTTTTGGGAACCACTGTATATTTTTCAAATTCTTGTAAAAGAGTTATATTTCAAATTTCAGGTGAATTTCTTGTAAAATGCAATTAAATGTATTACATATGTACAATGTGAAAAAAATCTCTAAATAAATAATTGCAAACGAAAAAAGAAAAATCTGAAAGGTTTCAGATTTTAAATTACGTCCAAAGGGGCGTTTTTAACATTTTGTGTGTTACTTTTATTTATTAAATAATATCATGTTTTTCGCATTTAAATCATAAAATTCAGTTCAAGAACAATATCGCAAGATAATTTTAAATTGGGCATATCTTTAGAATTTCCGATACACAGTCTCACGCGCTGGAGATAATTTTTTTTGTACAACGTTGCCATTGCTAGCATGAAGTCCTTGAGTTTGTTAACGAAAAATTCGTTAAAGTTTTACAAAATATGAAATCGAGAATAAAACAAATTCTAAATTTCCAATTTGGGCTTTCAGATGCACATATTCGGGTGGAAACGTTAAATATTCAAAATTAGATGGCTCTAGGTACCGTTGTTTTATCTCAATGCGAGAAACAATCATACATTTACGCAGATTCTTCATTATTTAATTTCTTTAAATATAATACAGGGCTATAATATTTGGTGGCAACAATTTGAAAAGTGAAACAACGCTTGTAGTGAATCCACGCAAAATGCCAAAACGAAATTAATAATCCTTCTGGGCAAATTGTCCTTTGGACTAAAAAAAAATGGGACAGTTCTATATCTCCCGTTATACTGGGCCGCCTGACGAAATTCAAATTTCGTTTTTCATGTCTCGAAAGCGCGACTTAGGATATCTATTATATTTATATATAGCATTCCTCTAACATAGATATTTCGATACAAACTCGGACGTTTTCTGAAATAACATTCAATGTTTTTCCATATTTCGATTTTACGATTCAAATTATCCCTAGATATTAAATTTTGTAAAATTTGGTGCCAAATTTACGGAGAAATTGAAAAATTTATCTTAGCGGATTTTTTTCAGTTTGGCGAACTTCTTAATTTATAGCAACCTATTTTTGCTTTCCATTTTTTTCATTGTAAATGAGCGGAAAGAAGTCATCTTTCATTTAGCAAAATGCGTAAACCACGTTTGGCGTTATTATCGCTTATAACAAACATGCCAAATTTCAAAGCGGGCCAACATGTAAATTCACATATATCCTAGGAAATTTTGAATAAAAAACTCTAACCTTTTAAGGTACGCTTAGAAATACACATACTTTAAGATGATGGTAAAAATTTTATAGGTTATAATTCAAATTTTTTTCAAAAAATTTATAAAGTTATTTAAAAATACAAATTTTAAAAAGAAATCATAAAAAATGGGTGAATTTTATTTGGAATGAACCTTAATTTCGAAATGTGAAAGAAAAGACCAGGTAAGTTTAATAAAAAAAGAGATATTAATAAATATCTATCAAATTCAATCGCTATTGAGGAGCTAAAATTTTGAAAGCTCATTTTCTTAAAAACTACTCATGCGATGTTTATAAAACTTGGCAGTTTGGCATAATTTGAGTCGTAGAATTGAAATACGGGGAAAATGTGGCACGTTATTTAAGAAAAAATTAGTTTTTGTGTTAAAATACCTATATTAGAACAATGGCATGTATAAGCCTAATGCATATCCTAAGTCGCGCTTTGGAAAAATGAAAAACGCAAGTTAAATTTCGTCAATCGGCCCAGTGGAACAGGAGATATAAAAACTGTCCCACTTTTTTTTCGCAGTGTACTTATTAACTCAAGTCGTATAGATTAGTTATCAGATCGATTAAGTTAATCAAACAAATTCAAAACTTAATCATGGATTTGCTGAAAATATGTAAAGTATTTTTGAAGCAGAAAAATAATTAAATTGCAAGCAAATATCTTATTATAAATGTTTTGATAACTTACAGTTTTCGCACATCATGAGGCAGATTACTTGGTAATGCAGACGCATTCTGATGCAAGCAGGAGACGAATAGAGCATAGCACACACAATTCTCGGGGCAAACCATATCTTTAAAGTTAAATAATGACAGAAAATTAATTATATTTAAAAGATATTTTTAAATATCAAATACGAAATGAGTATTCGTTATTTGGATTTCAGTTCGGTACTCGGAAAATTAAATAAAATGTATGAAAGGAATGCGAAAGCTGATTATAATTAATGAAACATCTTCGAGTACCTGGAATGAATCAAGTCTGGAGATACCGTATCCTTTTTTCCTCAACGGTAATATAAAACTAAATAATTTGATATTCTAAAATGACTTCATCTGAAAGTCTCACGATAAAACTGTAACTTTACACCTCATATATATTCAGAGTTCATTTCATGAAGGAAGTGAAGTTTTTATATAATTTCTTACATTTACAAACTGCTAAAATCGTTTCCTTTATGCTAATTTATAGTTCCTCCAACTAAAAAAACTCTACATGTCTAACGAATGTGCAACGGCATCATATAGTATAGTTTGATACAGCAACACATGCAGGCCAAACATGGCTTTATCATCATAATGATGATTATGAAGTTTTGCAACTTTTAGGATTTGTGATTTACTCTGGAAACTGAAAAAATACCATAGAACCTCATATGTGCCCTTAGTTATTTGCCACACTTTAGATTCAAGTATTTCCTTTGCTTGCACCATTCTTGAAAACCTTCTCTCATGAAATCAACAATAAATAATATTCTTTTGATCTTTATTTTTCAATGCTTTAAATTTTTGGTTATAAATTCGATCACAGTTTAAAGTTCCTAAATATTTTTTTTATATTTTTATCTCTGTCTTCTTAACAATTAATTTTTAATAAGATTTTACAATAGTTTTTGCCTTTCATTTCATAGGAGATAATCGAAAATAAAAACTAGTAATTAAATTTAAATTTATGGATATAAATATGTAAAATATAAAATATGAACAAAATTACTAACAAAACTATTAAACGTAATTGGAACCAATTTTGATATCAGAAGTTTAAATTCATAGCTTTGAATTAAACACATTCTCTCATAAGGATAAAATTTACTTCCTTTTAAGCCGCTTTCAAGCATGTTACGTCACACTTTCCCTGAGCATTTTCTACACTGTAAAAAACTTTCTCCCATCGCAGCTCAAGATTTAAACAAAGACTTTCCGAACCTGTAAATACTACTGCAGTTATTACTGTTTAATTGCAGTTATTACACGTATTATTGTTTTGCTGCTTGTTCTGCTGAGGAAAGTCACATCTCTACGTTAAAGTTCGTTTCCTACTATCTAAAATGTGAGCTGCGTATATAGAATTTGTGGGGCGCGTTTAGCACTCCTAGTCTTGGACCAATTTAAGCTAAAATGTGTTTATGAATAATTGTTCTTGTTCAAATAAAAATGATGTTATAGCCTTCAATTCAGTTGTGATTTCGCTTCATTTACGCAGCATTTTTCGATCATGGCAAAAATGTAAACTGGTTTCATCTTCCGCAAAAACTACATCACTCGCACGCGCGCACGCGCGCACGCGCGCACACACACACATATATATATATATATAATATGAAACATAAAAATAAGCTAGAAATTAAAAAACAAAATTTTAATCCCGTCCTGAGCTATAGCTGCAGGAGTGAAGTAAAAAACTTAAAGTATCTGAAGTTAACATCAAATTAGAATCAAAGCAAAGCAATTCCTCAACAAAATTAATAATTGAAACCGTGTATAAGAAGCTTAACACGATATCTAAACATATCAAAATTAAGATATGAATTCATTAGTTAAATAAATTTGAAAAATAAAAATGCGAAAAGGGAAAATATACAAAATTATTAAAATATAAAAATTAATCTTCTTTTACTGAAACTCCAGTTCAGAACTCATCAGGGGAAAATGACTTAAAGTTTCATAAAATTCGATTGGTATGTTTCGTTCTCCTTGTTCGAGATCAAAAACCAAAAAAAGATTCAATTAAATGTTCATTTAAGGTATTAAAATTCATATATAACCGAAACATCGAATCTCAAATGTATCCAGAATTTTCCCTATACGCTTTAGAAATATTTGGACAAAGGAATAAAACATTAAATTGTGCCAAACTGACTATTCAAAAAAACCATAAAACTTAACATTATGCAAACTGACCATTAGAAAAACAATTTGTTTATATATATATAAAGAGAGAGAGAGAAGAATCGAAAATAGAACAGAGGAATATAGAGGGAATCAGTCGAATTCGAAAGTACTGTCAGCTTCAACTAATCGCTATAAAAAATTTAAAATTTAAATGTTGATAAAGGGTTATTTCACGTTGAGATTAATCACTTTGGTAATCACTACGAAATTAGCACTCAAATTTACTGCACTTTGTGAGAAGGGTACGTTTATCAAGAATTCTGTGATCTCTTTGTTTTCTTTTTAAAACTATTGAGATGCTCTCTTCTTATTGTACTACCCAAGGACTTCTTTTGTTAATACTTGTTTCAGATTTCAGTGATTGCAGAATTTATACCTTCTATATATTATCTGAGTCTAATACGGTCATTGCCATTTCCTTCTAAAAATGTTGTTAAACGATGAATATTCAAGACTTCATAATTAAGATGAACTGAATTTTTTTTGTTTTAAGGCTGACTGCTTGTTCAGTAAATAAGACGGAAGAAAACAAATTTTTTGATCTTGTTGGTACTAACGGAAAATGTAACCACATGTGGCTTCGGTTGTGCTTAAAGTGGATACAAACTAGTTTCCCTTAGTAAGGTCCTCCACGAAAGAGTTTCTCCTGCACACAGACAGCCTTCACGTGTTTTGTTGCAATCGATTAAAAATAGGAGGAAAAAAAGGAAGTGTTTTCTTTACAACGTTTTGCAAATTGTACACTTTAATTTAAATTTCATAGTAATCGATGCTTAAATATAAAAAAAAATATATCTTTTGTGTTTTTATATAGGTTTAATGCATTAATTAAATGTTTAATAAAGTATTTCCTGTTCCATACATTGATTTCAAAATTCACAGATCTTTTTACCACAATTAATTTCATCAACAATCAGTTACAGGCAAATATTTCGAAGTCCGATACATACCACACAACAGCTCGTCATCGCCGTGAGGACAATCCTTTTTTCCATCACATAGCTTATCCACCGGTAGACAGGAACTGTCATTACGGCATTTGTAATTCCCACGACAACTGTATGTATCTGAGCGAGAAATATAATCCATTTAATTTGATATGCATAATTTATTATTTGCCGAGTTCAATAATTAAATTCTTAATATTTCTTATCAAATATATTTCTGAGAATGCATTGTTTTAATATAGTAGTTACATAACGAGTTGATATCCAGACCATTTGATTTGGATTTCAATTTGTAATGCGGTAAAGACGTAATATTAATGAATTACGGGAAACGATCCTCAAAAGCAGTGTAACAAGAAAAATATATACTTTTTTCCTCTAAGTAAATTTTTCAAAATTAAATTAGTATATCAATGATCGAAAGTAGTCTGCCCTGTTTTATACTCCCTACTTTACCTTGAAATGGAACGCTATTAATGCCTTGAGAAGTTACAACGACTCTACAGATAATTTCAGCAAAGGTAATCACTGTGTAGGCGTAAACACGGACAATAACTGTAATATAACTATTGACAGACTAGCAAAAGATCTGCACTCCAACATGAAAAAGAGTAATATCTCACCAGACTCGCCTTCTATTCAGTCGTTTAATCCGACTGGACTGCATGTGCCAGTAATCAGCAGCTGTGTTTGTTCTGCGGCTGACCACACAGTGCTAAGTAAATCGTGTGTGTGGTCCCTGCAATTCACTACTCGAAAGCCTTTACGATGTGTCACACGACATGTTTTCACATCGCAGAGACATAACTTCACAACTAGTGTCAGGAGATTTTAACGTTCAAGAGGATAAACAAACCAATGATCTTATTTTCACTCTGATATCATTCCAGATATAAAGAATCAGAGGATGTAAAATACTACTGTAAAATTAAGGGAGCGTGGCTAATTCAGTCTGAAGACTTTCACCGTCAGCGTAACATCAGAAGAACACTCCTGAACTCTCGACTAGAGCGACCTACAATGCTCTTGAGCTCTCGACTAGAGAAACCTTCGTTAGCAGACTCCTCATTCTACGAGAACTATAATTCATTTCAATACTTATCTATGCTATCTATGAATTATACATATGTGTGTGTAAAGAGCTTCTTGTAATTTTAATAAATATATTTTTAGTTTAAAATGCAGTAAGAATTACACACCCTCACAACCTTACCCAATCATTATAAGGAGTCAGATACACTACCTGCCGCCACTCAACACAGGGCAACTTTACAGTCACTACCACAGTAGTGACCAAACCCTCCAGTTCCAATGATCCCAGAACGCAAAACAAGTAGTATCCGTTGAAACCCTGGCGGAGAAAAGTTGCCCGAAACACTGTAGCAGAAATGAAGAGAAGAATAGTCATATCAAGTCTCTAGCAACCTATCATGAATACTTCAACTGGTTTGGCGGGGAATATGAAGGAAAATAAATTTGCCTTTTCCAATGATCCAGTAGATGGCAATACATCTGGCATGAAATCCATATACCTGGAGCGAAATATCATACTGCTCAGGTAACAACGTCGCCGCAGTACTGTATTATAAAGATGCAGGTGTAATAGGATCAAACGGTGGTTAAAGGGTATATATAGAGCTACTAATGCTGGAAAGAAGCATCCTAATGCTCAGAATTATGAGTCTGCGTTACCTGATGTAAGTAATTTTTAAAAAGTGCTATAGGAAATTCATTCATCTTTATGGATAATAAGGTCACGTGTCATAATTCATCCTATGCTGATGACAATGATCCTATGTCGATGACGAAGTCAAAGAGAAAGAAAATAGGGAATGAACTCGCCGGAATTCTTGCTGTACCTAAATATCATAGGATAAGGAAA
>KK122204.1:956337-970322 GCA_000611955.2 Stegodyphus mimosarum
TTTCTGAAGCTGTAATTCTTTACTAAACACCAAGAAAATGGTTATGGCACAGGAATAGGAAGATATAACCTCTTTTAGGATTACTTGAATAATCTTATTAAAAGGTGCACCGCCTATATATGTTATTCATTATAGTCAAGAAGAGACATAACTATATTAAATTCTTGGAATAGTATATTATTCCACATTTTGTCCATTCTTCCTCTTCTCTGCAAGCTACGATATCATTGTTCCTGTTTCTTCTCTTTTTTTCTTTGTTATTCAAAGAAAATATGCTTACTTTTTATGAATAAATACGTTTTTGTTCAGTCTCCAGTTTTTCAACGTATTCTTCTCAAACTAAATATATCATGAAAACCCAAAGTGTCAATAAGCTTCAGAAATTATTTGTAGAATTATAATTATTTAAGACAGCAATGTTTCAGCACTTTTGTATGGTTAAGAGCTGCTTGGAAATTAATATACAACATATACTAAGATGGTACCATAAACAAATAAGAAATATACTTACCGCATTCTTTTTCGTCTCCTCCTCCAATACAGTCCCATTGTCCATTACAAACATAACGTATAGGTATGCAATACGAGCCTGGGCACTTTACGTAGCCTTTGGGACAGACAAAAGTTTCTACATGGCAAAAAAAAAAGGTTAGCTTTTTTTTAATAAAATACTAATATCCAAATATAACATGGGCCCAATATATTAAATATTTAGATTTATATTTCAAAGCTATTTTTGGGTACTCCATTTTGAAAATTAATTTGGAAGATATTTGCGAATTATTAAGTTTAGTATATTTTCATTTTTATGTTAGCAACAAATAGCGAAAAAGCATACCGATTTAACTTTAAAATTAGTTACAATGCTGCCACAGATTAGAATTCCTTTTAAAGAAAAAAAAAACATTTTGCATTTTGAGGGAATTTGGGACTAATCCGACATTTTTAAGAAGCAAACTTATTTTGAGAATATTTTAAATTTAAAATTTTAAACAGAATCACTATCAGAATACGTGGAAATACATTGATGGCAGATTACATGTGTTACTAAAGAAAACTAAACCAAGACTTTAGACAATCGAAGTATTTTATTAACCTGTTATTCTATTAACCTGCTGAATGCACCAAAGTGTCACCCCAAAATCAGTGAAAATTGCATAGGATGTTGCTTAAAATTATTACCTTCTCTATTTCTCAATTCTACATGTTATTGAATAAAGTTATTAGGACTCGTATTTGTTTTTATCTGTCTCGCGAACATAACGTGTCCTGACTGGACAGTGATTTGACAGCAAACTATGGCCTACGGAGTAGCAAAGACGACAAGATGAGAAGGGTTAAAATTACCCTTTATTTTTTTAACGTTTCACAGTCGTTCCCGAACTTCAGGATACAACGACCAAGCACTTGTGTCAGCGTAAAAATATAAGACAACTACTTAGTAAAATTTAAATAAGAGCTAACTTTTAATATTTTACACAGATGACTAACACTAAGAATGGCCTTTTAAATTACTACGTCTGTAGTACGCAAACTGCGGAAAACTACAATACTTCTTTAGCTTTCAAGAGGATTAAAACCTCTGGCCTTAAAGGCGGACAGCAACTGATGGCAAGCTCGCGTGAAGACTCGTGGCAAGATGGCTCACTTTCTCTCCTTCTACTACCTTCTACGCTCTTGGCAAAAAGCCACAAATACTTAAGCGTTAGCAAGTGCAATTTGCATAAACATATTCACGGGTCAGTTCTGGCGGAAAGTAAAAAATAAGAGATGATAGTAAATTTTTAAAATAGAATAAACGTTAGTCAAACTTACGATCCTTACAAATTATCATAAAGTACATACCAGTTGTGCCATTTCAGTCGAGTTTTACTAAAAATTCAATTAAATTTCTATCTTCTCTATATGCCTTATTTTCGTCATTGATTCGCCCATTCCAGAAATTGTATGCGAGTCTAAGTGGCAAGAAGTTTAGTATAAATTTAGTGAAATAAATCAGGACGTTATGTGAATTTGGATTAACTTTGGGGCCTGCCCATCCAACATTTCTTTCATTTAGCGAACGTCTCACGCAAAAGTAAAATCTAAACCCATACCTGTTAAGTTAAGAACTGAGTTAGCTTATTGTTGCCCATCCAAATTGTAACCAGCTTTGCTTCGACATAGTCAATTTTGTATATTTCGAAGACTGTTTAAGAATTATTTTGTTTTAGGAGCTGATAAACTTGTTTCATAACATTTTTATTTTAACCATGATACCTCATGTGATAAAATACATTAATTTTAATACCTTTCTTTTCCAGAAAGTTGTTAAGTTAGTAATAGTAACTCACCACAAAGCCTTTGAGAGGTAAGAGTTCAATCTGAGTAGTTACGAATTTGATTTAGCCCCTTAAAGATATTACACAGTTACTTTGAACCATCTATTAAAGAAAGAAAATGGGTTACAGCGAAAATCACCGCGGACGAAAACGTCGCGGAGAAAACAATGTAAGTCGAAAACATCGTAGGAAAAAAGAACGGCAAATAGAAAACACCGCAGTTCTAAAACATCTGGCACAAAATATCGTGATCGAAAATAAAGCAATTCAAAAGTTTCTCAGTTTAAAAACATCGTCGTCGAAAATATCGTGAAAAAAAATAAAGTACTTGCAAATCATCGCATAACGATAACATCGCACACATGTATTTTTCAAATCCCATACTGACATATTACGTAATTAACTTTCATCACAACTAACACATCGACATCCAAAAAACTGATTGCACGCTATACATGAAAATGTTAACGATTCCTTAAGTATAAACGGAAACAAGACAAAATATGATTTTCATTAAAACAATATCAGATTAACAAATGTGAAAGAAAATAATTTGTTAAATAAGCAATTTTTTAGAGATAACCTCAGGCAGTTACTTATCTTTCTTTTTCTAAGCATTTTTAGACTGCATTCTTCATAAACATTTATCAGTAAAACGTTATAAAAAAGCTTAATTTATTAATGACCCTTGTTAATTAACTATGTATATTTAAAATTAAGTTCTATAAGTGGCATTAATTTTCTAGTCATTTTCAATTTTTATATGCTTAAGTTTCCTTCTTATGTTTTCAGCAAACATTTATTAGTTCATTCAAAAATAGGAAATATAGAATTAAAAGAATCCACCTTTCATTTTTGCTCTTCCAAATCATTATGCAAACCAGCATTTACAACGTTTAAAACCTGAAAACGCATATTTGCGATATTATCGTCACGCGATGATTTGCAGGTACTTTATATTTTACCACGATATTTTCGACGATGACGTTTTTAAAGTGCGATGTTTTTGAATCGCTTTATTTTCGACCACAATATTTTGTACCACGATGTTTCAGAACTGCGATGTTTTCTCTTTGCTTTCTTTTCTCCCACGATATTTTGTACCACGACGTTTTCGCCTTGTATTGTTTTCTCCGTTACGGTTTCGTCCGCAATGTTTTAGCCCGCGATGTTTTCGGCGGACACCAAGAAAATGGTGTTCTGCGTCATTGCGAACAACTCACATAAGTTTCAAGAGACGTTGCCTTATTTTGCTCAGTAAAGACATTAAAATACGCTGGTGAATTATGCTGTACTATTTATTGGCTAGTAGATATAGCGGAAAACTGTAATTTAGCTGTGAGCTATAATAACTTGCATTTTGTTTACGATGTAAGAACAATAATTTGATATCTTTATTTCATTCAACATATTTATCTATTCATCACTGTAATTATGCACGATTATCAATATATTCTTTCTTTAATTTCGTTTGTTTAATTGGATTTTCGTTTATCATAGCATGTAAATATGCAAAGGATTAAATATGAGAAAATCGAAAATTACATTGACTAATAGCATTAATATCATAAAGCATAATTAAAGGAAATCAGAAAAATATCAGTTAAAATTTTAAACCCAAATGGAAATTCTATATGCCCAGAGCACTAAATTTGCTCACAAATGATATTGTGATGGCTTCGTGGTTTCAAAACACTAATCGATGTGAAGAAAGAAAAATTGTTTATTTAAAGAAATTTAAAAAGAAACTATAAAACTCGGAGCGGTACGTTGCTCCTACAAAATACAAAACACGACCACCTCGCTGTTCTGTGGCCAACGCTCGTCTGTCTTAAATTACAGTAACCTCCTAGGAGGAGATATAAAATGCGCCAAGCGCTCCTTGTTGATCGCCAAACAGTCGCCATATACTACAAATATCAGAACTGCAATCGAGCTAAATGCAAATTAAATTGTATTGCAAAGGAACGTATACTCATATACCGTATTTTACTCACATAATTGCTGAGTTTACGGTAATTTAGGAATTTTGCTAAAATGGAGTAAAATGTACTAAATAATTTATAAGTTAAATGATATATAGCTACAGCCACAAATCTTGATCGCAGTTCATTTTAATGACTGCAATTAGATACTGTCCATTTCAGCGGCATAGCTTCGAATACTTGCTATTTAGTATAACAGTGAAGAGTAGCAAAACTGATGTAGAACTAACTGACTTTGCTAACAGGAGTTCAAGTAAAGCATTGACTTCTTCTTTCTTTTTTCCACGTGGTGTGTTGGCCATTTTGTGATTTTAAGAGTTTCGGTAAGTGGTTTCTAGTTTTTTAAGTTTGATTTATGCTTTGCACATTTTAATTTTTTATTTGATTTTGTGCTTTTCTTATCTGATTTCATGCTTGCTCGTTGCAAATGTTTTGTTTTGTATTTATTTTCAGTATGAAAGTTTTCCAATATTTTCAGCTTTATTATTGGTTAGTTAAGTTAGTTTGATTTTCTTCATTGTTTATCATGCTTGCATCCATTAATCGTTTCACAAAATTACGCCTGAAACGACAGACATTTCTGAATCACCTTGACTTTAGTAAAGTGTAAACGCAAAAAATTGATCCTCAATTTCATTCAGATTGAATCTAATCAAAAATCTTCCAATCGTGTTTCAAGAATTCTCTTAAACTGTAAACTAGACTTGCTTCGGTCCATCATAAGAGTGCGCGTCAACAGTAATCCAAAATTGAGTTTGAGCAATATAGGCTTCATTTGGAACTTGCTAATTCATATCCAGAATTCACTGCCATTGAACAAAAGTCCTGGTTTAGAACTGAGAATGTAGTTAACCTTCATAAAAGCACACTTGCATTTAAATTACAAAACCTTCTTCCAATTTAAGTACAATCTGATCCCCAAAGGCTCTTCACCTATCGACCTCTCAAAAATAAAAACCACGATCAAATTTTCACAAATCCTTTCGACCAACTTAAATTCGCTTATCCCATCTGTTGCGAATTGTGACAAGTTATATGCTCTTCCCAAAATTCATAAAAGTGGTATTACTTTCCTTCCTTTTGTATCAAATTTATAAACACTGCCTCGCACCCTTTAGCTAAGTTAGTTTCTATATTTTCAACTCTATTAGATAATAACATTTACACCATTAAAAATTCAAAAGAGTTTGCCAAAAAAGTTAAAAGCATTTCTCTTAGAAATTTACTCATGATTTCTTTTGATGTAAAATCGTAATTCACCAACGTCCCTGTGGAAGGTGTATTAAGATGTCTAGAAACTGAATTTCGTGAATTTTATTTCTCCTGCATCGACATTGGTGAGCTAATTTCCCTTACTCAATTCTGCTTGAAACAAACGCATTTTGTATTCCAAAATAAGTATTATAAGAACACTGAGGACTTAGCCATGGGAAGCCCTCTTAGTTTCATTCTGGATGACATCTACATGCATTAACAGGAAACAAAATTATTTGAAACTTTAAAATTCCTTGTATGGTCCCGCTACGCAGACGATACTTTTACCCTGTGGGATGGTAAATAAAGGTGATTTAAATAAAGTTCTTTCAATAATGAATTCCATTGATTCTACTATTCAGTTTACTGTTGAAATTGAGACATCCAATTCTCTTCCGTTCCTCGACATTTTGGTCATACATAATACATCCAACTTCAGTACTGCTGTTCACCGTAAACCTTCATCTGTTTGCTTTCCACCAAATCATGCCATCTGTCTAAACAGAAGTTAGCTTCATTTTATTCCTTTGTCTTCCCTGCACTTCTCCTTCAAATTGGCTCTTGATCAAGAACTAAATTATTCAAAAGTAGTTGCTACTGACAGGAGGTTTTCACCCAACATTATTAACCAAATAGTTAAAAAACTCGCATTTCAATACTCCAAAAGGCACACTTTTGTTTTAGGAGATTATAATAATTTTGTAGTCATTCTTTTCTTTCCATCGATTAACTCTAAAATTCCACGTATTTTACAGAAATTTTAGTTTCGGGTCTTTATTCTCCTGTCAATAAAATTCTCAGTTCCATATTTAAGGAACCTTTTCCGGATATGGTATTTACAGGATTCCTTGCCAATGTGGTTTAATTTACATTGGTCAAACTGAGAGCCTTAAAATTTCGCGTTAAAGAACATGAGGCATATGCTAGAAAACACAGAAGTCCTCTGTTGCCCAGCACTGTAGGTCCAAAAATCACACTTTTCATTTTTCTGCAGCCAAAATTATTCAAAAAACATCTTCCATTGGTGAATTAGATTTTTTTGAAGCGTTTCACATTAAAAAAACTTTCTCTTTTAGTTGACGACTCTAATTCCAATCCATCTTTATTATCAGCCTTTAAGGAAATTATGTTTTAGTTTTCTTGCTTCGTCAATAGATGGCTCCAGTAGCTTAACTCCTGACCAGCCATTCTTATATTCTCTTATCACCATATTATCTGGTTCATTTGCACTTTGGTAGCTGAGATGGTTCGGTTGTTAAACCACTGAAATTAGTCCTAGAAAATTTGCAAATAGTATAACGCTGATTTTTGTTGCTTGACTTCTGAAATAAACATTAGTTCCTTATTGTCAAGTTCTTAATGAAAGAAAGATAAAGGAATGGTGATAACTTGGTTTCTTCTTTATCAAGACAGATTCTTTGTTTCTGTAGCACTGAATGTTCTGGTAAGGAGGAGGTTAAAAACGGCTTCCTTCACCCCCAAATAACCTTCAGTCTCATTACTGGAGGAATGTGGTTGCGCATTCCTTGATAAGTCACCTGCGCTGTATATTGTTTAAACAATGGAGATTTTTTTGGGGCAAAATAAATATGCTTCTTTTCTTAAATGTGATCATTAAGCTTTTGAATGCATAAAATGAAGCATTATATAAATGATGCAATGCTGGTATTGATGGTACGAATAGTTAATATACACCACAATAGAACAATATAGTAATGGTTTGTTTAACGCCGATTTGTTTTACGAAGTACCGGAGCTCTGCGGAAGGCCATCTAGATGCTAAACAAAATTAAATATATAAAATAATAAATAATGAATGACGAAAGTAAATAAAATGCCCCGAAAATAAATTAATGGATTTAATTACAATAATTGAATAATGAATTAAAATACTACAGCACATCTTATTGGGTTCCGGCTGAATTTAAACCTTGACAAGGCATTTTTATAGATACTTTACTTCTCCAGAAACACAATATTCAACTTTAGATGTATAAATTTTTTCCTTATTAACGGAAAGAAATTCTAGGAGAAAAGAAATAACAGTCATATTTTTAATGATTTTAGGCAAAGCCTCATGAAAGTAATCAGATGTATATTTCTTGTATATGTATAAAATGATGGATAACCTTTCCTGGAAATATTGTTTCTGCTAAAACTTCTACTTACTTTTGTAAAGTTAAACATAACATGATATTTTTATTTTGCTTCATTTTCTAAAGAAGGAGCATGAAAACGAAATGGGCCTTTAAGTAAAATTTTAAGCAATATAGCACTTACCACACTGTCTCAAATGAGTTACATCTCTGCAACCAACATGAGATTCATATTCATCAAATTCGTAGATACACTTGAAAGCAATGCTGATGTAATGACCCGTGGAACACTTCATGTAATGTGTACTATTTGTGCAGCTTTCCTCTACTCCCGGAGCTAATAAAATTATTTTTAGTTTTAATTTATTACTCTTAGTAAGAAGAATAAATACATTTTCAGAACACCCTTTCCTATATGAAAGGATTTTTTAAATCATATGCGGTATACATTAAGGAAATAACTAAATGGAATATGAAATACGACAGGTTAAAAATATATATAGGATAAAATATATTGCAGGAAAAAACTTCAAGATACCGAGTATTCATTAAAGAACTTACCAGTGGGGAAGTGGTTAAGATCACTGAATAGTGGGAGTTCGAACAGGGTTCGATCTCATGCAAACGGGCTGCCCATGGGTGGTTTTTATGGTTTTCCCCACATGTAAAGGTCTTATTACTTTCTATTGGAAATCAGATTCTAGTAGGAGACGAGATTCTATCACTATATTCTACCCATCAGATTCTGTTATAAAGTCCTCAACGAAAGCATCCGTCTCTTAGGCTAAAAGCTTTGGTATAAACTGCACAAAAAAAAAAAAAAATATGAAAAAAAAAATATGAGACAGATCTATATCTCCCTTCTACTGGGCCGATTGACGAAATTCAACTTGCGCTTTTACGTCTCGAAAGCGCGACTTAGGATACATATTAGATTTATATATAACATTGTTATAATACAGGTATTTTGACACAAAATCGGACTTTTTCTGAAATGACATGCCAATTTTGTTTCATATTTCGATTATACGACTCAAATTATGCCAAACTACTAAATTTTGTAAAAGTCGCAGGGGGAGGTTTCAAAAAATTAGCTCTCAAACTTTTAGCTCCTCAATGTTAATTGAATTTGGTATATATTTGCTAATATCTCATCTTTTATTAAACTTTTTTATTCTTCCTTTCACATTTCAAAATTTATGTTCATTCCAAATAAAATTCGCCCATTTTTCTGATTTATTTTTAAAATTTGTAATTTTTAATAATTTTTAGAAATTTTTCGAAAAACATTTTGAATTATAATGTATAAAATTTTTGACATCATCTTAAGATAGATGTATTTCTAGGCACACGTGCAAAAAATTAGAGTTTTTTCATTCAAAATTTTCTAAGAACTACATAAATTTACATATTGACGCGTATGAAATTTCGCATATTTGTTATAAGCGATAACAGAGTCAAATGTGCTTTACGCACTTTGTTAAAATTATTTGAAAGTATGAACGATGACGTTTTCCCCTCTCGTGTACAATGAAAAAAGAAAGGAAAATAGGTTGCTATAACTTAAGAAGTTCGCCAAGTGAATTATTCTTGGCGCGAAGTAAAAAAATTGCGCTAAGATAAATTTTTGAATTTTTCCGTAACTTTCGCAGCAAATTTTACAAAGTTTAATATTTAGGCATAATTTGAGTCGTAGAATCGAAATATAGGAAAAAGTACCATATCATTTCGGAAAAAGTCCGATTTGGTGTCAAAATACCTATATTAAAACAATGCTATATATAAATCTAATATAAACCCTAAGTCGCGCTTTCGAGACATAAAACACGCAGTTTGAATTTCGTCAACTGACCCAGTAGAACAGGAGATATAGCTGTCCTTTTTTTAATATGCCGCAGTATATTTCCCATATTTAATTAATTTAACGTAATCTGTTTTAGTACCTATTCATTATTTTCAGCAGTTTAACCTATTTAAGTAGGTACTTCAAGTTCTCGTTCCCAATAAATCTCTAGATGGGTATCTGACTTCTAGAATTTCAAGTCTATTCATGCATTCACTTCATGCTGCAAATCATGTCCGTTAAGATTCATTCTAATGGCCCCGAACTTGAAATCATAAGAAGGTTCGTAAAATCCTCTAAGACAGTGATGCCCAACGTGTCAGCTTTACATTCAATTGAAAAATCACGTTTGGTATCATTCATTAGCTTTAACTGATAAAAAGATAATAAAATAAAGGTCTGATGAAATCGTTTCCTAACTGAAGATGAACAGATCCATCGCACGGTGATTTTCGATTCTCAGTGGGCCCAAATGGTTTCTACTTAGCGCTGTGTTGAAGCAAAGTTTTATTACGAAACCGAATAAAGGTTACTGTGAAAATATTTTTCGCTGTAATGTTTTCCTATTTAACAAATAATTACATTTATTTCCATTGACATTGGAGTGACAACTCCATATTTTGTATCGTGTAACCGTTGCTGAGCAACGTCAGAAAATGTTTGAAAAAATTATTCTTAAAGGTTACCATTTAGTAGATGTATGAAAATTTATCGAGAAAGAAGTTGTAATAGTGAGCTGGAGTATGATAGAATTGTATTTCAAATTATCTATCTCAGCAAACTGAAAATAAAATTTATGTTTTACTAAGAAGCTCATCTTTCATTTCGTTAAATACTGCCAAAAAACATTACAGCGCCAATGAAGTTTTTTCAATGAACTTACCATTTTCTCCTGAAGCAATTTAAAAATATTACCTTGTGAATGTAAATGTGTTGTGTGTAATTTCTTTACTTTGTTGTGTGTAATTTCTTTACCCTTGAGTGTAATTTCGTTTCCTTGTGAAACATTTATTAGCACCTTTTACTTCATATTACTAAAATCCATTATATAATGACAAAATGAAATAATAGTTTTCTTATTATTTTTTAGTGGCTTGCATTTTAAAGGAAAGAAAAATAAGTAATAGAATAACAAAGTAAGATTTTAAATTGTAATGTAAGAAGGTTTCAAAATTAGACAGATTAAATTCATTAAAATCAAAATTTAAACACCTAATGCAGATTTAAGATTGCTAGCAGCATTTAAGTTAAATAAAATTTTATAGAATTTTCTTATGAAAATAACATTACCATTCCCGGTACATTCCAAAACTCCAATTCGATGATAACCATACTGGCCTGCTTGAAATGTGTAGCCAAATCTTACCTAAATTATAAAAATAAAAAAAGGCTTCACATAAAGATGAAATTAGTTTTTATGGAGAACTGCAAAAAAAAATCTTTAACAATGAAACCTATTATGAAATGTAATACAAAAAACTTTTGTAGCGGCTTTATGATTGTATATTTGATTAGCATTAAATTCAAGCACAAAACAAAAACACTTTAGAAGATACATTTGGCAAGTTTTCAAAGAAATGAATTAAAATAAGGTATATGGAGTCGGATCAAATGGTGAAAAATTTAGCTGATATTTGAAAGCTGATTTGTTTTTATATCATTAGTATACGAGAAGGTTAGAATAATTTTATAATTTTGAAGCAAGATTAATTCGTTTCATTTTAAAAAGGAAAAGGAATACATCTCTAAAGACTACACTGCAAGTGAACAAAATAGATCCTTCACACTACTCAATTAGAACATTATCTCTGACAAATGAATTTATAAGGTATTTTCTCCCTCCTACCAACATGCATTAGTGCTGCAACTGTAGCACACTCGGTGTGTATTTGAAAGGTCTAGGTTCGAGTCCCGGTGAGGGCATTGCTTAATTTTCATGTCTCCTGCTTCAAAATAACCTAATGACTCTACAATTTCATAAGAACTCTCTTAATCTTTATGAGCATATTCTTTAAGATCATCTTTAAAAATGAAACTTGCAGAAAGATTCGCAAAAGAGCAAGCTTATATCTTTCCATTTACCAATCTTAGAGCAACGTGTTTTATTGCCACTTTCTGCATAGTTTCATATAACTAAGCCATAAAGCTCTTCTATAGCGAATACAAAAGTTGCGAATAGCGCGGGGCTTCCTAGAAAATGTTAAATATTTTTTGCTCATTTATTTGATAAATTGCTCAAAAAGAGACAAAAAAAAATGCCTCATGGTAATTATTATTTTCCAGGACAACATCACACAAGACCTTGATAACATTATTGCTATCAACAAAATATTTTAGCTTCCATACTGCTTTGTATATGATCCGCAGCTATATATAGTAGTACCAAACACGGTGTTTTTCACCCGCATGACTTTTAGCGTTCTTCTGTTAATTACTAAAATTCCCCTGCAGATAATTTATTCATTAAGTACGGTCGTTCTTGGAAATAAGGATACAGACTAGCTTTTATTATTTCATACTATATGTTATGGATGCGGATCCTATGGTGCTGTTGTCTCAAGACCTTTCAAAGCAACCTAGAAATGCTAATGCAAGATCGTAAGTGCATGTTGTAAATACGTGAGGGTATGTGCACTTTTGTATTAGAATTCTGAGCTTAAAATGAAGCGTTAAAAAATTTTTTTTGTATCTTTTTATGTACTCACTTTTCTTACGTTACAAGAAAAATGAAGCAGAATTTTTTTTAGGAGACGTATGGAATTATCGATTAAAATGTTTGTTTCTGGGATAATTAGTTTAATAAAAATAAAAAGCTACAACAGTACATTTAGTGCATTCTGTGCAAACAAAAATACACTTTTAATAGCTCCCTGTGATATGGTGTAAATACGTACCTCTTTGACAGGTAAAATATCCTTGTTGTCCAAATATCCTTCGTCCTTTTCCCATTCAAATTTATCGACAGAATCGCAGTTACAGGATTTGCTGAGGTTTTTGCATCCTGTTTCGTAACAGCCACAAGTTCTATTCTTTTTAGCTCCTCCCCAAGTATACTGAGGCTGTCCGCTCCAGGACACCCACCAACCCCAAGGTTTGTCGGATTCAAAGTGGAAGCCTGTTCCCGAGCATTCCCAACTGATGAATTGAACACAGTGTTTCGATGCATTGGTGAGGGCCTTGAGTTTTTCCATACCAACGGAGTACGTGAGATTCCGCCTATATGTTCCCGGGCCATCTCTTCCTGATCGGACATATATATTTTTTTCAGAGTCATGGTGAACTATGCTTGTGACATTACCTGTCGTTTCATCAATAAGGCAGTATACTTCAAAAGGCGCTATCGGTCCATCTGAGCCGTCAGAATCAATCACATAATAGCCGCTCCTTCTGATATTATCTAGCATGTACAAGTCTAGACACGTCTTTCGAGCTTTAAAAAATAAAACACATTTCATAAAAATGATTAGTTCATATAATTGCTAAGTTACCGGAAATTGTGAATTACGTAAGACAACTAGGACAATGTGGCAAACTGTTAGCAATTTTATTATAAATAAGTTCCTAATATTTTTTTCACTCAATTCTCTACAGAGCATTTGAATAATTAGATTACATTTTTTTTTCAAAATCGCACTCTGATAATGTTTTTAGATTACTAGTTTATTCTTAATATGCAGAAAAAGAAGTTTTAATGATTTTTATTATGCGTTTAAGTAGATTACAAAATTTGAGATTTTCTTTAGTAAAGGGAATACTTATTTTTTCAGCGTTTTTAATTACGAATTTCCCACTTCATGTTGTTTAAGATATTTTTATGCTAATAATACCACTAATACATGAACAATGAATTGTAGATTTCTAAACTAAAATGTAAAATTTAGAAAAAAAATTTAACATTTCGCCCCAGCAACAATAATTACAGCGTTTTAGTTTAGGCTTCTAAGAATTCTCTTTCATTTGCTGAAGTTTCGAAGAAGAGTGATTTAAGAACAATCAGCCTATTATACTTCATTTGAAGAAAATCCTATTAAATTTTAATAGATAAAATAAAACACTCTTCATATGTTGTACAGTTAGGACAGAGAGCTTTTTTTAAACTTTTATTTTCTAATTAAAATACTATGGCGAATCTGAAAAATCAATAATTTGAATATTTTTAAATTTATAAGCGGCTCGGTCCAGATTTTTTATTTAAGCAAATTGATGTTTCAGTGAAGAAATAAACTGGAAATATTACCCAAAACAGAAATTTCGGAAATGAAAATTATTATAAATATTTTGCATTACACATTTAATTAGTTTTTGTATCGCTGTCATTATTTTATATTTGAGGAAAATGTCTTTTAACTATTTTCTTTAAAGGTCATACAAAAATTTAAAGCTTAAATTAAAATTAAAAAAATGAAAGTTTAAGGTCTGTCCCGAAAATAATGCGTCCCATTTTCTTTTCCCGCGACTATCCGCACAGCGTTGCCGCTTGTATGGG
>KK122204.1:970343-990254 GCA_000611955.2 Stegodyphus mimosarum
CGAAGCTCGACCAAAGAACCTCAGTACATATTCTTTAGCTCGACCAGCCCCAGTCGACTTCGAGTAAAGTGCCTGTTGCAGTGACCTTGGAGAACATCAAGGCGGCTACGACGAGGTTACTAAAGGGTATGCAGATCCCATATAAAGCATAGAAATGGCGTTGAAACAAGTGTGTTAAAGCAGAAGGGATTTATTTCGAAGAATACTGAGCAATTGTACGAATCGGTTCAATAAATTATTTCTTAAAAAAATGGGTGCATTACTTTCGAGACAGGCCTTGTATATTGTTGAATAATAAAATAATATTAATGTTAACTTCATAATTTTAGGAAAGCATATCATTTTATAATTTATATATAACACATATAATTCATTAATTTTATTATTCACAAATATTACCCAAATATTATTATAAAACTTATGCATCGATTTAAATATAATAACTTACAACGAAATTGATGCATGAATTTTTTAACATATACAAAATTTGACTCGTATTACAAGACATAGTCTGCTTAGCCCAAGGCGTAATCTGCTTGGCTGGAAACATTTGGGGTCGGGCCCCTTTTGGATGACCCATGGCAAACTTAAATGTAGGAATACATAGATACTTTTAAAAATGTTAAGCGAAATCACGTATTATAGAAAAAATTAGCATCTGTATATCAAAGAATTTGCATATCAACGGCATTTAAAATTATAAATAAATTTCTTTTGATATTTTTTCCCTTTCTTTTGAAGAAGCGAGAGACTCAGAAGTAGGTATGTGAGTCCATATTTCCATGAGCATCATATTAGCCGAAAAAGATTCAAATTTTTCTTGATAGATGTTTTAATACTAGATGAATTAGCATTACATATGAAAGAACCGTCAATCGCATCGAATTTATCAAAGAGAAAATCCACAGTTTGTATCGAATGTTGATTCATATCTTACAATACAAAAGGCAAATGAATGCAGTCCCTTCTACTGTTGTGCGTGTACCCTACTAATATCAAGTTGTAAGGTTTATTCCAATTTCATTAACAGTTATTTGAAGTTATGCTTCTTTCTTATCTTTCTAATTTTAGCTTACAATTTCCTACCAGAATTTAATTTCAGAAACTCAGTGAATGAAAAGGAGTAAGAGCTATTTAAGTCGATGTTTCACCGACTTCCGGAGACAGATCTGATTTTCCTGACTAGCGCGCGTTTGCCTTTTGGCTAGGTTCTTGTTTAGATACTACATTCGGCCATACTTTAGGCCCTTGCTTGGCTTCGCCGATTTAATTAATACTTAGAGGCCAACTACTTAGAATCCTAATAGCTTCGGCTATATCTTTCAGATAGCTTTAGTTAAGCTTAGTTAGTTTAATTTCATAATTATTTAAATTCAAGCCCAAGTGGAAGTTTTGTGTACGTTCCGAGTTAAGAACTGATTGTAATTATTCGGAGAAATAAAGGGTAGTTAACCCTTCTTAAGTCTTATGTGTTTATTCACACACTTAAGCGATTATTCGCTTGTTAGTGTTGTGGGATTCTAAGATTGAACATTGAATTAAATAAAGTAAAACCCCATAAAGTAACTACTAATATCAAGTAAAATCTCTACTGCATAAGCAAGGAAAGTATCATTCAGAATAACTTATACTATTTTTGTAACACTTCATGATTATACTATTTTTGTAACACTTCATGATTATACTATTTTTGTAACACTTCATGATTATACTATTTTTGTAACACTTCATGATTCGCTGCAATGATTCCAAGTGAATCATTGTTTCCAAGTGATCATTGAATCATTGAATCATTGAATCATTGATCATTGAATCATTGAATGATTCCAAGGGAATCATTGCAGCGAATCATGAAAAATGCAAAAATAAGTTGAATTTAAGTATTAAATATTTTTTAAAATATAGGGAACTAAAGCTGCAGAAATTTCGTTGCGGACTATTGACAATATTGTTCTACAGTGCTGTTTGCGAAATAGACAAATTTGTCTCTTAGAATGGTAAACATTTACTTGGGATGTGTTGTGGAGGCGTGGCTAAACATTGTAACGAAAGTTAACATACAAGATATCATCCTAATAGTTTAGAAACTTCCCAGCAAATGTTTAAATATAAGCTAATTTTATATCATGAAATCTCTCAAAGAAAGTTGACACTGAAGTAATCTCTCTAAACCGCAAATTTATTTTAAAGTCCATTTGGTTTGAATCTAATGTACTAGCATTACTTGTTCAATCGTAAAATTTGTATTTATCTCTATAAATGAAATAATATTTAACATTTGATTTAAAATTTTGAAATTGACAGTTTTAAAAAACTGATTTAATGTCAGTTTTCATCACTGTTTCGATTAAACGACTGCTCTATTTAATTCTGCATTTACATTAATACTGTTGCTTAATTAACACAGTCACTAAGCGCAAGCATTTAATTTGTTCAGAGAGTTCTGATTTAGCCCATTTTAACGTTTAAAAATCTCGCAATGTGAAAAAATATCCAAAAATCAAAATGAAAAATTATCCAAAATTTATATTAATAATTGTAAATTACCTCTTCCGGAACATAGTTTCGTTTCTTCCAATCTCCCTTCTCTATCTGTCATTCGAGCTAAAAACATTGCAAATAGATAAAGTATCAAATTTTATTGTCAGTGATTAACAGATTAATACAGATCATAACAGATTAATGTCATGGTATTATATTTAACGTTTTCCAAAAATTCATTAGTATTTTACTTAAAGTTTCTTAAGAATTCATTTCACACTTGTGAGGATTTATTTATTTATTTTGACTAATAGTTAATTTTTAGTTAAAGCACCTTTCCTGCTTCTAGTCATTAAGCTTGTTCCACCGACTTCTACGACTCAGAGTCTTCCTGAGCGATTAACTTATCCTGTGAGCCGTTAGGCTAGTTTCATTGCATTTTATTTTAAGTTTGATATTACTTGCTAAGCCAGAAGTATTGGCTTATGTAAACCCAAGTGGAAACGTCTGTGAACTCTTTGTGATTGAATAAAGGGTCATTTATACCTATTTCTGTCTTTGTTTGTCTGCCGCAAAGACCCGAGGATATTTCCTCTACAGTTTTCTAGAGCTCTTTAGTTTATGTTGATAAAGAATACGATAATCTACACTGATCCGTGCTCCCTTCACGAAAATATTTGGGTTATCTTACATGATTCTTCAGCAGACTATGTATATACATGGTCTCAGTGTTAAAATTATGTAATGTAAAAGTACTTTACGTCAGCTATAGCACAATCCAGTCAGTTCAATATCGCAAAATAAAAGAGCTTCCAAATTATATAAATGTGACTACAGTGATAAACATATATTAGTACCCGCAAATGAAATAAAAGTATTTCCGAACACCATAATGTCTTTATAAAAAAGGCGAAAGAATTGGATTCACAGATATACAGTCAGACAAATAAACAATACGATTGATTTTCTTTCGGGTAAGCTAAAATTGTCTAAAGTAACGCATGATGCAATACTGTCCAACCTTCCTTTACAATTTGGCCGCATGGCAATGCCACGTATGAAGAATGATGAGAAATATGGCAATGTTTCCATTAATAAGTAAACAAAAATGCTACATAAGTAGTAGAGAACAAAGCGTAAGCATAATTTCTGAGGCATATGAATTTAAAAGGTATGTCTATAAGGATAATCGTTCATCCTGTGCATGTGCAGTATGGTATGTACAATTCCGACATGTTTCAAAAGAACTGAAGATATGACTAGATCTGGAACTCCCAGTTTCGTTTTAATAACCAATAAGGAACTTATATCAAAAGACACAGCATGATTGAAGAAAAATCTGTTTGATTTTAATTTTCTTTTCCACCGATAGTGGAGCAGTCATCAACTGGGCTAAGTTAGCTTTTCGGCCAACCCTCCCATTATCGGAACTGTCTGCTAACTTTATACACATATCCGCTGTGTTTGTCCTTGGGATGAAAACCAACCAAGTAAGTGTATATTAAGATGGAAACTTGTCGGCCAGATAATTGTAAAACGTCTAAGAGAGAAGGAGGATATACAGTATGTTCAGACAACTCAGAATTGTGCATTACATTATTTGCATGCACGAAAAGAAACAAAAAGTGAAATACAATATACACACAGATACACTATTATAAAGATACTGAAACATTTATAAAGACAGAGATTGCAGCAGAATACATAGCCCTACAACGTGTACATGAAAATATTTACATGAACATTTCAGTATGAACATTGTTAATCAAAGCATAAAATTACCATTATGATATTTGTGCATCAGAAGAGCGTATTAGTACAAGATTAACATGAGGAGTACACTGCGAAAAACAATACTTAGGCTATGTATTAGATTTATATATAGCGTCGATCTAATATAGGTATTTTGAAACAAAATCGGACTTTTCTGAAATGGCATGCAAATTGTTTTCTATATTTCGATTCTACGCCTCAAACTGCCAAATTTTGTAAAACTCGCACGAGTAGGTTTTGAAAAATTAGCTCTCAAACTTTTAGCTCCTCAGTGTTAATTGAATTTGATATATATTTATTAATATCTCTTTTTTTATTAAACTTACTTGATTCCTTCTTTCACATTTCGAAATTTAGGTTCATTTCAAATAAAATTCGCTCATTTTTATGATTTATTTTAAAAATTTGTATTTTAAACAATTTTTATAGATTTTTCGAAAAACATTTTGAATATCAAGCTGTAAAAGTTTTACCATCATCTTAAAATAGATACATTTCTAAGCATACCTGCAAAAAGTTAGAGTTTTTATTCAAAATTTCCTAAGATATACGTGAATTTATATATTACCGCGCTTAGAAATTTGGCATATTTCTTAAAGCGATAATAATAAAAATGTGGTTTATGCACTTTTTAAAAATTATTTGAAAATATGAACGATAACTTTTTTTTCCGCTCATCTGCAATGAAAAAAAGGAAAGGAAAAAGAGGTTGCTATAAATTCAGAAGTTTGCTAAGTAAATTATCCTTGGAGCAAACTGAAAAAAATAGGCAGAGATAAATGTTTGAATTTCTCAGTAAATTTCGCATTAAACTTTACAAAATTTAATATTTAGGCATACGTTGAGTCATAGAATCGAAATATGAAAAAACAGTGGCATGCCATGTCATGTCAGAAAAAATCCGATTTTGTGTCAAAATACCTATGTTACAGCAATGCTATATATAAATATAATATATAGCTTAAGTCCCGCTTTCGAGACATGAAAAACGCAATTTGAATTTCGTTAATCGGCCCAGTAGGACAGGAGATATAGAACTGCTTTTTTTGGGGGGGGGCGCAGTTTACATTTAAAGAGATAAATCATACAATAATCTATACATTATTGTGCAACTGCAAAAATCTTCAAATTATGTACAATAAGTAATACAGGACTATAAAACATAAGATAATTGTCCATACGGAAGAAAACAAAAAAGCACATAAGGCAATACAAATAGCTTCGGGTTCTTTTTTGTGGCACAGAAAAAGGAAGTAGCTAAGAGTTATTCCAGGTTATTGGCTACATTCTTAGCAATATAGTACAATGTCTTGCGTGACTGAGTGCATATTTATTATTGCTGGTATTCCTGACTCAAGCTTATTGGTGGGTCATGGATGGGCTTTTGAAATGATAGTTTTTGGTATACAGGCATTAGAAAAAATAAAGATAAGGATCATGGACGTTATCACGGATTCAAAGGTCACTATGTCTGAGTCCAAAACGATGCAAATAAGAAATATATGGGTTACGCCTGTTAGGTATTGGGTAAATTGAGGAGAGCCAATAATTATGTTCTTATCGACGTTAGGAAACACGTGCAATTTTTTTGCGCGTAATGGTCAGGTTAAAATAATTCTACCATTGTTTAAAGAGTCCGGTGCTGGATGAGGCTATAAGATATGATGTAGAAATGGGTACATCCAGTGAACTTACGAATGACTCGTTAGCTGCGCTCTTCGCAATTTCGTGACCTGTTTGCTTAACCAAGATCCCACTCTGGTCTAGTACACATTGAAACATTGACCTCAGACTTAAAGAAAGCAATAGCATCTGTATTTAAATTGCCCTAACTAATGGCTGTCTGCTGCATCCACCCTGAATGACCTACAGACCTGACAGAGAATCTGTACAAATTGCTCTATTACTAAGAATGGAGTCAGAGCTGCTTTTAAGGCTATGAGTTTAGCCTGAAACAGTTACTGGTGTGAAGTGTTTTGTCCAAAATATGGACTAGTCTCAATTCAGCATTAGTCTCAAATGTCATTTTCTCTGACTGCAAAAAAGACAGCAACATAGACTAAAGCTAAGTCAGAGGGCAATTTATCATATTTTTCTGAAAGACAAAATTATAAAAAGGTATTTCGTTTTTAAAATTGTGCAGTATTTTCTTTTGTTTGACAATCAAAAGAATGATCCTATTCAATATATAAACGGCCCTTCAAAATTGTCATGGGTTTGAATACTTACAGCTTGTTACTGAGAATGGAACATTCTATTACTCCTGCGAGTTCACAGTTGACTGCCAAAGTGCTGAATGAAAATCGTTATTACTTTAAACGAACAGATTTATCTTCAAAATTCAAAAGCGATGATAACATTAGCGTGATACTACGAAAACAAGGGAATTATTCAACACTAATTTATTAGTTTGGAATAAATTATCAATAAATTACAGTAAAGCTTTTCTGTAAATAATTCGGAGTCTATGAAAGAGGATTCTCCGAGTCTGACTCGAATATTCAATACATGGTAGTTAATTCTCTCTTCACAATAAACGTGAGATGTAATTTTTCACCTCAACGAACGATAGTTCTATATTAATACTTGGCAATAAAGAAAAAAAGTGTGTGCATGTGTATCTAACCATATATCTCACTTCAGAACCGTTCACTCACACAGCATCAGCTTAGTGACGGTGACTTATCGAATGGCCCTGGCTCGGGTACCTGAGAAGGCATGAATATTTGTAAGCTTCTAATTGTCTGTACAGCAAGGGGGCACTCAAAGTACACGGCGAGCCGAAAGTCCTATCGAGGTGCTACTGGTAAGGCAAGAGGGGTGGGAGACCTTAGAACCGCTCCCGCAGCGTTCTCCTTCAAACGTGCTATAGAACTGTGCCAGTTAGTGACTATACCTGCATGATTAATGGTAAATTTCTCATGTCCCCGCCCACTTATACCTGTTCCTGCCGATAAAGTTACCATTGAAAATGCATCTTTCTGGCAATGAAGAAGATAACCAAAGTAGTGTAATTTCGATTCCCCGGACAATAGCTTCTAAAATCATGCACAGGTTGTTATAGGCTTTGTTAGGTTGTGTCATTCGATGTATCGAAACAAAAGGGGTATGTTTTAAATATCACACCAAAATTGTCTTGTTAGTTATTTATTTTTTATTTAATTAATTCAGTCCCTTATTTAATTGGTAGACTGCGTGCATCCATACATAAAAGTTATATAAATTAAATATTGATTATATATTTATGAATCAACAAAAGTTTTATTAATTAAAACATCATTAAAATGCAAAATTCAGAAGGAAATTAAATTATCACTGCTTTTGTATGCTATTTAACATTAAATATGACAATACTCACTACATTCTGTTTGCTCATCTTCATGATATTTTCCAGGGCAATCATTGTACCCATCACATAGTGCAAGCCTGGGAATGCAAGTGCCATCGTAGCACTGGAACGTTCTGTTAGAACTGCAAGAACCTGTAAATACGTTTATTACGTGAGTTTAACAAATAATGAATATGTGTGAAAGAAAGTAAGGCTAATTATTACAAATAAGATGGTATTAAGAATTAACGCCAGCTCTAGCAAAAATTATCATAAACAATGGATTACGGAACATTATAGGAAAAGTTGAGTGCAAAAACTCTTCGAGCTGCATCACGTATTGAGGAACACTGAATTTATGATTAAAGTTTTCTGTTTTCATCATTTCAATATCTCTGTTCTATGTGAAACTTATTTTTTTAAATCAGGATTCAAGAGTATGCATAAACATTAATATATGGATCACTGTATAGTCTTACTTGTTTTGGTAACATAAACTAAGTCAAGACTCCTACTTAGCGGCTTTTCGCTATGTCTTAGTTAAGTAAACAGAAACATATGATAGGTGTAAAAGAAGCTTTTATTTAAAATTAAGTAAGCTGAACAGCAGGCACACCTGTGCTTACAAATCACCCAGCATGTTTGGTGTAAACTCAGAAGTAGAATTTTAACCTGAACTAAATCTAGGCAGCTATCAGTCAAAAGCTATGCAAAGATATTTAAACTTGGAAGTTGGCCCTTTACCTACACCGGCATGACAGCAGTATCTGCAAGAACCAAGCTTCGCCGTATACAGGAACGCTTATCTTAGAACAACAACTAGTAATATGGCCTTCAACAGGCAGAACACGTTCTAAAACAATCTGAAACCCTCACTTAAATACATGTGAATTAATTTGCATTCTGGCAGGAAAAGGGAAGATTAGTAACATAAAATAAATGTTTAGTTAACATAAATGAATCTCACAATATATATTTAGTTTATAAATTTGGCTAGGGAGGTCATGTGCTGCACGTAGTTGACTAGAACTGTTAAGCATGTTCATCTTATGAGGTGCCATCCCAGGTCACTCCAGTAAGCGCATCCTGAACTGATTACAAGGGAGGACATAGTAGACGAAACATCGTGGAGAAAACAACGCAAGGCGAAAACGTCGTTATACAAAGTCTCTTGAGAGAACAGAAAGGATTGTATTTCGAAAACAGCATGATACAACACATTATTGTCGAAAATAAAGCAGTTCGAAAACGTCGGAATTTTAAAACATCGTCGCAGAAAATATCTCGATAAAAAATAAAGCACCTACGAACCATCTCATGCACCTCTAGCCTGGATGCAAGCTGCCACACGGCGAGGATAGACTGATAAATTGTCTCCTGCGGTATTTCTTGCTACATTTGCTCCAATTTTCGGGCTAGATCATCAGCATTCCCTGGTAGATGCAATCGCCTTCCCATCATATTCCAGACATGCTCGATGGAAGAAAGATCTGGCTATCCGGTTGGCCAAGGAAGTGTTTGTCAAGCTGTAAGACAGTTCATAGCAACACGTGCCGTATGTGATCTGGCATTATCTTGCTGTAAACTAAGGCCAGGGTACTGCAAAAGGAACAGTAGCAAAACAGATCTCAGAATATCGTCGATGTGCCGCTGTGCTGTAAGTGTGCCTCTACTGACGACCAAAGGCTACTAAGATAAATGGCAACCCGAGCCCTAACTCCTGGCTGAATATACCTGGCTCCTCATAAGATGGCTTGCTTGGCGTGCAGTTGTGAAAGCAGGGTCAGCACTCTTCTCTGGGCGTCTTCAGATACGTCTTCGAAGATCGTCACGGCACAGTTAGAAGCAGGATTCGTCGCTAAAAACTGTAAGTCTCTAGTCAGCATCATTCCAACCTGATCGAGACAAGCACCACTGTAATCTGGATCGACAGTGTACAGGCGTGAGCGGCAGGTGGCGTAACGGTCGGAGTGAGGGTAGATTTCGCCTTATCAGACGTCTGTGAATTGTCATGTTGGACACTCCCCTGCGGGTCGCACGTTTGATGGTTGATAGCGATGAATCAGGCGCTGTGACAGCTGATCTGACAATCACTGCCCCCCGATCTGTTGTGGCTTTAGGGCGACCGCCACCATCATGATGCTGAAATCTGCCATTGTCCACCCATTCTTGCCAGCATCTCATAATCGCCGCATTGCTCCGACTCATATGACGAGCGATTCTCTGATTTGCTCAACATGCCTCTTTGAATCCAATGACACGACCTCTTTCAAACTCTGATAGTTGCTTGTAAATCCTGCGGCGAGGCATTTTTTCAGTCGTTGAAAGGTATAATAAATCGCAATGCAACAGAAATTTTTAACAACAGTTCAAGAACAGCTCCTTACATACATCTGCTGTATGCGCAGTTCTGATGCGCTGGAGATCGCATTATTCATTCATTGGACACCAAATTTTAATTACTTAAGTCGTTCACTATTTGAAAGTGAGTAGAATGTTTTGGTAGATGTTAAAGTAAACTATTGCTATATCTGAAGCACAACGGAAACTTGAGATGGATATGAAAGACTCTTTATTTAAAAACTAGTAAGATGAACAAAAGGTTCACTTGGTGCTTAAAATTTAGCAGCATTTATGACAAGAACGTAAGTCAAAAATTCAAAAGTTAAGCTGAATTTAAATAACTAATAGCGAAATGCTTCACAAAGCAATTTAATGCGAAGTTGGCTCTTACTTTACCAGCGTGAATTTAATTATCGGCAAGTACAATGCAAGGCCTAAAACAGGAACTCTTGTCTTAAACTAACAATCCTGGTAACATGCCCCTGAAGAGACAAAACACGCTTTAACTAACAGTCCCAAAACCTCACTTTGAATGCACATAAACTCGTTGTGGGAAATCGGAAAGAGAGAAGTGACAGTAAAGATTAAAAACATAATAAATAACTGGTTATTTAAATTAAAGAAGACCACACAGGTTTCAAAGAATTTTGCTCCAAACATACGCATCTTATTTTCAGACATTTTCAAAAATCTTAGATTTATTCTCGACATTTATCTAATAAAATTTAGCAGTTTTAACGAAATCGTATAATTGATAATTCAGATAACTGAGATTCTACTGCAGTTTCAAAATTGTTTTCAGAGATTTGTTTCTTGTTTAACTATTTTTATGAAAAATTTTACCTAAGGTACAAACTTAGTTTATTAATTTTCTATATGTCTATAACATCAAATTTACTTCGAAGACTGCACCATATAACAATAGAAGTACGATGAGCAAGTACCGAGTTTATATTATTTAAAATTATAACACAATTAACTGACAAATTTGAATTTAATGTCTAACCAGTTTTACCTCATTAAGCAAATTAAATTCTTCATTCAACAGTTTAAGTTCTTTAATGACAAAAAAACATTGAGAATTTTAATTAACTAAATTATGCTTCTTTTAAAGCTGACCTAAGATTTTATATACAATTAGACGATTAAGATTCTAAATTACAAGAAACACAAGAAAGCATTTCGATTAGGAAAACATTTCCTTACCTACGCAGTTTTCCTCATCCGAACTGTCAAAGCAATTTTTCAGTAGGTCACATCTCTCTTCCAAAGGAATACACTGACCATTCGTGCACCGAAATTCATGAGGCTGACATTCGCGATGAGCTAAATTAATAAAATAAATAAATTACAAATTATGATCCAGTGTCCAGTAATATCTGAACAAAAATATAGCTTGAACGCTTAACTAAATGTTCAGGTATGAGTTTGAAATGAATAATTCTGTTGAAAAACAATGTACACCTTGAAAAAAAAATCCTTTTACATTAATATGGTTTCTGTTAAATGCAATGAAAATAATTTTTTAAATTTTTACAATATTCCTAATCATACACGATTTATAAAGCCGATGGCTGCTAACAGCTTTTAAATCTAAAAAAATAAATAAAAATAATTTTAAAAAATTGAAAGGTTTCAGATTTTAAATTACGTCCAGAGGGACGATTTTTTTAACATTTTTTGTGTTACCTTTATTTATTAAAGATCATGTTCTTCGCACTTAAACCATAGAATTCAGCTCAGCAGCAATATCGCAAAATAACTTTAAATTGAGTATATCTTTATAAATATGTTTTTTCTGTACAACGTTGCCATTGCTCGCTCTGAAATCGTTGAGTTTGTTAATAAAAATTCGGTAAAGTATTACAAAATATGAAATCGATAATAAAACAAATTCCAAATTTTAAATTTGGGCTTCCAGATGGCCATATTCGTATGGAAACGTTCAATATTCAAAATTGGATTCTAGGTACCGCTGTTTTATCACAATGCAAGAAACATATATATATTTATGCACATTCTTCAATATTTAATTTCTTTAAATGTAATACAAGGCGATAATATTTGGTGGCAACAATTTGTAAAGTGAAACAACACTTTTAGTGTATCGACGCAAAATGCCAAAACGAATTGAATAGTCCTTCTGGCCAAATTGCTCCTTTGAACTACACTCATGTCCATAAATTAAGGATAATCCGGAGTCACGCAGAAATCGAACTCTATAATAAATATATCACCTGTAAAATCACTACACTCATCTTCAAGAATCATATGCAAATTTCAGGAAGTAACCAGATGACACCGATGGTACGTCACAATGACGAAAGTGTAAGAGAGTGATATATAAGGAATACAGGCAAAGAAGTAAAATTGTTCGCAGGCGCTTCATAAGCATTTCAGTGCCATAACCGAATAGTTATGACACAAAGGACGCATTTGGATGATTTTTTACGTGGTAGAATTATAGACTGTCTGGAATGGGGGCGTACCCAACTGGAAGTATCAGACGAACTTTTAATTGCCCAGAGTGTCATCTCCAGGCTTTGGCAACGATTCCAAGATGATGGTAATGTAAGTAGACGTTATACCACAGGTCGCCACAGAGTTACAACGCCGAATGAGGACCGGTATTCGGCAGTTACTGCCAAAAGAAACAGGCGGAGCACAGCCTCAGATCTGTCTCGTCAGCTCTCTTCAGCCACTGGTACGACAATTTCAAGGCAGACCGTGTACATACGCTTAGGGCAGATTGGTCTATATGCTCGTTGACCTGTCAGATGCGTTCCACTTACTGCAACTCACTGTCGCCTGCGGTTAGCCTGGAGTAGAGAGCATGCATTGTGGACACCGCAACAGTGGGCTTGTGTGATGTTTTCCAACGAGTCCAGGTTTAGCTTGCAGTTTGATTCTGGCCGGACGTTCATATGGAGAGCTCCAGGTACCCGTTACCACCAAGAAAACATCATTGAACGACACCGTTACGGTGGTGCAGGAGTGCTCGTTTGGGGTGGAATTATTTTGGGTTTCAGAACTGACCTGCATGCTCAAATTGGAAGCATGACAAGCCAAATCTATCGAGACGTCATTCTGGAATAATATGTACGTTTGTTTCGGGACGCCATGGGCGTACAATTTGTGTTTAAGGATGACAACGCCCGTCCTCACCGTGCAAACATCGTAAGCGAATGCCTTCAATCGGAGGATATCACCCGTATGAACTGCCCAGCATTCTCACCGGACTTGAATCCAGTAGCGCACGTGTGGAACATGCTTGGCTGACGAGTTCCAGCCCGTCAACCTCCTCCTACATGTCTATCGGAACTTCGGAGAGCATTGCATTTTGAGTGGTGTAATATCCCCCAAGATCAGATCGATAATTTGATACTCAGCATACCTAGGCGTTGTACGGACTGTATTGCATCGTCTGGGAGACATACAATGTATTAACAATCATACCAACCATGTAATATTGGTTTTTTGTAAATAGGTGTTTTTTGTAATTTGCTCCAGGGAGAAAAAATCGCTAATTTTTTTAATAATATCAAACATATAGCATCTTTTTTTGCTCTTTACCTTTTGTTTAATAAATAAGCTTTACAAATAAGTCAAATTTGTTTTCTTCCTTTGCCTGATTTTGCATTATCCTTAATTTATGGACATGAGTGTAAAAAGGACAGTTCTATGGCCCGAATGACGAAATCTAACTTGCGTTTTTAATGTGTCGAAAGAACGTCTTGGGATATATATTAGATTAATATACAGCGTTTTTGTAATATAGGCATTTGGTCTTAAAGGACATACCGATTTTTTTCCATATTTCAATTCTACTATTCCAAAGTGCCAAATTTTGTAAAAAAAACACCTGAGTAGGTTTTAAAAAGTTAGCCCTCAAAATTTGAGTTCCTCAGTTTTAACCGAATTGAACCTATATTTATTAATACATCTTTTTTTTATTAAACTTGATTCCTTCTTTCACATTTCGAAATTTACGTTCAATCCAAATAAAATTCGCAGCTATTTTCTGATTTGTTATTAGAATCTGTATTTGTTAGTAATTTTTATAAATTTTTTGAAATAGTTTTTAATTATAACTTATCAAATTTTTACCGTCATCTTAATTAAGGTGCATTTCTAGCCCTCAGGGTCACGAGTTTTTTACCTGTCACAGAGATCTGTATTTAAATAGAATTGATCACCTAAAATTTGTGTATTTACGTATTTTAGATTCTACCTTCATAAACTTACATTCATTAATATGACATTTACATTATTATAGAAAGTAAGAAAGCAAAATACCTTAAATTATGAGCTAATTTGTTCCAACTTAGAAAAAAGTCTCATATTTAGGCAAACCTGCAAAAATAGGTGTTTTTATTCAAAATTCCCAAGATATACGTGAATTTATATAAAGGTGCGTTTTGAAATTTAGAATATTGGTTATAAGCGATAATAACACCACGTGTGGTTTACGCACTTTATTAAAATTGTTAAAAGGAATGACAGACGCACCCTTTTTTTCTGTTCATGCACAATGAAAGGGAAAGAAAATTAGCTTACCATAAATTAATAATTTCGCCAAGTAACGTATTCATGGTGCCAAATGAAAAAAGTGCGCCAAGATGAATTTTTTAATTTCTAATCAAGTAAGTTCCTAAGTTAAGTTTATAAGCCGTTAATTTCTCACCAAAGTTTACAAAATTTAATATTCGGCCATAATTTGAGTCGTAGAATTGAAATATGAAAAAAATGCGTACGTCATTTCAGAAAAAGTGCAATTTTGTGTCAACATACTTATATTTTAGCACTGCTATACATACATCTAATGTATATCGTTAAGTCGTGTCTTCGAGACATGTAAAAGGCAAGTTATATTTCCTTAATCCGCCCACTGGAACGGGAGATATAGAACTGTACTCTTTTTTTTTTTTTTTTTTTTTTTAAGAGTGTACATCTGTGTGATATTTTCTTCAGTGTTCGTGGGATAAAAGTTTTGCAACCTAGAATAAATAAAACATAACTTTCTCTTTAAATCCCCTTGATACCTTTATGGTCAGCCTTGCGAGGAGCCAATAATACATTAAGTTAATAAAACAATGAGCGTGTTTAATAAAATGTACACCTAGAAATTCCTGAAAGAAACAAAAAAAAATTAAAAGACATTTTTGGTTTCACAAAATTAATTTTACTTCTTCAGATGTGATTAAAGCCTACCCTTAAAGTTTTAAAATTCCCGAATGCCTCAGACTTAGGGTAATCCGTGCTTCAGGATCGATCTGTCTCGGAAAATATCTTGGATTCTGTGAGTATTCCTGGTATTAATTAAAATCGCTTTAAATTTTGCTACTTCCGCTTCGTAAGAAGCATTTCCTAATCAAATTGCGTTTCACACTTGGAAAACTGGACGCTACCAGTTTGATTTTTGCAAAAAGAGATTTTGAAGAAACAGAATTATCTGATAAAACATTGTTAATGAAATACTGCATTTCGAAATACAGACAAAATTTTCAAAATGAAAGAATTTCGCGGAATATAAAAATTAATTTATGTTAAATGGACAAAAGTTTTTCTTGCCTTAAGAATAAATATATTATAAGGTATTTCTCCCGCCTTCTTAGCATGCCTTCGTGGTGTAGTGGTCAGAATTCTCGGCGTGTATTCGAGAGGTTCGAGTCCCGGTGAGGGCATTGCTCATTTTTCATGTCTCCTGCTTCAAAATAACCTAATGTCTCTACAGTGGCGCCCGAACTAAAAGTTGGTGGATGATGATTCTCTACCACCACGATTTGGCGATTGGGTCCCCTAAACCCCAGTGCCCCTTTGAGGACCAGCGCGCGGAGAACGAAGCGCCGCCACGGGACCGAACTACAGGAAACCCCAAGCACTTTCAGCAGTTAAGCCTACTTTTACAAAAAAATTCATATAAAATTAGCATTTTAATATAATGACTAAAATTTTTAAAGTTAGGTAGTTAATATACTAACTATTGATATGTATTAATATAAAGAATAATATCACATTAATAGAAATAAATCAAATATGCGAAATACTAAAATTGTAACCATAAGCATGAAAACATTGTACACATGAAAATAAAACTACAAATACGAAATGTAAAAGAAAATTAAGCTATAATTATCTGTATATAATTAAATTCCAATTTAACAATTCTGCTGTGTGGGGTATAATTCAAGACGACAATCGACATGCAGGACAATGAGAGCTTTTTTCGGCGAGCATATGCCGAGCAAGTAAGATGCATCACGGATCGGGAAAGCTGATACCTTTCCCTTCTTTTAATAATGCTGTAAAATTACTTTTCAGTTAACCATAAGTTTATGTTAAGTTTTAAAATAAATAAAAAAAAGGACAACTGGTTTAAGGTTTTCCATTACGAAAGTTCGGCGACGCTACATCCGCTATAGTGAACTAGAAGCATTTTCCCACATTCTCTTAACACCCCCCCAAAAAAAATTGAGCTGGATGCATTTCCCCACATTCTAATAACGAAAAACGCAAAGAATACAAACGAAGACAACGAAAGAACGAAATTTCTAACGAAAAATTACCAAATACGCCGGTGTCGCTTTAACTTAAAGCGTTGTGATTCCCAGTTTGTTTACACCAATAACTCTATCAAAACCAGAAGCTGATGCTCATACATGAAGGTCAAAAGCCACATGACTTAACCGATGTGAAAACAGTTACCATTTACCACCATCTACTGGCATTTAAAAATAAAAACAATCGTTCCGTATTCAAGTTACGACGCTGGGCCGAAGAGCTGAGTTGGAGCTCTTCGCATATACGCGACGCTAGTCCTGAACGGGTTAAAAGGTGGAGTATATAAGCTCCCGCCACTTTAGCATGCTTTCGTGGTGTAATGGTCAGCACACTTGGCGCGTATTCGAAAGATTCGCAGTTCGAGTCCCGGCGAAGGCATTGCTCATTTTTCATCTCTCCTGCTTTAAAAAAATAACTAATGTCTCTACAATGCTTATTCCACCGTGTACACTGGGAGCAAATGCAATAACTGTGCTGTCATTTCGATACTAAATGCATGAAGTTACCTTTTCTAAAAGTGAGCAGTATTTTTAAAAACATAAATAAACCATAATGTTAAACAACAACCATAATCCTGTTATGGATCAGTTTAGTGACAGTGAAGTATTCTGACAGAAGATCAGAATACTTTTGAAATTGTGGGATGTTTTAATTGGAACACGTGGAAAACTAAAGGAAGGGAAAATGAAATTAAACATGTCCCCTTCTTTTTCTCTTTCTAACCCTCTAGGATAGTCCTGTCTCGGATTGTCTTGAAACGTCTGTTCACTTTCGAGAAAATTTCAGATAATAGTTTCGAGAAAATTTCCAGAGATATCTAACAAGTGATTAATCCCTTAAACGTAACGGACTACTAGGCCATTAAACGCAACGGAGTACTGGGCCATTAAACGTAACGGACTACTAGGCCATTAAACGTAACGGACTACTAGGCCATTAAACGTAACGGACTACTAGGCCATTAAACGTAACGGACTACTGGGCCATTAAAATGTAATATTCGAAGATGTACCAACTGGCACAATTATGATATTTACGTGCAGCATTTTAAAGTACTCAGAAGGTATCACATATTTGAATTCTTAAATTATTATAAATTTCAGTTTTCATTATACGCACAAATATAATACAGGTGATGCAATACGTTTATCTATCATGACAAATATCTTCTATTGATGAATACTTATTTTGAATAAATAGATATACTTACAGCATCTTGATTCATCAGAGAGGTCACCACAGTCATCTTTATAATCGCAGTACGAAGAAAAAGAGACGCAATTCGTATTATCACAACGAAATGTGTTTTGTGGACATTCATCTTGAGCTAGTAATAAAAAAGAGCGTATCTAAGGCGACATTAATAACTTATTAACCTATTTCAAGCAAAAAATAAAAAGAAATTTTTTAAAAAAGCTTTTATTTAAAACTAACAGCATAATTAATGAACATAAAGATATAAAAATAATTTAACATATACTTTAATGGAAGCAAAATATTAAATATTTTTTTTCATAAATTCATCTACAATTTTCTGTCCCGAATAATAATGCATTTATTGATCTTTTCATGAAATTTTTCATACTAGCAACGAGAAATATTTCATCAGTTATTATATATGGTCCATTGCATTCGGCCCAAAAAAGGCCATATACAATGGAACACAAAAGCGAAGAAAAATTACACACTTTTGGGAAATTCGAGAATTTCGCACTCGTCTTTCAAAATCGCTTGACAGGATGCAAATGATGCAGGAACTTGTTCAATTACATCCATGGTTTTTAAACGAAGATCACTTAGCTCAAAATCTCTGACTTGATCCAGATGATTCTCATTAAAAGGGGAAGGTCTATCACTGTCTGTCTATGGTACATATGCTCTATGGTCCTTGGAGCATAGAGCAAACAGCACAGTAGCCAGACGTATTACTTGTATTTTCTTAACAGAAAAGAGTTCTGTTTTGTTGAAATGGGAAATTATCTCACAGAATTCCCACAGCAAACGAGATAAAAAACAAATACCTTACTTTATTGGGCCATGTAAAAAATATGAGTGGCTCCTATTTTAATTACTAAGTGGTCATAAAAGGTTGTGCCGGAATGTGATTGACGAGCTAAGTAAGCGTGGTTGTGTCAGAAGACGCCTTTTAAATAATAATTAGGTCTAGAGTGAAATAGGAAAGATTTGGTCGAAAAAAGGAGAGTTTTTAATTGTTCTTTGACTTTCAGCTTTTGCTGTGAGTTAGATGAGAGTTTAGTAATATGAAAAACAAGAAAAATGAAAGACATTTGCGGATGATAATAGAAAGATGTGAAAATGGAGGCGAGAGAGATAAGAGTACTGCGTTAATGATTCCGGAGCATGTGCTAAATAAAAGAGAAATTACTGAAGACGTATCGGCATTGTGGAAAGATGATCAGCTGCAATGAATTAGCGTTAATGAGGGAGAAAGACGTAAAGAAAGAAATTCTGAGAAGAAAATGCTATATCTGTGTGGTGTTCTTGTCAAGATGTGTATACCGCAAAATAATACCGAATTTATGACTCTGAAAGTCACGATTAACGGAAACTCTGCTTTCGGACTTTTCTTTAATGAGTGGCGGAAGTAAAATGTTGCGTGAGCATTGAAATTCCTGAATTAGCGATTTAGAATATCGGATTCTGACATTAACTGTTGATGTGCGATTGTCCGGGCATTGTGTTTTTATTTACCAAGTATTATTAAGAGACTGTTCCGAACTGATATTTAGTGTGTTGGAGGGGACGTCTTTTCTCAGAAAACAATAACGAACAGTGCTAAAATCTGTCAGAGATTATGTTAGGATAGGTTACATTAATTCATTTGCAGCCAGACCTATGGTGTGTTAAACTTCAGCATCGCGTATGTTTGTTTTGGATTCTAGATTCTGCATTCTAGTCTGCGCATTTAAATACCCTTCACCTCCTCATAGTTTGTAGGGTTAAAACAGTGAAATTTATTTCGATGTGGAATTTTAATCATCTCTACAGGGGCAATTTTTTGCAATTGCTTTAAGGAGTTCCAAATTGTTTTTTTCTTTACATTCAGTCTCCTTTTTTTGTAATGATTCGCTGCTAGTCTCCGAGTTAATAATTTTATTTTACCTGCGTTCCATAATTTAGCCCAGCTTGCAAGGAATGAATTTTGTGCTGTGTTGCTATGACTTATCTTACTTGTCTGACAGTAACATCAGAACAAGCCCATGAAATTCATCATGGCAAGTTGTGCAAGATTGCGCCTGTCGTTGGCAAGAGCCTTAAGCAACACACAGATTCTCGACAGGATGACTCAAGCCGCTCAAGGCTCAATATTGCGCCTTGAGTCGTACTGTTACCTTTGCTCAGTTCCGCCCCCAATTTTGATGGAGAGCACCACGATACGACGAGTCCGAGGTTCTCTCATCCCC
>KK122204.1:991046-1056055 GCA_000611955.2 Stegodyphus mimosarum
ATATGCTTAGCAAAACACGCACCACGATATAAAGCAAATATAAAGATAGATATAAAGATAAAGCAAAGATAAAAAGCAAAAGAAAGAAAGCAAGAGAAGATATAAAGCAAATTGGACACAAATTGATATGCATACGGCTTTCGAAGGGAAAATGCAAAATTTTATATTTTGGCTGCCAATGAATGAACGGTTGTCGCTACAGCGCTTCTGGCAGGATATTTAAGAGGAGAAATTACGATTCCAGGTCATACATTCTTCAAGAATTTCATTCTGTGTAATCTGGTAGACAGTAACTATGCCTCGCGTACAGATGCGCGAACGATATACGCTGATGTCAGAATTTGAAAGAGGTCGTGTAGTTGAGCTCTATAAAGCCGGTTGGTCTTATCGGCGAATAGCTTGACATTTGAGCAGAAGCGATGCACTTATTAGACGGTGTTGGTAGGAATGAGTGAATCATGGCCGTATACAGCGTCAAGAAGGAAGCGGTAGGCCTAGAGAAACAACAGAACGTGAAGACCAAACAGTCGTCAGAGCGGCACTCACAGCCCCAGATGCATCATTATCATCGACTGTTCGTGCAACTAGTGCTTCAGTGACCCCAAAGACCATTCATAGATGGCTCACAGAACAGGGACTGAGGTCACGGCGCGCCTTGCGCCGACTACCATTGACCTCTGTACAACGTCAAGCCCGTTTGCAGTGTCCCGGGTTCATTCGCACTGGAATGTCACTGACTGGATTAGAATAGACTTCAGTGATGGGTCCTGCTTTGAACTGAGTCCCGATAACCAGCGAAGGGGAATATGAAGACGCCCCGGACAGCGGTGTGATACCAACCTGACTGTCTTCTGGTAGACAGGCCAATAACCAGGAGTGATGGTCTGGGGTGCCATTACATTTCATAGTGCGACTCCTTTGGTTGTCATCCGTCGCAACCGTACAGCACAGCGGTACGTCGACGAAATTCTAAGGCTCGTTGTGTTGCCCTTCATGTCACACCACCCTAGACTTACATTTCAGCAAGATAATGCCCGCCCTCACGCTGCACATGTTTCTACTGCTTGCCTTAGTGTCACCGGATCTTTCTCCTATTGAGCACGTTTGGAGCATTATGAGCAGAGCCCTCCAACCAGCTCGGGTGTTGACGATTTAACGCGCCAGTTGGACAGAATTTGGCACGATATTCCACAGGAGGACATCCGCAATCTCTATCAATCGATGCCAAGCCGAATAACTGCTTGCATAGGGGCCAGAGGTTGACAAACGCGTTACTGACTTTTTCACTTTGTAAAGCTCTATCACTTCAATAAATCCTCCAATTTTTCTCAAACTGTAATGATTTGTTTTTCTGTACATGTACATCACTTCTCCCAAGTTTCGTCCCATTCAGGTAACTCCTTCTTGGTGCGTCGTTTCTTTTGTCTAAGAGTGTATATTTACTGTTCAAATAAAGAAATAAAACGAGCTGGAATAGTTTGTTACAGTCAAAGTAATCAAAACATTTTGGGTAAAACAGTTGCAGTTTGGGAGATAGAATAAATAATACCGTAAGATGAAAAGAAATTTTCTTAAAAAATTAAAAATTAAATGAAATCACAGTAATTGGCAACCGGTGATCGCGTACACGAGGTCATAAATTGAAACCGAGTGATTTCAGAGATTTCGTTTGGTTAGAAATATTTATTCATAAGTAAGAAATGTATCTAAGATTATATTTGTTGATTAAAATACACGGTATAGCTGGATTTTTATTTGAGGTTACCTTCTTTTCTGAGTTATTTAATATTGCATCTCATATCAAATGCTTAGATATTTTTTGGCAAAAGATACTTTTATTATCATCTGTTTTTCTGGAATTTAAAACGCAGTTTTAGAATTTTATATTATTATTGGAGAAAAATGGCAAAGGAATTGAGGGTATGAAACATAATTGTACTTACAGCAATTTGCTTCGTCACTTCCATTTTTGCAATCTTTAACGAAGTTGCACACAAACTCAATTGAAATTATTTCTTCGTTTTCACATATAAAATACCTTTCTTTATCTAGGTTTAAAAGAATGCTTTCTACTTCATTCTCGGGAGGAAGCTGCGACAAACCTTCTATAACCCCTGAAAATTTCAAAAGAGTCACCAAAATATCAAAATATAATATACACGCAAGAAAAGTAGGTAGCAAACATATTTAAATTTAATAGAATAGTTTAATTTAAATTAATTTTGTCCTTACAGGTCCTCTTTCGGCTTTCAGTTTTTGGGGAATTTACAACTTAGCTTTTGTGAATACAGTTTAAAAGACACTGGTAAAACTGAGAGAGTGTTAACATTTTTGTTAAAGAACATGTATCATACATCAAAAGAGGAGAGGTATATAAATTTACCCCAACTAATCATTGTTACTCTGTTAATAACTATTTTCATTTAGTTGTGCTAAATTTGTTCTTTGTTACTAATAGTTAATAATTTTTAAAATTATAAAAAATTATAAAACTACTGCAATTGGAGATTAGGACACAGAGAGAAAACTTTCTTCTTAAAGTGTTGCTTCATAAATTCTCTCTTACATTTTTTTAATAACAAGAGGAATTAAATAAATTTAAAGAAATAATTCAAATGTACGTTTTTTGTCTGTATGTAACAAGTGGAATAAGAACATGCTAACCAGCATAGAAAGTAGATAGAATTATTCTGCAACTTTGAAAATTAAATTTCGTAATAAATTACCTACCGTTGCAAAGTGCGGTAATCGATGTTTTAATACAAAATAATAAATCGCCGAATAACATTTTGGATGCAGATAAAATTTGAAATATTTGGAAATAGAGGAAAAAGCTTAACAAGTATGCAGATGTAATATTCTCATAATATTTAGATGAAACATAGTATGTAGAGTTTTTGCATATTAACCCATTATTACATTTCCCATCATTATTAAAGAAAATATTTAAGTCTGTAATTCATAGTACTGGATAGAATTTAAGATAAAAAAAGAGAGCGGTATGACGTTTATTCACGAATACTAAAAACCAACTACTACATATACACAAATATACATCACAGTTTTCATTTACAAATAAACACAGCTGCCATCTGTTGGCAAGCTAAGAAAACATAATAACAAATTTATATTTAACAATTATTATAACATTGCCTATACTATCACTTCTATTCACGTCGGCTACCACCAGGATGCAAATAAGTTGATGTACGGTACCACAATTCTGTCAAATCAAAGCACCCTGTTTAGGCCTATCTAGAGTTCGTTCTATTAAACCTGTGTCTCTGAAATTAGGCATATATGTTATAAAGACCACTGGCAAAAGAAAACTTCAATAAAAAATGATAGTTTAAATTTCGAGCTACAGGTGAAAAGGACGCACGAAGAAGAAAAAACATAAACTGAAAGCATAAAACTTCATTTAATCACAGCATTTGTTCAATGTGCAATCAAACGTTCAAAGCACATTCAATATTAGTGCGAAGAGTTACTTGATCATTTGCAGCAACATGACATGTTATGCTTGTTTTCAATTCAGGCATAGTCCATACGCTTCTCTATAGATATGATTTAAATTCTCCATAGATAGATTTCAGAAATCCCCACAAAAGTCACAAGGATTGAAATTAGGAGAACGAAGAGGCAAGGTAGTCAGAAAACAAACGTCTCAAAATTATCGGATCATTTCTTAAGTGGGCACGTAGCAGTGCCTTCACTGCTCCGGCAATATATTTTTGTGCTTCATTTTGCATTAAGACAATAATCACTAAAAATTTTTATTCTTGTAAAGTAAAAATGACTTGCTGCTGAAGAAATTCGCAGTATCGGGTTCCCATGATGGAACACCTTTGAGGGCCTTGAGAAATGTTCTCTAAGAAAGAGGACCAAGAACAAAATCAGCAGTAAACCCACGCCTTACGATAATGTAATCAGATGCAGAGACCGTTCATGAAAGATATTAGGATTGTCAACTACTATTCTGGCCAAAAGTAGGCTAAATATATCAGTGCGTTAGCCCGGGTCTGCATGATAAAACTCTTACAGAGCTTCGATCCGGACCACTTTACAATGGATCTCAGAACTTTTCGTACTGTCGACCAAGGCAGAGACAAATTATATGACAACGCTCGTGCTCTTGTTGAAAAATATTGGGAAATGGAAGCTCTTTCGACCACAGTAAAAGCAATTTCTTCCACAATTTCATTTTAAATGTTTCCATCCCCTTACTCGCAACACACACAACTCCCAGTCTCTTCAGATTTAGTAATCATCTTTTTTCACCCTGCCTCGACATCAGCCCTTTCGTAAAGCATACAAGATTTGATATTCTCGCACGGCAGTTGAAAATTTATTGCCGTTCTGATAAAATAACCTGATCAGTAAAGCTCGATCATTCTTTTCTTAAAGCACGGTAAAGAATGATTTTACGGCATTAATTATATGTTTTTAGAAACTCCAGATTAGCCTAGCGTCCTTTCTACATTGCATAAAAGCGCCATCTATGGGTGGAAATTTGAAATATCAATTTTTATTTCACATTTCTTTTCCCATGGATCACACTATAACATATACACCAAATATCCACGAAATAGGTCTACTAGATAGGGCTCTATGTGGATCTAAATAAAGAAACACTTATTATAACCATCCAGTATATATGAATAGTTTCTTGAGTTTAATAGAGAGTTTTAGTAGTAAACGTTGATCGTCTCATTATTACTTTCGACCGGTTATAAATCTGTTTAAATCGGCTTTAAACTTTTTTAGCCATATTTATTTGCGTGAGTCAAGGATCCCAGATATAATTCACGGGAGCAATGGACCCGAGATAAAATTCATAGGAGCAATCTGACTTGTGGATTTTTACATTATAAGATACTTTAATTTGGAGGTTCTGTTAATCTTGCAAGCAACGAATGTCTTTTGATACTACACAAGCTGGGTAAATTTGTCCGAGAGAAGAGTTAATAAAAAGATCTGTTTTAAAACTTTCGAGCTGCAGTCATTCTAAATAAAGAAACACTAAAAACTTATTGAAAGATTTAGGACGGCGCGAAAAGTTGCCTGTCTTTTGCCAGGCATTTAACACCTCATGTTGCCAGGCATTTAACACCTAAGATTTACACGTTCACATATAACAATATAAGTTACTTACACATAAATAACTGAGACAGAGAAAAAACGCCTTATGTGTACTTAATAATAGTACACATAAGGCGAAAGTAATAGTACACATAAAGCACAAGGCTCATAAATTTTTAAAACTTTTACATAGTTGCAATCCAAAGGCTGGTTAAATCAAAGATGAAGCAGTTTGCTTAAGAAAGTTATCACAAGGCAGCTTTCGGGATCGCAATATAATTTTGCTATTTATGCGTTTATTCGAAGGTAATTTTTTGCCGTTAACATAAATCAATCATTTATGTTTTCCATATAAACAGGAGTACCTAAGCAATACTCTTGGATAACCGATTTCTTCTATTCTACAGTGCTGGCCTAAAAATGCAAACGTAGGTAATATTTACATGCTTCGGGCCACTTGAAGATGAAATTTATGTGCCTTCGCTACACAATGCTCATGAATTTTTAAAACTTTTACTTAGTTGTAATCCAAAGCTTGGTCGTAACGTTCAGTTATACGAGACGATATATTCTGAGACTACAGAAGTAGTCTACAGAAATAATAACTTCTCCAGTATTGTGTCTGCTTGTCATTATAAAAATCCTAATTTCACTTAATTTCACGAATCTCCAATATTGTCTCTGCTTGTCATTATAAAAATGCTAATTTCACTAATTTTCACCTAATTTCGCGGGTCTCCAGTATTGTCTCTGCTTGTCATTATAAAAAAAAACTAATTCCACTGATTTTCTCCTAATTTCACGAGTCTCCAGTATTGTTTCTACCTGTCATTATAAAAATCCTAATTTCACAAATTTTCACTTAATTTCACGGATCTCCAATATTGTCTCTGCTTGCCATTATAAAAATACTAATTTAACTAATTTTCACCTGATTTCCTCGGTCTCCAGGATTGACTATGCCTGTCATTATAAAAATCATAATTTCTCTACTTTTCATCAGTGTCAGAGAACACTGATGAAACTCCGCCAGTGTCAGAGAACTTCAGCGATCTGCAGAATGTCTATCCCTAAAGCCATTCTTTCAGAAGATAATAAAGTTTCTTTTGAAATTAATCCTGCAGCTCTTCTAGTCTCTTCTATACCTTAAAATACAAAAAGAAAATTTGACAAAGTCTGACGAAGGTAGCAGGCAGAATAACTGCATGGAATGCTTTGCAGCATTCAGTTAGAGAGAACTACCAAATAGTTGCTGTTAGCAAGAATTGTGTCTTCGTACGATGAGATTAAATAAATTGCATTTACCTTTGAAAGCTCAAGCTAACTCAGGACTGTTTCTACGTATTTAATATCTGGTTATTAATTTTTGATGGCATTAATAATGTAACCGATGATTATTAAGATTCTCTGAGAGGATTAATGAATATGTCAGAGTGCTGTGATGCTGTTGTTTATCAGGAACTTCTGAGGGTCCATTTCGGCGCAGTGGAAGGGCCGCAAGGGTCGCCAGACGGGGAACGGCTAACGGACCCGCCAAGAAGCTGCAGGTTTCTTTCCTATACGTTTATTTTGAACAGATCTTTATGGTACATTTAAACATCTTACTCATAAAGCGGTATTCGGAAATGAGTGCTTTACATAGGCTCCGCGATGCTCGTAATGGGGTCATCTTGTCGAAACAGGTATGCGTGAGGATTACAGCCGGTGACAGGGCTATTAATAGCTTGGGAACGAATAATTAGAAACCTGCGCTGTTCTTGATAAGCTAGAATACACAACCCAAGCAACATGCAACCAAGCCACCAGCCTTAAAAACATTATGATTTTTTTTACTCTTATCTGATTGAAAGCATGTTGATAACTTTGTGTCTTTTAAAATTATTACTTTAGAATTATTTATTCGGATCCGTTACTTATGCAAAAGAGAAAGAAAAACGCATAATTACCTGTGGAGTTATCACTCTGCATCTTGCAAATGTAACTACTAATGGAAAACAAACTATCCGTTTGGGCTTCTGGCTTATTTGAGCCGTGTCCCCAATCAATGTCATCCCAATTGTGAAACGACAGCTTTCCTAATGAACACGGAATGTCATGCCAATGGGCTGTTGAGTGACCACTGTCCACTTTCAACATAGTACAGTCCTGATACGCTCCACCATCTGGCTGAGTCGATAAACTGCGATCCGGAGCCCTATGGATAGGAATCATAATTTAGAAATGAAATACGAAGTTAGTATTATAATTAGAACAAAAATCACTGCTGAAAAATATGTTAATTGACGAGAGAAAAATCGTAAAATTTTATAAGAAATATTTTATTTTCAATTTTGATACTCGCGTTTAGAAAGATGCTGGACTTAATATCGTTTGTTTTTAATTTTTTAAAATATAGATAACATAAGGAGTATTTGGAAAAAAAAAACAGAAAAGTACAAAATCATGCTTGGATGTTATTGGAATATATTCAGTTAGGTGTACGTTTACTTTCTCTGTTTCATGTTGTTGAAAAAAGAACGTTTCTAATGAAAAGTGCTTATCTATTGCGTAATTATTCTTAATGCACGCAAAAACAGAACCTGCCAGATTGGCTGAATTAATCCTCAGGTTCAAGATTCATTTTCGGCTATATTTTTCTCTGTATTACCTTAGCTATTTTTAAGTTCCAAACTAGTTTATCAATTGATTAGTTGGCATAGAACGCTTTAGAAACATTCAGTAAACCAGTTCTTTCGATTTGGATCAAATTTGTTAGATAGCCTCATTATGCTATCGCCTATTCACCAAACTTCAGTCATACTTCACCAATATATCTACAGGTTTTAACTGCGAACAGTTCGTCAATTTACAGCTCAAATCTTATAAATAGGGGAAAAAATCTGCTTAGATTATTAATTAATGCCTATATCTTATTTTTTACTCCAGTCGGACGAAACAGATAAGTATATTTAATTATGTGAAACAGCGGTTCTCCTCTGGTAGTATGCATACCCTTGGGGGTACTTGACAGTTTAGCCAGAGGTAGGTGAAACCATTTTCAGTAATAACAAAATCTTTTAATAAATGCTGATAAAAAGGAACATGCTCATTAAAAATTAAAAATTTTTCGGGGCGCCACGGGCGCACAATTTGTGTTTATGGATGACAACGCCCGTCCTAACCGTGCAAACATCGTAAGCTAATGCCTTTAATCGGAGGATATCACCCGTATGGGCAGGCCAGCATTTCTCACCGGACTTGAATCCAGTAGAGCACGTGTGGGACATGCTTGGCCGACGAGTTGCTGCCCGTCAACCTTCTCCTACATGTCTACCGGAACTTCGGAGTGCATTGCTTTTTGAGTGTTGTAATATCCCTCAAGATCAGATCGATAATTTGATATTCAGCATGCCTAGGCGTTGTAAGGACTGTATTGCATCCTCTGGGAGACATACAATCTATTAACAATCATACCAACCATGTAATATTGTTTTTTTGTAAAGAGGTTTTTTTTGTAATTTGCTCCAGGGAGAAAAAATCGCTAATTTTTTTAATAATATCAAACATATAGCATCTTTTTTTGCTCTTTAGCTTTTGTTTAATAAATAAGCTTTACAAATAAGTCAAATTTGTTTTGCTTCTAACTCTTCCTTTGCCTGATTTTGCACATTATCCTTAATTTATGTACATGAGTGTATATAGATACATTACGCAAATATTGGAAAGGATATGATACGGTGAGAGTCTTTGAAGAGGAACGTTAGGGATACTCTGTAACGTAAAACCTTAAAGCCTTATCTAGAGGCGCGCGCACACACACACACGCACGCACGCGCACGCACACGCACGCACGCACGCACACACACACACATAAAAAAAGGAGAACCGTTGCTCTTACTTGTAAAATATATACTGTTAAATACAACTCATAATATATTTTGAGTAACTGATTCCAGTATAAAAAAAAAACTTTACCAGTCTGTATATATCATAGGATTTCCATCACTCCACCGATACACGCCTTCTTTAAGTTTATCATTGAGACCTGCGGACAAATTATTACATATAACAAATGCAACAATAAATAAAACCATGATTATAATAAATCTATATAAACATAACATAAATAACATATAACATAAATAAACATAACAAATAACATAACATATAACATAAATAAAAGTATTCTTCATCGAAAGAATTTTGGTTATAGCTACTAAGAAATTGGTTAGGACACAGCATATGAATTCTTTCGCTGAAGATAAGAATGACCTGATGTAGACATGTAGATTAATGGGGGAGAAATAAAAATTCCCAGTAGACGATATCTGCATTCAGTAACTTTTATTCATTCAGCACAGCCCAACCGCAGCAAAGCGCTAAAATTGTTGAGCACTGGTAGTTTCGACCTGGTTTAGATTCCATGCAAACGAGCTGGCTGCATGGCTGTATTGGTGGTTTTTCCCATGTGAAACCTTTATACAGCCAATTTCCCTTAAAAACCCTCAATGAAGCTCTTTCTTTATGCAGACAGCTAATGCGCTAGTGCTATCCTTGATGGCACAAAGCTAGTGAGCTAGCAAAGATGGCTAGTGCGCTTTGCCATAATCAGCTAAACCAAACCAAACTTAATCTCAGTATTCATTTATCTGTTTAATTAGCAACAAGCAGACCGTCAATTAATGATAGAAAATACATTTAATTATGATAAACACTCTAGATAATATTTATCATACTTTTATAAGAAAATTACTTGGATGCCCTAGGTTTATAACTTGGGCAAAACGTCCTCTATACTAGCTTTCACACAAATAGTTATGCACATATGATTGGTCTACTGTATAATTTTCTTTCATTTTAATTGCACTATTATAATGAACTATAAGTCTGCTGGCTATAAATGCCATGTATTATTAAAGAAAAATAATAAATATCTGTACTACAAACACTTGCAGCCATGAATAATAAGGAATTTAAGATTGAAGCAAGGAAGCAAAAATTAGAGTTTGTCTTAAATATTACAGCAGTTAGCTTTTAATTTAATATATTATGTTACCTTGAAAGGAAAACGAATGCATACTGTGTTTCCTAAACAACAGCTGTTTCTCAAATTGGCATATAATATTCATCTAATTTCGCATATTTTATCAAAGATAGAATTTCATGCTTATACTTAAGCTATCTTACCAATTTATGCTGAAAATAATTTACAATTATAGGTAGAAATGAAATAATTTTAATTTTAATTCCTGCCTAGCTTTGAGTTTAGTAACTGGGTCATCAATCCTATGAGATATATAAAAAAATTTAAAAACTACAGTTTAACTGCAGTAAAGGTAAAATTTAAAAAAAGTATTTATCGAATGGCTTTCTATCTTCAATCTTTAAGTCAAGTTCGGATGCCTGGAAATCAAGAAAACGCTGTTTATTATTCGTAAAATTATACGTGATGTAGCAGCAGCGGGGCTGAGATTGATTTGCGGCTCCTAGTTTTTCTGTGCTTTCGGAGTTTTACCTGTGGCTTTGCTCGGAGAGTCATCTATGGGTCTAATCAGAAGCGCTGTGGGAGAGGCCACCTACCCTCGGGGATGGAACTTGAATCCGTTTCATGTGAGTGGAATTCTCTATTGCTAGCGAAAAAGAGCTCGTGTGAACTAAATTCAAGAATTACGACTCTTTCAAATTTGCGAGCTCCTTCGCGAACACCGTACGTCCTCACCCAGTATCTGTATGTTAATTAGGAGAGACGATTTATTGTGGAGGTTTTTAAGCACATGCGATGATGTCTTTGATCGTTTGCGTTGATAGGCTGTTAAGCTCCATTCGTCGGGGGTGGCTAGTCGGGCTTGTTGAGCACTTGTGAAACAAGACGCCCGGTTTGCGAGAGAGATGTTGCTCGTCAGTTTTTCCGCAAGTTTGTGGGTTCATAGGTGCGTGTTCCTATCTCATCCGGATCACCACTGTGGCTGCCACGAGGCAGAAGTGACTTATAGCTAGTAGTTGTGTAATGCTTTCTGTGTTACGCGAATGCTTGATCTTGGCCATATCTATCGGTCGAATCAGAAATGCGCTGCGAAAGGCCACTTGGCTTTGAAGGGTAGAACTTGAGTCTTGTTTCATGTGAGTGGAATCTTCTACCGCTATGGTAAAACAGCTCTTGTGTGCTAGATTCAGAAATTCCGACACCTTCAAATTTACGACCGTTCAGTTTCTTGATGGGCGGCATAGTGATATTATGAACCGTACCGAAAATTTATTTTCATTTCTTTATTAAAATTATATACGATTGTAAAAATATATAAAATTATATACGAACGCATTACATAAAGAAAATATGCTTCCATCTCATGTATAATATAGCTAATGAGATCTAATAAACAATTAGAATCATACGCTGATGTACAGTTGGATAACAAAGAATTTTAATGCATTTGAATTTCTTAAAGCAGATGCAATGAAATGTTATGCAACTTACCGATGTATAAGGATCTCTGCTTCGCTTTCCAGTCGTGAATGAGAAACGTGTGTAAAATTTCATTTTCTTTTTTGTCCAAGATGCTAACAAGATGAGCATTACTCTCCTTCCCACCATACGTTCTACATTTAGACTCCGCTTCGTACCACTGAAGAGTATCATTTTGGTGAAACGCCTTATAACAGTAGCCATTGTAATATTTCCAGGTTTCTGGACATTTCGCATCATCTGAAATGCCCCAAAATAGAAAAAATGATCTGTTATTAATATAAGTGAAATAATGAGAATAAATTGATTCCTTTAATGGAAGTCAAAGCAAAAATAAATCTGAATTAAATGAAAAGTGAAAATAGAAAATTGCATTTTTAATACAGAATTTTCCAGATATATTGATCTAATGACACTGAATTGTTTATTGCAATAAGAAAATTTCTTTAACTCTCCGAAACTTTGTTTCGGGGGATACATTGTCTAACCATCTGAATATATTCGTAGATGCATGCATGTGTTCTTTAGAAAAAAGTAATGTTGTACATATATATATATATATATATATATATATAGCTAAAAATTTCATCATTTTATGCATAAAGATTTTCTATATCTGATGCAAATATTTATGTTTAAATATTTATTACATTTAATGCTTTAAAAATTGATAACCTAAGTTGTCATTTATATTTAATGCTCCGTGACATAGAAATTCATTGAAGATAATATAAACATGAACTCTTGACATATGTCCTTTTTTTCTATCCACGTCCAGATCTTTTATAATTGATCCGAATCCAAACTCCTATATTTCATCCCGATTAGCCATCAACCCACGAAACTTCTTGTTGATCTATCTACACGCTTGTTATTTTCTCGATTCTTGTCAATTACTTATGTATATATTGTTCATATATACTCCCACTTCGCATAGGCTCATTTCTGTTCTAATACTCATTTCTGTTTCTGTTAAACATATTAGTACCAATTTTATATCTGATAGGTTGGCTTGCATGATCTTCGTACTTATTTTCTGGTTCTGAAACAGCTCAAATGTTTTTCCTATGTAAATAAACGATAATTACTTAATTTTACTCCATTTTGGCTTCCTGAAGAGTTTCGGAAGAACTGTGAATATTTACGAGATAAATCTTCTTACCTATGGCATTGTACAGGTGAACATCAGCTGGCATTTCGTAACTGCTTGATGAATATTTAAGAGAAAATCCTCTCCCAGTATGCTCTGTATCTGATGAGAACTCCAAGAAGAGTGTATTCCAACTAGAAACGATTACCAGTGGCGGTTTATTAGCGTTGCAGTATCGGCCAATGATATTGGATCGATCTCCATCGTAAACTGCTAAATAGTCATGTTGGCAATCTTCTCCACCAACGATGTCAAAATCTTGGAAGGTCAGATTAACAAAGTTGGTCTCATTTACTCTGAAAAAAAGAAGTAACCATACCATTAATTTATACATATATATTTGGCAAACGACATCATACGTTTAAAGACTGGGGTTTATACGTGAGTAAACTTTAACATTAGTTTAAATTTTAGGAGTGAAGTACAAGAATTGCCATTTAATGTCGCTTCATATTATAAAACGTTCTATGGTTCGTGAATCTGAAGTGACTGAAGACAACATTTGATAAAGAATCAAAACACTATTTATTCTTCAGTATTGGACAGTTCCAAAGACGTGTTACAGTCGCCGAAAATCTACGACAAACACGCTGAAACAATCAGCAACACAGGCTATCAGACTATAAGAGTGAAGGCAGCTTCACGACAAAGCAATAAATTACAGTTTCCGACTCGGTCGACCTCTCTCGAGCTAAATATCTGAACTCAAAGCACTACTACTGAACTCAACACGCTCAAGATACCATTCACGATAAACTGCTACTCCGCGTACAGGCAGGGTTTATGTAGCTTTTGACATGCCTTCCTGAATATTCTGGAATAAACCATAAGAATTCGTTCGAGAATGTTCTCGCTCCGTCTATTAGCTATAGCCGGTTTGTGGCCAAATGTCGCCAAATGGGGGATTTCGCGCCAAATCTGGCAACACTGTCTTTCACTGCCACTTTCTGGCAACCCTAACCCCGCTTTGCGAGGAAGCTATCTTACCGCAGCTGGGCTTTTCGTAACAATATAAATCCACAACGGAAATTCTTTCCGACAGTTTTGGGGCTAAGGCAAAGGAAAATACGCAAGAAAATTGAGAATGCGAGGAAGAAAATTGCCATGTTCAAATGCCATCTCGTCAGATAAAAAGGATGTTATGAATTGCGCTCATATGGTCGAAAAGGAAACAGATGACAAAATCAAATTGCAGTCTTATAGTGAAGAAAACAACTGAAAAGACTTACTGTCTTTTATCATCGGTAATATGTTTTCATGATATTTAACTTTTATTCAGTTATTGTGGCCTTATTCAGTATTAAATTACTTACTTTCGTTTGATTTTTGTAATATGTTTTATTATTTACTTATTTACGGAACATACATTTAAATTAACTTATTTATTTTTTTATTTCTTTGCATAAACAAATACAAAGAATGAGTAAGTTATCTTCATAAAAATGTACACTATAGTTTTATAGCATTTTACTATGAGTGTTAAAAATTTCAGTTGACAAAAATATAGCAGTCAAATATCAAAAATCAGAGTTATATTTGCAAATTTTCACAGTGTCTAAAAAACGTAGCATTTCATCAATTATTACATTGAAAAGGCTACTTGAAATTTTTAGCTTCTGTTTATTTACGCATATATTTTATAAATTAAAAGATCATCGCAGTTTCATTAGAACTCTACTATGTCGGCAAACACTCTTCCTAAAATATATTTCATAAAACTTTAATAAACTTGTTGAAATCTCTATTTTCTTTATACAACGTAATTGAGACACGTGATGACAGGCCTCTCCTTAAATACTGATCTTCAATCGCAAAATTTAATTCCATTTACAAAATTTCTCAAAAATAACAACGAAAAATATTTCAGAACACATTTATTGCTCTGAAACTGGATCGAACGTTTCTCTAAACGTCAAATCTAAAATTTATAAAATGTGCCTCCGTCTTATCAGAAATTTGCATTTATGTTTCAATGAGTTAAAATACACATCATTTCATACTTTTATTCCCAAAATTGATTGCGATACACCTAACTGTGCTGTAATGTTTTAATTAGGCTTAAAGCAAATTTAATAAGAGGGTAGGATTCTACTGTAACTGGAAGCTACTATTCTGAAGACCTTACTAGACTAACAAATTACAAAATATTGAAGAAGTAAAAGCATCCTTTAGTCTTAAACTGAACAGAACAAGTCCAGCTTGTGCTATAACGAACTTCGTTACTTTGTGGGTATTTAAGTTAACACAAGAGAAATTTAAAATTCCAATATAAGTAACGTAGTCGGATCCTACCCATAAAAAACGTATTGTATGCTAGCTGGCTCAGGATCTTATTGGAGCATATTTTAAAGCATCTCTAGCAAGACGCTAAGGCCGGAATATAACTTTCAGCACAATTGGAGAGAGTAAATAACAGCAATACTCGGCTATTAAAAGTTCTTATTTAAACACTGAAAGATCTAATTTGCATTTTGGTGACTAACACGGAAAGACAAAATTACAGTAAAGGCTTAAATCAGAATAATAGGTTATTTAAAATATTTGTCTTGCAAGTACATGCTGATTGCCATGAATAACCAAAAGAGAAAATTTTCTCCGTAATTTTTACCAAAATTCAAATAGCAAATTTAAAATATTTAGCCTAACAGAAACGTGATCCAAACTACGAAATGTTTTGTTAAATACCTCCAAGAATTCTGCATATAAAATTATGAAAAGTTTGCTTTTAACTCATTATAGCCCAGCGAATAACGAATTAATCGAAGGTTTGCTTTACAAATGTTATAAATAATCCATCTTTTATAAAAACACTGAAATGTCTTTGTACTATTCTCTAACTAATTTTGAGAAATTTTTTATTGGTAATGCACATTTCACATTTTAAATATATTAGGAAATAAAGCCTGTAGCATAATTTTCGAACAATCTATCTAACGCAAAACAAATGTCATCAAATTATCTTTCTTAAATGAAACTTTGAAAGTGTAAGCAAGGTACTTCTAAAAAGCAAAAATGCCAGTTCGTTACAAGTCAAATCATTAATTTTTACAAGGAACTCAATTTCGCAAAGAATATCTATGAATATACAAGGTGTTTCAGCACAGCTGTTACAAACTTTTAAGAGAGATAGGGTATACTTAGATGATGGAAAATCACTTAGTAATGCATGGTCGGAAAAGCTTTCCTACCGAGTGACGACGCAAACACGAGAAAGGAAGACACGAACAAGGTGAGGAAACAACTTCATTAATCGATGTATTCTACCATATGGTTAAAGCATCACGTGGCCAGCCACATGTGGCCCCCATCTCTTTACAGCGTTGATGTGCGTCTCCGCTTGAATGCAACGCAGCCTCAACATTGGATCGGCAGTGGTGGTCCGATGCATTGGCCAGCAAGATCGTCAGACATCTCTTGCACTGACTACGTCTTCTGGGGGAGTATGTCAAGACATTGGTGTACGAAACTTCCGTTAACGCTGCTGAAGAATTTGTTGCTCGTGGCCACTATAAACGGCTGTGTCCCTTTTTGAATGGAAAAAGTGACACAGCAGTTTTTAGCTGCTGAGGAAGTCCAGGACATGTTAGGTATTGTTAAGAACACCAGATCTTCCATGTTTCGGAGATGTGAGGCTTGCATCACGGTCCAAGGTCTTAATTTCGAACCCCTTCTTTGACGACGATCTTTGTCTATTTTTTGTTCTTATTTCTTTTGTGCTCTACAGAACATAATAAGCATGTTTTCTCAGCCTATTTGTGTCCTTCATTTCTTGGGTTTTGTTTTACCAAAATTCAAATACCAAATTTAAAGCATTTAACCCAGCAGAAGAGTGATCCAAACTACGAAATGTTTTGTTAAATACCTCCAAGAATTCTGCATATAAAATTATGAAAAGTTTGCCTTTAACTCATCATAGCCCAGCAAATAACGAACTAATCGAAGGTTTGCTTTACAAACGTTATAAATAAATGTCTTTTATAAAATCACTCAAACAAAAATTTCTTCGTACCATTCTCTATCTAATTTTGAGAAATTTTGTTATTCGTAATGTACATTTCACATTTTAAATATATTAGAAAATAAAGCTGTAGCACAATTTTCGAACAATCTATATAACACAAAACAAATGTCGTCAAATGTAGCCTGTCACTACCGCACTAGCAAGGTTTTCTTACCAACCATTGCTACGTCATTTTCCGTCGTCTAAGGTGCACTCCAGCTCTCCTGAAAGTTTGTAACCGCTGTGCTAAAACACCCTGTATATTTGACATTAAAATTTTTATTTACTAATTGTTAAATTATTTAAATCCTTTCTAGTTTATTTGTAATTAGTTTATATATACATATGATATTAACCTTATCAGCCAGCTGCATCGGTGATTATTCTGGTAATTCAAGGGATGGCCTATAGAGATAATTTTTCCACAAGTCGATTCGCACAAGTATCTTCCAGTACAGTAAAAATCTCCAACTCCACAACCTGGACAATCTGAAACATGAAAAATCCCAGTGTGTAACTTAACTGAAACTAGACAATAAAATAATTTAAGTTTACAGAAACAATTTTTAAATTGTTAAGGTTTCTTACGATCTCGCTGAGCTCGCAATCAAACCAGTCTGCTTGTCCATTCTCATCTGCAAACCTACTTTTTTACGTCTTTTTAGCTTTATTATTATTAAGCAGTATTTTCTTCTCACTTACGCCATATACAGTTCGAGAGGAAAATTATAAAAAATTTAAGAGCAGCATAGCAGGATATGCTCAGAATTTCCTATGTAGAGATAAGTTTTGGCATACATTAATAATTCTTTTTCAGTCTTTTCTCAGTTCATCATACCAATGTTCAGTTTTCTGAACAAAATGTCTTGCACAACCTTTTTTCTTTTATTATTAAAGTTTTCTATGTTAATTTTATTTTTTTAAATCAATTCAAAGGCAACATCACAAAATATTTAAAAGCAGCATATCTTTAGAATTCCCGATACACAGTCTCGTACGCTGGAGATAAAATTGTTTTATTCTATAGAGTTTGAAACCGCTTGCTTGCAAGTTGAGTTTTTTTAAAAAATCATGAAAGGTTTACAAAATATAAAATATAAAATTTGAATTCAACTTTCGGCTTCCAGGTGCATGTGCTTCCATGTTCGGGTTGTTACTGAAAATCTGATGGCTCTAGGTACCATCTTTTTTCATACTATGCGAGAAATATGCATACATTCAAGCAGTTTCTTCATTATTTAATTTCTTTAAAAATAATACAGGGCGATAATATTGGGTGGCAAAAAATCGAGAAGTGATACATCCGTTTACAGTGGACAACGGAAAATACCACTTCGAGACTAAAAGCCCATTTGGGCTAATATTCCTTTTGGGCTAAGAACTGCATATTAAGAACTTTAAATTTCTTGAAGATTGAGTTAAAGTTTCCAACATTTGAAATGTTAGAACTTAATCTTTTATGCATTCAAAATTTTATCTAAAATATTCAAATTAATAAGGTAGAAATTGTAAGATTAATTAGTATTAACAATGTGAACTTCGGATATACGTTTTCATTTAACACTTGTTACAGTTTTTAGGCAATTACGTTAGGCCTATTAGTTTGATCTAAAAGTGTAAGGTCCTTATGTTAAACTAACCAGTTACTGTGATTTTATCTTTAATTTAACATTGTCTTTCCGTATTCTTCATCTGAATGCAAATTAGTTTATAGTGTATTTAAGGTAAGTGCATTTGGATCTAGACAGGGAGTTCCTGGTACTCGCGTTATCCCATTCTTGCCACTAGATGGCGGACATTCTTCCCTTTTCTTTCTCTGATTGAGATCTGAGACTGCGACTAGATTCGAACGCTTTCTGAGGAGCGTCAAGACAAAACTTCTGCCTTGGAAAAGCAGCTAAATGAATATATGGGATAGCTGCCTTAAAATATTTAATACCGATTTCTAACTAATATAATTTAGTGTTCCTATGCATAAATTATTAAAGACGAGTTGAACTATTACTCGGAAGTGTGTTTATTAGAAAGCCTGGCGACTTGAACACTGAAGATGTATCAAATAAGAGCTTTACTTTTTGTAATAGATGAACCTGGTGCAACACGCGTTGCGTTGATTAGGATTCTGCCAACTCTAGCTAAATGTAATTATTCTGGCTTTGCATAATTCTGGTAGTTGTAAACTCGTACACAGGTAAACTTAGATTAAAAATCTGTATCTTAAGTCGGCCGTTCCCAAACTGTGCGCCCCGTCGTGTTCACAGGGACGCCGAAAAGTACTGTAAAAGCTTCATAATTAATTGAATCAAGACATTTGGCCTAACTGAACAAAAAAAAAGTGAGAAGCTAAAAATACCTAGACTTCATAGTTTCCTTTTACTTTACCCTGTACAAAAGTCAAATCGCGGCGCAAAATATACTTGCGAACTCGAGACGGCAACGCTGTACTTTCTCGATCCCGCTATATCTCATGGCAATCAAACAGGAGAACACAAAGAGATTTTGGGCTAGGCTTAGCGATAATAGATCGCTACACCAGTATAGTACAAATGCTGATAGTCATATCACAGGTGATACAGAAACTCAGCTGGATGTAAGTAAAGTAAGTTAGGACAGTATTAGAACGGACATTTTACGGCTTTTCATGGCTCCGCTTCCGTAAAAACACACTAAACATTTCTACGGATTGTTGCTAAAATTAGTTCATCATGTCTTTTGATTCGGGTTTATGTATATCGACTTTCAGAGGCCATTTTATTCCGGATTCGACAATCTACCATTTTCTTTCAGGTCGGGCTTCATGCGTTTATGCTTGTCCCATAAGTAACAATTTCCAGATTTATTAGGAGAATGCTCCCATAATTTGAGAAAAACATTCATAACGATAATCTTAGCAGAACTGCGTAGTGGTTTCCCAGACTTATGAGGTTTTAAAATTATACACAGATGTGAAAGATGAAACAGACGCCATAGCAATTGCTTTATTTTCCACCCGGTTAGTTGAATGAATGAATGCTTTAATTGCTTTTTTCGAGAGTGGGGTGAGAACGGGGTTGCTGGAATATGCAATTTTGCCAATAACGCCAAAAAAGGGGTATCTTCCTAGTGGTTTTCGAATGACTAACATGATATTCGCAGATGTTTAAATAAAATGTTGGATGCAAAGTAATTTATCGTTTCACACAATTTTTTTTTCGTTCGGTTCTCTTTACTCAACAATATTTATATTTCATAGCATAATTTTTAAAATATGATATCTCCCAATGGTAGAACTATATTCTACGGCGGACGCATACACTTTCTACTATATCCAGTGCCCTCTACATAGGCTGACCGGTACCATAGACGCGTCGAGGTGCGTAGATTCTTCGCAACAAATTTCGACTGTTCTGAAAGATTTGTGGAAAGCTTATAAGCAAACGCTATAAGGTATTTTCCCTCCTTCTTAGCATCCTTCATAGTGTAATGGTCAGCACACACGGCGTGTCTTCGAGAGGTCGAGGCTCGAGTCCTGGCAAGGGCATTACTCATTTCACGTATCTCAGCATTTAAAATCGTAATGTCTCTACAACGTTGCCTGTTCAATTCACTCAGTCACTTTACAATCTAAGTATAGTGAAATTAAACTCGGCGCTTCATATAAATAAGCAGCGATATTAATTAGTTCATGTAGCATAGTTAATGTAATATTACTTCTTTTTGTTGTCTGAGATAAATAGTTTTGTGATTTTTTCTTCTTGTATCTTGGCTGACTGACCGACTGTTCAACAATAATAAACGTAATAGTGCAGGCATGTCTTCAATTAGTGGGACGACTGGGAAGGAACGAAAATATTGTAAGTATGATGACGGTTATTTAGAGTTTGGTTCTTCGTCAACAGAAAAGAATAGTAAAGAGAGGCCGCAACGTGTCTTGTGTATGGAATTCGGCTGTTTCAAATGTGAAAATTACGTTATACATTTTTACTGTAACCCGAGGAGAGAAAATACAAGTAATATCTTTTTTTACACTTTGAAAATGTGGCTAACTTAATACTGACAAGAAATACTTGTCAACCGGGAACACCAAGCCTGTTGGAAAAAAAAATACAGCTGATTATGTACACTGCGAAAAAAAACAGGGGGATCTGTCCCATTCTACTGGGCCGATTGACGAAATTCAAATTGCGTTTTCCACGTCTCGAAAGTGCGACTTAGGATATATATTAGATTTATATATAGCTCTGTTCTAATATAGGTATTTTGACATAAAATCGGACTTTTTCGGAAATAATAAACCAATGTTTTCCATATTTCGATTCTATGACTCAAATTATGCCTAAATATTAAATTTTGTAAAATTTGGTGCGAAATTTACGGAGAAATTCATAAATTTAATTTGGCGAATTTTTTTTCAGTTTGAGCCAAGAATAGTTCACTCGGCGAACTTCTTAATATGTGGCAACCTATTTTCCTTCCCTTCCATTGTGCAGAGGAGGAAAAAAACTCAAATCGTTCCTACTCTTTACATTGTGGATGAGAGGAAAAAAGTCACCATCATTCTACTTTCAAATAATTTTAACAAAGTGTGTAAACCACATTTTCGTTATTATCGCCTTCAACGAATATGCCAAATTTCAAAACGCGCCAATATATAAATTCACGTATATCTTCGGAAATTTTGAATAAAAAGCTCCAATGTTTTGTAGGTATGCTCAGAAATGCACCTACTTTAATATGATTATACAACTTTTATAGGTTATAATACAAAATTAAAAAAAAAATTATTTAAAAATACAAATTTAAAAAAAAATAAAAATCTGAAAGATTTCAGATTTTAAATTACGTCCAAAGGCGCGTTTTTTTAACGTTTCGTGTGCTACCTTTTTTTTATTAAATATCATGTACTACGTACTCAAACCATAAAATTCAGTTCAAAATCAATATCGCAAAATCATTTTAAAATGAACATATCTTTAGAATTTCCGTAAGTCTCGTGCGCTGGAGATAAAAATGTTTTTTCTTTCCGTACAGTGTTGCCATTGCTCGCTTTGAAATCATTTAGTTTGTTAATCAGAAATTCGTTGAAATGTTACAAAACATAAAATCGATAATAAAGCAAATTTCAAATTCAAAATTAGGGCTTCCAGATGCCCATATTCGCAGTAGGATTACGTCATTCAAAATTCGATGGCTCTAGGTTTTATCACAATGCGAGAAACATGCATACATTTATGCAGATTTTTCATTTTTTAAAATTTAATGCAGAGCGATAACATTTAGTGGCAACAATTTGAAAAGTGAAACGGGCATTCAGAGTGAATCGACGCAAAATCGCAAAACGAAAGTAATAGTCCTTCGGGACTAAATCACTTTGGACTAAAAATAAATCATAAAAAATGGGCGAATTTTATTTGGAATGAACCTAAATTTCGAACTGTGTAAGAAGGAATTAAATAAGTTTCATAAAAAAAGAGATATTAATAAATACATATCAAATCGTATTAACATTGAGGAGCTGAAATTTTGAGGGCTAATTTCTTGAAAATTACTCGTGCGATTTTTACAAAACTTGGAAGTTTGGCATAATTTGAGTCGTAGAATCAAAATATGGAAAAAAAAAACCTGGCATGTCATTTCAAAAAAAGTCCGATTTTGTGTCAAAATACCTGTATTATAACAATGCTAGTTATAAATCTAATACATATCCTAAGTCGTGCTTTCGAGACATGAAAAACGCAATTTGAACTTCGTCAGTCGGCCCAGCATTACGGGAGATATAGAACTGTCCCATTTTTTTTCGCAGTGTACATCCAGAAGGAATGATGGATATTGTAAATGTTTGCACGTATTAGTGTTTATTTGACAGCTTTTTAGTATTTATGTATTTTATTAGTATTATATATTTTTTTTATTATTTATATGTTAGTTGGTATTTTTTATTAAAGTCTAGTAGATTAAAATTAAACAATACGTTTGTTTCATAGAACGTGTGGCCATTCACTGTGTTTGCAGATTCTTATTTCATTTACTTTTTTGTAGATCTTGTAATTTGGAACTGATTGACATTTGAATAGCTCAGTTAGAAGAGAGGATGTGGGCAAACACCCACTTTCCTAATCATAACTAAAATGTTTGTCTCTAGACTGATGATCTTCAGCGATTTCTCGCCACATGCAAGCGTTTATTATTAATTTATTACCTCGACACATACGCAGAGGTAATATATCAATAACAAACGCTTGTTTCTGATCACTATTTTAAATTCACCTGGAAAAACGTTTAGAAAGCAAATCGCAAAAGCAAACATTATACTTCAGTTTGAATAAATTGAATCAACGGAGTTTAATGGACAAATTAGTGAAAATATTCTTGGTTGTTTACATGTTTGAAAAAAATACAAAAGCATTCTTAATTGCAAATTGTAGTTCTAAAAATGCTTTTATTCATGTACAAAGTGCATTCTCAAAAATCTACGAAAGGCATAATTAGATGTCAAGGGACAATTATGCACTATTGCGATGTTGTGGAGACTTAAAAGTGATATATTAATATTGTTAGCTTTTGGAAAATATGATATCATACTTCAGTTTAATGAAATACTAGCCTCGGAAAGAATGATAAAGGATATTTCCCAATACTTACCTACCAATTTGTAGTGTGCATCGAATCCTCTATATCGGCTGCGAGAATATCTGAAACAACTGCTAAGGTGAATTTTCATTTTCCCGTTTGAGATTATCCTTTTAGGAAAGAGTTTACCATCAGGAGACTTTATGATCGGACTTTTCCCATATCTAGGATACACAGTAAGTTCATCACGGCATGCGCTAGAATCCAAGCTGTCTTCTTTTGCCGCTAAGTCATAAACAATAAAATTCAAATCTACGTTTTTGTTTGGTCCTGGGTCAATGATCCACCAACAGGATTTATCCTGGCCGTAATAGGAAGGATAGTTTGGCGATGATATGTTTCCTTCAATTTCGTTCAGATTATATTCACATTTCACTGTAAGAAAATAAGTAAATTATACACCGTTTTTCGTATCTAATCGGATGCAATTTGAATTAATTTTACAATATCTTTTAAAAAAATTATAAGAACAAATCAACAGAAAGGATATTGTGAAACATTCACTAATCACAAATTCGAGTTCAGGGAAAAATTTTGTATTCTTTTCTGACGTTTTAGATATAAATAATTTACTGAGATAAATGGTAGTCCTGCATTATATGTACATCAGAACAGGAATTTATAATAGACATTTTTAAAAATATAATTTCAAAGATTGAAATGCACACATTTAAATCATGTAACAGCCTAAATACTTACAAATTTATTAATGATTAAACAATACTTAACGGAAACTAGGTACATAACATCTTATCATAATGCTGAAAAGAAACTAAATCATATCATGTAAGTTACATAAATATTAGTAACAACCTAAAGCCAAATGATTGTGGCATTTTAGTTGAATTTAACTAACCAGTTAAGTTTTAATCTTTCATATCTGCCATTTTTCATCAAATATTAGCTTATCTCAGGGAATTAGACAGATTTGAGAAGCAAGAGATTTAATACACAGCTAGGAAAAGAATTCGTAACCGTATGAGCATATTAGATCATTTGGCTATACATCCGTCGAACTTACCTATTACTTAGCGAATACCGCTCTCAAGTGAATTAGAAGTGCTTGACAATCAGGTTTTCTGTTCACCTTAATCTGCTTTCAGCATTATGTAAAGCTTTCAGAGATAACTCACGTTATAACTTTTAGGTAAGACTGAGGGTAAGAGTTAGACGTCATATCTTTATGATAATGCATCGTTAATTGCAGTTATTACGTAATTCGAAATTTTTTATCTAAACACGCATTAATGGTAGTATTTCAAATATGCTATGATTATATTGTTACGAATTTTGTACACAGATAGATGATTTTAGTGCAATAATTTGTGAAATTGTTGTATTTTGATGCATAATGTAACATGAAAAATCCAAGAGAGACAAGCTATGCCCGAGAAAGAAGAATGTGCAAGAGGCAAGTGCATTTAACATTGAATAAATGAGTATCTCGGTAATTTGGCGACATATCTCGAATCTGACAACGGTTTTGGCGACTTATTTTGTTGCCGAATTCTAGAGAAATCGTCAAAATTCGCCACACTTGGCGATGATTTGACGACACTTTGTTCCGATCCCTGTATCAGTTCAACTGAATAAATAAATTCATCACTATATTAGCTGCAATCGTAGGTAGGTAGGTAGGTGACGGAAGACGGGGACGCCTGATGGCTACCAGAGATAAACAAGCATGTGTCCCTCGCCTTCCACTATCTAATGGCAACAAATCCCTGTGACCTCAAGAGACCAAACCGGAAGCTTATTCAGAGCGCAGGAGTTTACATGGACAAACAGGGGCGACTTATTGACATTGCTTGACTAATTACATAATTACAGGTATGAGACTTGTAGGACAGATTTACAGATGAGGGGCTCAGAGCTGAGTACTAAATATATGAAAATACAAAAACATAAAAGTGTACAGAAAACACACACACACACACAAGGAAAAAAAAGGAAGAGATGCACTTGATTAACACTGAAGACTTATGACAAATAAACACACTTAAAAATAATAATATTAATAATATACATATTTGGCCTCGTGGACCACATATATTGTACATTGTGGGGTGAGTTTACAGACAAGGGGCCATGATGTGGGATTAACATGTGTTGCTGGCATTGATATGGGGGACATGGTGAGGTCCCGGCGAATATGTATTTGGGGAGTGCATAGGTTGCTGAGTATGTAAGCACGCTACATGTTAGTAGCACAGGGGGATATGCATGTTGACTTCTGTGAGTGGCGGACGTTGTGGGATTATGTAGCGTCGCATATATCTTGGCCCATAGCTGCGAGCTCGTCAATGACCTTACAGATTTTCTTGATTGAAGGTTTGTTTTTAATAAGGAACCGTTGAAAGGCGTCTGTAGGAGGAGTGGGATGCTTAATGTGGTTGTTTGCTGTGAGTGGACAAGAGTAGATGTAGTGTTCTGGTGATCCAAGTTGGCCGCATACGCAAGCATCTGTAGTGGAGATGTTGTGCCTATAATAATACGCTGGATAGGGGCCATGCCCCGTTATGAACCGGGTGAGTTGGGGTATAGCTATGAGGTGTGATGGAGAGACTTTTGGTAGGAGATTGTAGGTCCGTCGTCCAGTGTCACACGCGTTCCAGTCCTCTTGCCATTTTTTGAGTAAGTCTTCTTTGAGAAGCCTCTTTAGATGCGATGGTGGTGCACGGATATGGATTTGCTGAACTTCAGAACTGGTGGCGGCTTCTTTTGCTAGGGTGTCTGCTGCCTCGTTTCCATCTAGACCAGCATGCGCCCTGACCCAAGTGAGCTGAATATGTTGCTGGTGGTTGACGGAGAGTAGCTTTTGGATTTCGGAGATAATTGGGGAGGTGTGGCTTAAGTTTTGAATTGCCAGGAGTGAAGATTGGCTGTCTGTACAAATGCATGCTTGGTGGTAGCCGTTATTTAGTATGTTGTTGGTGGCGTTGAGGATGGCCAAGGCTTCTGCCTGGAATACACTATTGAAGTGCCGCAGTGCTGCCTTCCAGCTGGTATGTTCATCATTTTGGTGGTAGCAAATGTAGGCGCTTCCAACTCCGTCTTCAATCTTGGATCCATCGGTGTAGTAGACATGAGTGGAGTTGGGAATACTAGGAATGCTATTGGTGTCTATGGTGATGCGAAAGTTTCTACCTTGAGTGCCTGGGTGTGGGCGTTGAGTGGGGCGAGGACTTTCATAAAAGGTCGGACTGTGGGTTGTATCGTGGAAGGTGGCGTCTTTGCGTAGTTGCAGGACTCTGGTTATTGTAGCTTCTTGCTCGGCTCTAAGGTAGAGTGGTGGTATGCCTGCAAGGATGATGGCCGCAGAGGTGGCTGTGGTGCGAAAACCTTTGCACATCATTAGTGCGAAAGGTCTTTGGATGGTCTGTAGTTGTTTAAGTTTCCGGCTTTGCATGGGCGTCGCCCATATTGCGGCAGCGTAGAGGGCTATGGGTTCAATCACTGTCGTGTATAAGATCTTGTTGATGTATGGGTTTCGTCCCCAATTTATACCTTGAAATTGACGGGCCTTGCGTGCAATGGCTTGTGTCTTTATTTTAAGTTGCTGTAGACGTCGCCCATATTGCGGCAGCGTAGAGGGCTATGGGTTCAATAACTGTCGTGTATAAAATCTTGTTGATATATGGGTTTCGTCCTCAATTTATACCTTGAAATTGACGGACCTTGCGTGCAATGGCTTGCGTCTTTATTTTAAGTTGCTGTAGATGTGGGATCCATGTAAGGCCTTTGTTTCATGTTAAGCCTAAGTACTTGAGCTCTTTGACGATTTTTAGATTTTTATTCTGAAGTTTGATACATGGATTTCTGCTTGGGTTGGTGCCTGGCTTGGGAATGATTAGAGCTGTTGATTTGGCAGTTGAGATGGTTAATTTGAGTTCTTGGCAGAGAAAGCTGAATTTTTGTAATATTTGTGTGCTTCTGTCTTCCAATTCGTTTCTGGTGCGACCCTGGATTAGAAACGCAACGTCGTCTGCATAGGCAACTAGTTGTGTATGCTTTGGCCAGTTGGTGGAGATGATGCTTTCGACCCTCATATTGCTTTCCAGTAATTTCGAGAAGCAAAAAATACTAGAAATATCTCGATGGCCAGTTGAAAACTGTATAAGGCCGGAGAGAGAGCATTTGCTTTTAGTTAGTTGTTGTTATTGTTGCGAGTTGTTAGTTCAGCGTGAGATTGGACATATTTCTGAGTTAACTTTCTCTTCAGATGCGCTTTGCATTGCGTTATGTTTCACGTTCTCAGAAGTTTGAAGCGTAACTGCTGACTGTACTCTGTGATACTATGAACACCTGCAGCTGTATTTCTGCGGAAATTTCCAGAACTTTGAAGTGCTTCTGTTGATAATACAAATTTTATTAACTTATCATCGGACCTGTGTGCATTCAATTTGTTACGAAATCTCTACACACGCAACAATATTTAGCTATTATAAATTAAAGGGTTATATTTTCTAGAGTTATATATACATCACATGAATATGATTAAATTTCTTCATGCGCTGAATTTTATAACAACATAAATGAGGCCGATGATACAAAAAAAAGCGGAAAAATTCTTTAGCTTCCCGGAAATTTTTTCTTCCAGTTTTGGTTGCTTTCGGGAAGATGTCCGTAAGGTAAGGCAATACTTATGGTCTTTACCTGGTTATAAATGAGACTTTGTTTCTAATCATGATAGCTGATATTATTCATGCTTAATATGTAATTTAGCGTTCTTGTGTTCTAGCGTTTTCTGAAATAAAACAAGTATTCTGGATCAGTATGCATAGAAATTGTTAATTTTTCATCTATGAGCTTCGGTAGCGTCTTTACGAAATACTGATGCTAAAATGGTGCTTAATCTGTTATGCTGAAAGCATTTGTTTCAAAAATTTCATTTTAAATGAAGGACATGCCATTCGTAGTGTATCTTTTGCCGTCATTTCTTTGAACTTCCATGATCTCAATGTTCATGCAGATCTTTACGATACTTCACTAAAATCACAAGACATAACCAAAATAAAGGAAATAAAAAAAATCTAAAAGCTCTTAGATTTTATATTACGCCCAAAGGGGCGTTTTTTTTAATGTTTTGCTTGTTACCTTTATTTTATTAAATATCATGTTCTTCGCACTTAAACCTAAAATTCAATCCAACAGCAATACCGCAAAATATTTAAAATTTAATATTTTTCTTATTTTTTTTTAATATTTATCTTTAGAATTTCCGATACACAGTCTCACACGCTGGAGATAAAAATGTTTGTTACTCGTACAGTGTTGCCATTGCTCGCTTTGAAATCGTAATTTCTTAATCAAAACCTCACCTCATAAATGCTTTATAAAATATGAAATAAATGCAGCTCCAAAAGGATGAAAGAGGATAATTTTTGCAGTGGATACAAATCGGCTTAGCATCTCTTTTGAGTTTGTACGTTGTAGATCAGGTGGTTTCCAGAACACCTGAGACAGCGCGAGCTATTATTGTAAAAAATTCAGCCATGGCCAAATCGCTGGCATCTAAAACACTAAATCAGATTCTTACTCAAACGGTACATTCTGATCCTCAGATTGAAATTTTGCAATGTCTTAACTGACTAAATTTTTCTCCCTGCAATAGTGCAGCCAAAGAATCTGTATGTAAAGAAGGAAAGGCTCCATAGACGTAATGTAAACTACAACAACGTTTGTCTACAACGCCGCTACAAAGAAAAGGGAACATTCGCCAAGGGATTTGGCGACGGAATCTGTTGGCGAGAATTTCCCCTCTGTAATGTGCCGGTTCTTTGGTACCTAGCCGACATTTTCCTCCTCCGTGACGTGTATAGGAGATTGAGGAACACGGGTTAAGATGAATCGTTCTTTGACTTGTCGCGATAATTTAAACTCGGAAATGATGAAATATTAGGTGAAGTTTCACTTTCACTGGCTGTTGAACTTCCATTTATCGCTACTTGAAACCAAAGAACCTATTCTTTGTTTAAACTCTTGCTAAACGTAACGGTCGAACCTGTCCAAACCAACTTCAACATTCAGCTTCGAGCTTTGGCGCTTTTTGGCGACAGATATTTCACGCATGCGCAGTTGTTTCCTTTTTCGTTGGAAGGAAGCCACTTCTGCTTCTGCGAAGTTTTCCTTCTTAACAGTACATATTCTTTGGTACAGCACTGCGTAAACCGCAGGAAGCACCTCTTCGTGATCCCCTTTTTTCCTCGAGAATTGTTTAACTTCAGATGGATTTTCCTGTGCAGAAATTCCATCTGATTGAGTTCAGTCATGATATTTAGGGGTCGTATCTACGGGAAGTCTACGAATTGTGATTTTCTGTGAAATACTGAACTGTAGTTCATAGTTCATAGCAAGAGCGAGAGCACGGATTCGTTAATCACTGGTTTTAAATGTGACTGCAGTAGATTCAAGTGACAGAGATCCAATACAGTCATGTAAACATTTTAGTTCATTCCAGGTGACTTCCGGGGGGCATAGATGGCTGGCGGTAGTCTCTCTCATTTAGTAGTCCATATGGTGACAGGATCAACATCAATCGGCGTTTCCACACAGATAGGAACATCAGCAGGTACAGGCGATGAGTTGTCCTGAGCTTTGTCAGAGTCCAAATTGGCGAGTGGATGGATTGGAAAAAATCGGCACCGGAGCATCCTCCTGGGCAGTACGGTTTCTTTTTAAATAAAAATGTTTTTGATCTCATTTAATTTTTTATCAGAATTAAGAGTTCTACATTTGAAGCTGATTTATGTTAAAATTGAAAATATACGCGCTTTCATTCACTTAAAATAATTCTGAAAAAATATAGAAATTTCCTCCAAAGTGTTTTGTCAAATTATGTGTAGAACATGAAGCTAACAATACGCAAGACTTCTAATTATCTATTTCATTTTATAAATTTCATCTGGATTTTCTTACTATATATAGATGCGTATTTTTAAAACTTATATTCGTAAATTTATTTCTCATTAAAAGGCAAATTTCAAATATTGCTTTAATAAAATTTTTACATTAAATAGACGCTTCTATAACACTTATTATAATCAGAATTGTATGAAAAACTCAAGAAATTAGGGAATCGTTTGGATTTTTGAATCAGAGAAAATTTCAAATTCGATTGGCAGGTAGGTTATTTAATATCATCAAAGCTTACGCAGGATAAAAGGGATGGATGAATGTAAGGAATATTTTCTGGAGAAAACAATTCTGTATTCATCTTAAACATTGAGAAAAACATGAAGATATTTATGTAGCCTATTCCGTTTGGTTCAAGCTACCAGTATTCAGTACCTTTAACCAGTCGGCCTCTTGTGAAAACAACATTCGTTCCAAATTTATTTAAAATATTTTTATGATGGGTCTTAAGTTTAATGACATTCTCAATTTATCGTCAGTCATCTGATAATCGTTAAATAGGAATCTCATCATATTTCGTTAACATTTTAAGTGATTTTATGTATTAAGAATATTATGTAATAACAATACCTTTGTTTCTGCATCCAAGAATTTCTAAGCGTAAACACGGCTTCTCAGAATATTCCAAAATCTTCAGTTGAACTACTTTAGCTGTTACAGCCTTCAGAAAGTTAAATCTGATTTCTAGGTCATTCGTATATATATTACCTGATTCACAATGCTCAGATACATAAATCTGCAAAAATAAAGAAAACACAGTTTTTAAATGAAACATCGAAATAGGAGCTGGGTTAAAATGCGCTTTAGCCCACTGCTTGGCGATGTTTTGAAAATCGCCAATTCGGCGCGTTTCTGCGAAACGTCTTTGCAATTAATTGCAACCTTCCCGACACGCTCCGCGAAAACCTATTGTAAACAAAACATAGAATTCTAAAGCATAAATTAGTATGGAAATTGTTGCCACAAAAAGATAATAAAATAATATGCAAAACGAACATTACGATCATTAAAATATTTGTCACTTAGGTTTAAATTAATTATTTACATTTTATGTTGCAATACTTACACATTTTATGCCGTTACATAACATTCCCGACACGCTCCGCGAAAACGTAACCAAAATGGCATCCAAGAAAGAAGGAATTTTTTTTAAAAGGGCATTAAAATTACAAACGATACCATGCACACACCGTTCCGTTTTAACTTACAAAAAAAATTTGAGAATTGCACAATGTAGGCAACGTACACAAATGAACAAAATAAGCTAAAATAACGAAAATAAATTACAAGAAAATGCCATGTGCACAGCGTTCCTTTTAAACTTAAAAAAAACTTCAGCGAATTGCACAATGTAGGCAACGTACACAAATCAACAAAATAAGCTAAAATAACGAAAATAAATTACAAGAAAATGCCATGTGCACAGCGTTCCGTTTTAACTTAAAAAAAACATCAGCGAATTGCACAATGTAGGCAATGTGCACAAATCAACAAAATAAAATAAATTGCAAACGATACCAGCGTTCTGTTCTTCAGCTGAGCCAAATTATTTCAATAAAAGGCAACAAAATATAAAAATTAAGCAACTTGCACTTCCAATAAAGTAATAAATGTACATGTACATTCACTCACCTCTCTCAGCATCACAGCTAAATCCATACCGACTCGGTATTTAGCGAAATATAAGGTACGAAAATAGCAAACACTCAACACAAAAACACCGCATTCAAAGAATACAACGACAACTGAAATAACTACTTAAATTAACACGTAAGAATTTCGAATAAACCGCTACGTCATCTCACATTACCAATAAAACCGTTCTTTATCAAATAGGAAATACGCATGCGCGAAAACTAGATGTTTCCGTAGCTTCAAAATACCCAGTCAGCCATGTTCGCGGATATACGGGGTTACCCATGTTGGCGCGTTTATTGCTCATTCAAAAACAATCGCCGCCAAGCAGTGGGCTAAAGCGCATTCCAACCGGGAGCTGTAGCTATCAAATTTCTCCGGGCTATTAGCATTGATGTTGAGAACCATTTTTGCATGACTGAGTATATTTCACATTATTTGAAGTACGTTATACAGGAGAAAATTAGATTTAAGACTAATTTTAGTAATGCTTTGTTCTTTACTTCTTTTACTTGGAATAAATAGTATCCAATTAAAAGATTAAAGGATTTACGAATAAAGCTTATTATATAGAGATTAGTCTTATCTTTTAAATAACAGGGCATAAATACTTACATATTAACGCAACCACCTCAGCAGAAGTCGTTAAATTTCAGAATGTGTCAAAGTCTGGCAACCATGCTCATAACCATTCTTCTAGCAACAATGCTCATATAACAATACTTATTCGAACAACGCAGCTATTTTCGTTTGCGTTCTTCCTTGTTGTATTTTAAATTCTGACAGTTTTTATAAAAAATCGTAATGTTTTTTGCCTTATACTGAAGTTTTAAAATATGAGGTTGTGGAATTTGCCAGCAATGGAAGAAACTGGAGTAAAATTTCTGCAGGAATACAGAATTTTGCTGAAATTTTTCTATAGGAAATAACGAGGAAACGCATTTCGTAGATAACCGCTGTTGTCGAGTTTTGCCCGAAGGAGTCTCCGCAAATATCTGATTTAAGCGGAAACAGATCGTAGTGTACTTCGGGAGAACAGCGCCACAAAAATACAGAAAGGTTTGAAGAAGGATGAAAGTGGTTTTTTTAATGTATGTAATCCTTAGTTAATCATTAAAATTTGTATTTTTAATTGCTAAAGTATGTTTTCTTTTCATACAGTGATAGTTTCGGAATCATTTTAAAGAAAAAAAAAAAGAGGGACGCGAAAACTACCAGTTCGCACCCGATGAGTAACTTTTACCTTTTTATCTGTAAAAATCGCCAGATTGCACCAAGGTGGTTTTTTTAATACGTAGGTACTATAGCTTAAGTGAAAAATGCAGAATAATGTTATCATGTAACTTTACTTACGTTTGAAATGAAAGCCTAAGCTTTATACTTTCGAGCGTCAAACCTTTTTTTCTCCGACTTCCTGGAGCAATAAATACGCATTTCTCGATTCGCAAAATGATTTACTTTATTTTCTTTTCCATTGCTTTCAGGTCACAAAAATATATAACTTAGTGAAAAGAGGAAGCTAGCAAAATCTTTTGAAGGGTAAAAAATGTTTTCGGACTAGAAACAATTCTTATAACCAAGTTCAAGATGTAATCGCTTGGAAGGGTGATGCGGTTTTTTATTCAGTTTAATAAACTTAAATTTGGTGCCGCGAAATTTGTTTGCAAGAAATTCATGCAAATTAAGAGTCGTATTAATTACGAGTCGTAACTGATGATACCATAATGATCACTTATGACTCCATACCATAATAGGCATTTGTAACATGTTGATGCATGCTGAATGCTATCTTATCTCTAATATGAGCTGGAGTGATTCTTACTTGAAATGTAAAAGCGAAATTTCAACTTTAGTATATCGTTTACCATTTCTCTCTACAGTATGCACTATATTATTTCAAACAAATGCGTAGCTATATTTCTGAATATATATATAGGTTGCTCACTCATTCTATCTCAAAGTGCTAAAAATTTGGAATTGGATCGCACAAAAATAACATGAAAATTTTATAATTTGAAAGTTAAAATATTTTAAAGTATTAATTATCTTTTTTGAATAATAGGTTGTATATTAATTTTTTTTAGTTTTTCATCAGTGCAACACAGTAAGTTGGATTCGACTGAAATCAGTACAGGCTAGTCCTGAGAGCTGGTTAGTAGAACCTCCTCCAGCTTTGAACTGCAGAGCTCGTCCAATATAGGTCTTTTCATAGAAAACATACTTTAGCACTTAACGTTCATAGCGTTGAAACTACTCGAACTCATCTTCCGATTCACAAAGGAAGAGCTCTTACCGACTTCAGGCTTCTGTTCCGAAGGCGAAAAGGACAAAATTAACTAGTTCTTTCTATTGCTACAACACTTCTTCTCGTTAAACTGATAATTTGTGTTTGATATTTGTTAATTTAGTATTATTTAAATTATTATTATATTTACAGCAGCAAAAATTGCACCAAAATGTAGAGAATCCAATTCCGCATGCAATACCGTCTTTTGTTCCAAAGAGGGCAAACAGACAAACACTACTACAGAGCTCATACTACAGAACTACTACAGAGTTAATCTTCAGTCATGTGACTGATGATTGTGTCCAGTAGCTGCCGCAGAAGTCCGAAATATTCCTGGCATTTTCATGGCCGTAGGGGAAACTTTACGCCTAACTGAGGCCTGCATAAAGATTGGCGGTCGCCATTTTGAATATCTTTTGTAAGTGTGCTGCTCCGTTTCAGTTGATACTAGTGTTTGCAGATGCAATTTCATTTGCTCATTGCACTATTCTATAAGTTAGGTTACTCTGATTGCATTATTTCGTCATATAAGACGTTATTGATGTTTATTTATCTTCAGTTAAGCTTTGTTTCGATGTTTCGTACTTCTCTTGTTTTCGCTTTCGTCAGACGGAGTGTGTGTGCGCTAAAATGGAACACGACTTCTACCGAGTTACTGTTGCACACGTGACTGTAAATTGTATGGTTAAAAGAATTTGCTTCAGTGAATTCTTTTTCCTTTAAAGTTTGTTGCATTATTTTAGAACCACCTTCCATAGTTTTAGTAAATAAATGTATTTAGAAATATTTTTTACAAATTTATTTCATGTGGTTATGTTTCTCTTGTAGTTTAAGTTATATATTATTATATAAAAGTTGTAAAAAAGAGATAGATTTCCTTAATTTTAATCAGTAAAAATCCCTGTAAACCTAGCAAGTATTTTCTGCATAATTATTTCTTAAGTAATGCAAGTAATATAACAATTTCATGAAAGCTATAACGCTTTCATAATCATGATTACAAAATATTTTACAACTGTATGCTTTCTAATAGAAAATTAAGAATTTGCATTTCTCAGATTTGTAAATAGGGGGCGAAGCGCTAGATTGCAGCATAAAGCGAACATCAAATGTTTAAAACATGTTAATTAACCACTGTTTGAATGATCATACTTTTTGTTGACCGACAGGCTCTTCCTCATATTTCCAGTTGTTTGATTCATCAAGAAAAAATAGTTGAAACTTCTTTACGCATGTTTTCTTGGGGGCTCCATTCAAACCTTGGAGAACAATGCCAGTAATCTTTGTCATACTTTGCAAGGTCACCTGAAAATGTATCATTCAAATGTTATTATATTATATAAAGTTCGAAACACAAATCATCAACTCTGTAATACCCCACATTTGTGCGGCCAGATATTGACAGTACTACACAAAAGAAAGAAAAGTTTTCATTCATAAACATAGTTTTTCATTATTTAAAAAGAATACCAGTTTTGAAAAATGTGAAAAATGCGAAATTGATTTTAACTTATTTAATTTCCAGTATTAAAAGTAATGCATGCAGAAGTTATACCTATTTCTTACCGTAAATTGTTTAAGAGTATCATTAGATTTAGCGCACCATCCATGGTCAGCATTTAATCTGCCACTGGTATAATAATACTTGCTTGTATCGACAGTAGAGGACGAGCTGATATGGTTGTCAAATATTTCTTCAGATGCCATACCAAGAGGTTGACCACATGCTTCTACAATGTGTAAAATATATTATGAATGTTAAAAAATTGTAAATTAGCTTCAATAAGTTTTTTTTCATTTCTGGGATTTGTTTACATTTGCATTTGTCTTTTCTGTTGCAGAAAACTTCCATATATGTTATATTTAATTATTTATTTATTGTAATATTTAGATAAATCATTAACAAATAATAATGCTAAAGAATGCACACATGTGATTTTTTTGGAATTTACCATAAGTATTGCTTGATGTAACAATATAAGGATGCGGGTTATTAAAAAAATCTGGATCACTTATAGATTTGGAATTTAATCTCTTTCGAAATACATTTGTATAAACTTATGTCCATGTTCCATAGTTATTCCATTGATCAATCAATTATTCCTTTTCTATTTTATTAACTAACATAATAATAAACAAATTAACAAACAGAGCTTATAAGATATGTCATCGTGATGGAACACAATCACCATCACGGCATCAGAAACATAACTAACTAAACTGTCTTTTACCCCATCGGGAGGGAAGGAGAAAGATAAAATCCCTCGTTAGGGAAAACGGCCTAAAGTTGTAACATCCTCCCGCCCCGATGAAGATATTCATCCAAAACATTCACCAAAAATACAATTTAACAATATATAATACTAATACAACAATACAACTCAATGACATAATGAATACAACTGATTATAGCAATAATGAGTTAATAAATGAACAATTCAAATTTACATTAATAGACTTGTTACAACAACAAAACTGAATTTAAATCATGTAAATCTAAAGTACCTGTAAGCATGGTATTTTTATCGCTTGAGTTCAAGGTGGTATATCAGTTGAATGGGCCTTTTAATTTTACCTGCAGATGTCTGCAGCGTTACACTTCTTACCTTCTGGTCACGGCCCTTATGCACTTCTATGATTCTTCCTAGTTTCCACATTTGCCGTGGTACCTTGTCTTCACCTATAAGAACTACATCGTCTAGATTAAATTCAACATTAGGAATAGTAGGATTAATGAAATTACAACTTTAAAGTTGAAGAAGATATTCTCCTTTCCATCGTTTCCAGAATGCATTCAAGAGTTTTTCACGGTACAAAAATCGTCTAACTAGATTGTTTCTATCAGTATCATTTAGCTTACTAGAGCCAGCCCATTGGGGTAACGCGGTAGACCTTCTACCAGTCAAAAAATTGGAAGGAGAGAGAGGAAAGGGTTCATCTGGTTCATTATAAACGTATGTTATAGGCCTCGAATTTAAGATTGACTCTGTTTCTGCCAAAATGGTTAGTAATTCCTCAAATTTCAATAGAGCCCTCCCCAAAATTTTCCTTAAAATGGCCTTTGTCATTTTTACCATCCTCTCCCAGTAACCCCCCCACCAAACTGCTCGTTCAGCAATAAACTTCCACTTAATACCTTTCTTTCCAAAAATTTCTAGTACTGGTTCCTTTTGAAGGTTACTGTACAGAGTTTTTAGTTCAAGTTCAGCTCTTTTAAATGTTTTTGCATTATCGGATTGAACGATTCGGCATATACCTCTTCTTGATATAAAACGTCTGAATGCTAACAAAAAGTCATCCGTACTCAAGCTGGATACTGCCTCTAGATGGAGTGCGCGCGTAATCGCGCAAGTAAACAAGGCGATATACACTTTGTCTTTATCCTTGGTATACAGAGTCCCGGCAAAGTCCACACCTACGATTTCAAATGGGTTCCCTTCATCAATTCTGTCAATCGGAAGCGGAGCAGTTATTTGAATGCCCCTTTTGGCTTTGTACCGTCTACATACGTAGCACTTGTTGAGGCAAGTCTTTACGGCTTGTCTGCCACGAAGAATCCAATACCTTTCCCTCAGCTGGGTAAGAGTATCAGAGACTCCAGAATGGAACAAATTTTCGTGTTCATTCATAATCACAAGATCGGTGAATTTAGATTTAAACGGTAAAATCATTGGGTGTTTTTCGTAGAACTGGAATCTGGAATTCTGCAATCTGCCTCCAAGGCAAATAAGTCCATCAGCATCTAGACTTGGGTTTAAGTTGAAAATTTTTGATTCAGGACTGATGGTTATCTTTCTTTTCAATTGACTATATTCCTTTTCGAATTCTAATTGCTGTGTTATATGCACCCAATATTTTTCAGCATTTATTAGCTCTTCGGTGCTTAGAATACCTGATCTCTTTTCTGAATTAAACTTACTAGATTTGCAGTTGTTCACGAATCTAAGAACATATGCCGTAATTCTCACTACTTTTCTTAAATTGTTAAATTTTGTTAAATCAAAAATAGGTTCAATCGGTTTTTCGCATGTCTGCAAGAGGACAGAGGTTTTCACCTTTTCTATTTGAACTTCTTCTATGTCGAATTCTCCCTTATCGTTACTCACTGTAATCTCATTTTCCATTAACCAAGATGGCCCCGAAATCCAAGCTTTATCATTTATTAATGTGCTGATGTTCATCCCCCTGGTCAGTTTGTCCGCTGGGTTTGTTTTCCCGCTACAGTGATGCCAGTTCATAGGATTGGTTTTTTCCTTGATTTCGCAAACCCTATTCTTTATAAAAGGTTTCCAGTCCTTAGCGAATCCTTTGATCCAATGTAGACAAATATTAGAATCCGTCCACAAAAAAATATTATTTTCTTTTATCATCGGGAAAGTCTTAGTTAGATACGAACATAGTCTAGCTGCTATCAATGTTCCAAGCAGCTCTAGTCTGGGTAAACTAATTTCTTTTAGAGGAGCTAAACGCGATTTGGCTATTACAAAACTAGTTTTAACATCATCTCCACGTTTTATTCTAAAATAAGCCACAGCTCCGTACACTTTCGGGCTCGCATCCGAAAATAGATGTAACTCCATTTCGGAAATCATTCCATGACAGTACTGTCTAGGTATTATAACACCTTGAATGTAATGGGCTTCAGATACCCATTCTTCAAATCTTTCATTGAACTCTTGTGAAAGAGGTTCATCCCAAGAAATTCCCTTTGCCCATAACTCCTGCATCAAAAGTTTCATTTTTATTATGAAGGGAGCTAAAAGGCCCAGTGGATCGAAGATCATACCACACGTACTTAGGATTGTTCTTTTGGTCGGAACAGTTCCTTTGCTTTGTTCAAGATTATTCAACGCAACTTTTAAGATGTCTTGATCATTATCCCAAACCAGTCCAAGCACCTTTAATGGTACGTCTTCTTCATTAGGTATTTTGCGACATTCAAGGCTTCGAGAGTTCCAAATTTCGCGCAATTCTGGGGAATTAGTAACCCATTGACGTAAGTTCATGCTCGCGTCTCTCATGATTTTAGTGGCGTCGCAAGAAATAGAGGCCGCATCTTCAATAGTTTCCGCGCCGTTGATTAGATCGTCCACGTAAAGATCTCGTAACACACCACAAGCACTTTTATGTGTATCTTCATAATTTTTTATGTGAAATTTTATGGTTGCAGACAACAGGAATGGGCTGCATTTTACCCCAAAGGGGACACGTTTCATTCTTAAGACCCTGATGCGACAGTCACTCAAATCGAGATCAGTCCCACATTCTTTTCCCCACAAAAATTGCAAAAATTTACGGTCTTCCTCCGCTATGCTAATTTCTAAAAATGCTCTCTGAATGTCTGCGCAAAATGCTATGGGGTGAGATCGAAACCTCAAGATAATTCTAAGTAAGTCGGGGTTGAGATTGGGACCACTATCTAAACACTCATTAAGAGAAAGCTCATTTTTTGCCTTAGAGGAGGCATCATAACAAATTCTAACTTTAGTAGTTTCCTTTAATTCCCTAACTACACCATGGTGTGGCATGAAATATCCTTCGCTTTTATTACCCGAATTTTGCCCAACCTCTTCGATAATGTTGTCATTTAATTGCTCTTTTAGAATATCCTTATATCTTAAATATAATCTCTTATTTCGCCTGAATGTATTATTTAAGCCGAACAAACGTCTTTTTGCTACATCATAATTATTACTTAATTCATCATGATCCTGTCTCCATAATAATCGAGTTTCGTATCTACCATTCTTATATTTAATGTTTTGTTCAAACGTTTCTACGATCTCCCTATCTGGTTGTGATATTTCCGGTTCTGAAATTCCAATTGCTTCCAAATCCCATAGACATTTAACCCTGTCATTTATTTCTTCCCTTAAAACACTTAAATGGGAAACGTGTACCTTTTCACAATTAAATTCACTCTCCGTACCCTGGATAACATATCCAAAAATACTGTCAGTTGCCATTAATCGTTTGCTTATCTTAACATTTCTTTCCTTTAACACTTCCCAAATAAAGTCTGAGCCAATTAAGAGATGTATTTCTGTTGAGTTTCCAACGTCAGCTAGTTTTATTTGCTTTTGATGCGCTAATTTTCTAATCCATTTTGAAGGCACCTGAATCTGACCCTTCGTAATGTAATCAATTACGATCGCCCTGACTTTAATAGTTTTATGAGCTTCGGAAATGTTCTGCAGTTCAATCTCCACTACATCATAAATCTGCTTTTCTGATGTTTTATTTCCAAACGCATAAATTAGAAGCGTTTCCTGTTTCAGCACCGGTAGACATAACATTTCGACTACATCGCGCCTGACGAAAGTTCGAGTGGCGCCTCCATCAATCAGACAATGTATCTGAACTTTACCCCCATTCAGTCTGGAATTTGTGACAGCAGTGAAAGTTTGCAAATAAGCTGTTGATTCCGACTTACTTTCTTCTATTTTATTTTCATTACAAAGTAGGGATAGTGAATGGGTATTTTCGGAAAGAGTTTCAGATGTAGAATTTTGATCGAGAGAAGAATTAGGCTTTAATTTCTCTTGTTCACAAATCAAATAATTATGGGGTTGTGAATTGGTGCAAATTTTACATTGCTGATTATTCTTTTTAAAGCAGTTCTTTGAGATGTGTCTTTTGCCCATACAAATAAAACATCTTCCTTGACTTAATAACGATTTTTTCCTCTCACTAACACTTAAAGGACAATTTTGGTTTTGGTGCAATTTTGAACAAAAAATGCAGTTTCGATTTTCAACAGTTGAAATAAGTGCCGAAGTAGTAGGAACATTTCTTTTAGGAGAATATGGGTATTTAGATTTTGAATAATTATAATTATTTACCGGCTTACGGATTACGTTTTCAGAAACACTGTTTCTCTGATTTCCTAGCAAAAGTGATGTTTCACGACATTCAATTTCTTTTCGTAAAAATTCTATCAAATCCTTAACATCAAATAATTCCTTTGTTTTCCGTTGCCTATTATATAACAAATTTAATTCTTCGGGAAGTTTTTGTAAAATTATCGGTGCGAGGAGACTGCTGTACGTACCAGCAGCCACACCTAAGGATTCTAGAGATCTAACTTGTATTTCAATAGCGTCATACATTTTTCTTAAAGCAGCTACATTATGTACAGTTTTAACGGAATCTACTAATAACAATTTATTCATATGGCAAGAAATAATTAAATCTGTTCTCCCGAAACGCTCTTTTAGCAATGAAATACAAGAGTCATAGTTCTTCTCAGTTATAGCAAACCCTGACACAGCAGCTAAAGCAGTTCCTTTTAAATAAGTTTTTAAATATGAAAACTTTTCAATATTGCTAAGAGAATCGTTGGAGTGTATCGCAACTTCATAAGAATTCCGAAAATCTAACCAATTGTTACAATCTCCACTAAATGTGGAAATATTTATCCTAGGAAGTTTTACCAAGGAGTTTTCGTTTTTAACGCGATTTTCACTTGTACGATTCGACTCGACATTATGGAGCAGGTCATTTTGTTTTACCAGATTTAACTGTTTTTCTAGAGAAATAATGCATCTATCTATTTTCGTTTTCAAAGTAATGCCCGTTTCTTTATACTTTTCATTAGCGGTCAGTTCCTTATCTAATTCTTTAATGTCAATAACCCCTTCAATATCCTCATCTAATTTGTTCAATTCTTGTATTTTATCAAGGAGTTGATTTTTCATGCCATGTAACTCATCAATTTTATTTTCTATAGTAAACTCTACGCTTAACTGACGGTCAATTACAGTTTCGATTTTAGTCACGAGTTTTGAGAACAATGTTCTGACCGTTGTTCTTTTCGTTTTTATTCTTTCTATATCCATATTTCCCTTAATTCAGTAATTCAGTATCTTATTCTTAGTTTAAAATCAATAATTTATCTAGACTAAATTAAATGAGGGACTTACCTCAATCAAAGTAGTCGCATCAGAATCCCAATATTCCATTACTCGCCAGCTCAGAACTGTATACATCACGTCCGGGGCGTCACCAAAGATGTATAAACTTATGTCCATGTTCCATAGTTATTCCATTGATCAATCAATTATTCCTTTTCTATTTTATTAACTAACACAATAATAAACAAATTAACAAACAGAGCTTATAAGATATGTCATCGTGATGGAACACAATCACCATCACGGCATCAGAAACATAACTAACTAAACTGTCTTTTACCCCATCGGGAGGGAAGGAGAAAGATAAAATCCCTCGTTAGGGAAAACGGCCTAAAGTTGTAACAACATTAGAGTCTCGAGTAATCGAGTTCATACTGAGGTCGACGTACAAAAGCAGGTCAATAAACCTCAGGATACAGGAATGACTAAGTCAGCTTTTCATTACATTGTGGTTTCTTTTTGTAGTTAACCAATACATGATGTGTCTCTTCATATACATACGTAGATCAGGACAAAACTTTATTCACAGCCTACAACATGAAATAGTGGACAGATATATTACAGCATAAACTTAATATAATAACATTCTTCTGGCTTGCCGGGTAACATACATTAACCCCCCTTCCCTTCTCGTTGTGTGGGTGTCTTGTGGGAAAGAGATGAAGCGCGTCAGTTAGATAAGAGTGTGCATGCCTGGCGTTCACGGGATCCTGACACCTCCCCCCTAAAAGACACCTATCTCCTGACTACGTCTTTCAGTAATCTGTCAAATCCGTGTACAACCATTTCTTGACATTTCAAAAAACTAATTATCATAAAGTTTCCGAGCTTAATTCACCAATTCTTACTAATTTCAAACAAAGCTATTTTAGTTTAAATTCAATAATCTTAATCATTAAAAGATGTAACACTGAATTATCTTTTCCATTTTAACTTAGAGCTTAAACATATCTATGAATGCAATAAAAACAAACATTATCAAACCGTAACTTCGCTTTCAAAAAATGCAAAATAATTTACAAATAATAGTATAGTTTTCGTTTTAACCAGTCCTAAACATATCATATTTCTACAAAATACAGTTAAAGAAACAAATATTTAAAAAAATAATAAATATCACTTTAATAAGCTCATTTTCTTGAACTAAACTTTTTAACATTATCTTAAGTACGTAACAAAATAATGCAAGCCAACCGTTAACGTTAAACTTATAATTTTTTACCAAACCGTAGCTAATGTTAATCATATTGCGTAGTATCATAAAAATTTTGTTGTTAAAAACATTATTCAAATAAAATGTTTCAAAATTTAGTGATTTTCAGTCTTATTTACAGTTAGAAGCAATCAGTCGAGATAATGAGTGTGTATTAATGTGGTCTTTTCTTTTCCAGTATCCATAATCACTGCATCAAAAGGTTGTAATTCTAAAGACCAGCGTCGCATAGGAGAACTCTGTGAAGAAAATTCAGTGAGAAATTTCTGGTCACTCACGATGATGACTTCAGATCCAAATATTTAAGTTTCAAATTTCTTTAGGGAAAAGATGATAGCATAAGCTTCCTTTTCAATAACAACTTATTATTTTTACGTCACCGTCAAAGCTCTTGGGTGTTCTTCATTGATTCGAATGAATAGCGAGAAGACGCACTTATAGCGATTCGACGCGAAATCCCATTTTCGAGACTAATAGCCACTTTTGAACTAAAAATCATTGGTATCCGCCGAAAACATCGCGGACGAAAACGTCGCGGAGAAAACAAAGCAAGGGGAATATGTCGTACTACAAAACATCGTGGGAGAAAAGAAAACAAAGAGAAAACACCGCAGTTCTAAAACATCGTGCTGCAGAATATCATGATTGAAAATAAAACGATTCAAAAACTTCGTAACTACAAATCATCGTAATTGAGATAACCACGCCCATATGAGTTTTTCAGGTTTTAAAAGTTGTAAGCGCATTTTCGCGTAATGATTTGGGAGCGCAAGAAGGAAAGAGAGTTATTTTTACTTTTTTATTTTATATTTTTGCGTGAACTAATAAATTTTTGCAGCAAATGTAAGAAGGAAACTTAAGCATTTAAAAACTGAAAATGAGTATAAAATTAATACAATTTATAGCACTTAATGAAATTTTCAAATTTACATAGTTAATTACTAAAGGTTATTAATAAATTAATCATTTTTATAACGTTTTACTGATAATTTTTCATGAAAAATACAGTCTCAAAATTTTTAGAAAAAAGAAGACAAATAACTCCATGAGGTTACCTCTATGCAAATTGCTTAGTTCATAAGGTATTTCCTCCGTCTTCTTGGCAAGCCTTCGTGATGTAATATGATCAGCACGTTCGACGCGTATTCGAGAGGTCCGTGGTTCGAGGCTCGGCGAGGGCATTGCACATTTCACGTATCCTGCTTCCAAAAAAATACCTATTACATCTACAAGTGGCGCCCGAACTAAAAGGTGGTGGATGATGAATGGGGCTACTAATCCCCTGTCGCCCTTTAAAAGGGGAAATATGTAAGGTATTTCTCCCACCGTCTTTGCATGCCTTCGTGGTTTAGTGGTCAGCACGCTCGACGCGTAACCGAGAGGTCCGTGGTTTGAATCCCAGGGAGGGCATTGCTCATTCTTCATATCTCCTGCTTCTAAATAACCTAATGACTTTATAAGCTAACTATCAAATAATTTTCTTTCACGTTTGTTAATCTGTTATTGTTTTAGTGAAAAAGATATCTTGTTTTTTCCCTTTTTTTCTTGTCTCAAGTGTCGTTAATATTTTCACCCTGTTTCCCTCATTTCCTATTTGCGCTTCCAAATCATTATGCGAAAATGTGTGCGCATGTGAGCGATGTTATCTTCATGCGATGATTTGTAGGTACTTTATTTTTTACCACGATATTTTCGACGAAGATGTTTTTAAACTGCAAACTTTTTGAACAACTTTATTTTCGACCACGATTTTGACCGTTTTTTGACCGCTTTATTTTGTACCACGATCATTTAGAACTGTGATGTTTTCTCTTTTCGTTTTTTTACCCTGATGTTTTGTACCACAACGTTTTCGCCTCGTGTTGTTTTCTTCGCCACATTTTCGTCCGCCACGTTTTTCGCCGCCATGTTTTCGGCTATAACCAAATCATTAGAATGTAGTCGATTTTACTGGATAATTGTTGGAAAATACTGTTTGTAAATTTATTGAAGTTAAAAAACAAATTCCATTTCAGCTGAACCATTCTGTGACTTAGGAATAGTTTTTAATATGTGACGCCCCCACTGCATTCTTTGAAATTGAATTTTAACTCTTTTCAAATTGCATTTCATAAAAGGTATTTTTTTACATGAAAAAACTTACAATTTATTATTTTTAAAGATTAGGTATCTTATATTTTAGTCAGTTGTCCTCCAGATATGAAATGTGTTTTTTTTTTCTTATCAGTTTGTCACATTATATTCTTGAATTAGTTGCATTATTCTTACTGGAGCACATCTATACTACTACTTTGAAAGATTTGGCATGTTTTTGACAGTAGACATGGTGAGAAAATTGGCATGTTTTTGACAAAAATTAATAGTTTCCGGTCACACCATCTCAGTTTTTCAACCTTGCAAAAAAACTGTATAACGATTTTAAATTATTGTCAGTATAAACCGAGCATGTATATATTGATATAATAATAATGAATATTGTTTGACGAGGTATCTCTTATTAGCAGCTAAACAAAACGTACTGTGCGGCCCGCTCCAGCACCATACATATTAACTTGGTACGCATAGGCGAAGAAGTAGCTATCATTGAATTATAAAGCTCAAAACAATTTAAGTTTAAAACAATCTTTCTAAAAGCTCATTTAGAAAAAATAACGAAACGTTTCTTCATTTAAAGTATTGCTGCATGCATAAAGGTTCGTAGTACTAGATTGAACACACACAATTTCCATGATAAAATTTATTTTATCAAGCGAAACACTCTGGAACTTTCCACAGAAATAATAGGTGATCACAGTATCAGAGTGTACCATCAGTAGTTACACTTCAAGCTACTAAGAATGTGAAAATAACACAATGCAAAGCGCATCCAAAGAGGAAGCTAACTCGGAGACAGAGCCCGGACAAGGGTGAGACGAGTGAGGCACTTGCCTCAGGTGAATCACTAGAAGGGGTGCCAAATTGGCTATGTGAATTCGAAAATTTCTTTAATTATGGTTTTAAATTGACTGATTATTATTAGGAGAAATAAGCTTCGACAAACTTAAATTAATAAAACAATAGGACGAATTGCAAGAAAATCTGGAAATTAATACAAGGTGTATTTCAGTGTTATTTCTTATTTATCAAAAACGGATTTTTTAACATTTTCATTTGAAAGTTATACATAATAGGCTATATTATTTTTCTGAATTTATAAAGCTACGATTGCAAAATACTTTAAGAATTATGGTACAATTATGTTATAAGAATTATGTTAATACAGTTACTTTTATTTAATACAAATATAGCTATTTTGATATATATAGGGGCGCGCATTAACCTTTTTGCCTCAGGTGAAAAAACGTCTTGGCGCGGCTCTGCTCGGAGATAACTCAATACTCCAATCTTAGGCTGAACTGACAACTCGCAACAACTTTTTTGCTGTCTCCGGCTCTATATAGTTTTCACCCGGTTTCCAAGATATTTCTACTACTTTCTGCTTCTCGAAAGCACTGGAAGACAGACCAAGTACGGTTATAGAACATCTAAAATAAAGTACAGTTATTCAGTTGAAAACCCTGTTATGGTGATGCACAGACCGGACCAAAATATCGCCAAGTGGTTGCCACGTTTGGCGAATTTTGGCATTTTCTCGCCAAATTAGTGAGGTAATCATTTACTTAATGTTATTAGACTTGGCCCTGTATTCTTAATTTTGCAGCAAGCTTCCTTCCTCCAGATTTTCATGTTACATTACACAAAAGAAATAAATTTCACATATAATTTCAGTAAAATTATGTATCTATGTACAAAATTCGTAACAGTATCTACATAGTCTTAGTAATTGTTGCTATTGTTACTGACTTTATTGACCAAAGCACCTTTTCATTGAAATTAATTTTTCAATAGTTTCATTAATATTACAATCAGAATTTGAAATACTGACTATATAGTGGGTAATTTAATAAAGCTAATTATAATTATGGTATGATAATTTAATAAAAATTATTAATAATAATTATTAATAATAATTATTATTAATAATTATTTAATAAAGCAGTGATGATCTAATGATTTAATTATATATTAAGCTATACCTTAGATTTCTTTGTTTAAATAAACAGTTTCAAAGGAAACGTAAAAACATAAAAGATGAAATATGTTAAAAAATTGTACCTGTTCCGAAAATTTTCATCTCGCAGAATTGCAAACTGTCGAACCTGTTGTAGACCTGTAAAGTTACATATTGCCCGTATATTGGCTGAGAACAGTTTGCCCTCAGAACAGAAAATTCTTCTTTCATTACAGGATACACATAGCATGTGTAAGCATTCAAGAACATTCCCTCTTCTATGTGATGAATTCCAAAAGATAAGTCGTCATAATAATGGGCAAATGTCTTTTGAAGTCCGGTCTCATCCACAGTTACACGAAAGCCTCGTAAGCTGTCCGCTGAAAGTTGTGAAAATGCATTGCAAAAATCTTAATAAATACATACGAAAAATTTAACAGCATAAAATTTCACCAATAATATCAAATATGTTAACTAGTGTGTTTAGTTACTAACAAATGTAGTCTTTAATCGGCAGTGTCTGTATTATTCATTATCTATAATTTTATTTTAAAGTTTCATAACACCAATTTTCAGCGGTATTATAATGTCGAAATTTGGGAGACCAAAGAGATGTGTAAGTGATAACCAAAGTTCTACTCAATCGAATAAACAGAAAAGTAGTTCATCCAAAATTAAGAGTTAAAAATAATACTTTAAGGAACAGCTTTCCTAATATTTTAGGATGTTGCGCTGTTTTACATTTAGCAGTCATGCCAATTGTTACCATAAAACGTGGCAAATGTTGCCATTGAACTAGGTATGTGATCTTCAATTGATTTTCCACGCCACATGACAAATAACCATTTTCCAGAAAATTATCATTAACTCCCGCTGGTGTTATAAATTAAGTGAGTTCCCGAATTTCTCAGAATGTCAGACAGAATCCGATTCAAATCGAATTCAGGCCTGGAGATCTGATTGGCCAATCGAAACCGCCGAATATCTTAAGGCTCTGAGATCTCCTTTCTTGCTCATATGGCTCTACGATTTCCTCTGAGAAGCCAGAAAGCCCCTGGCTAGTACATGGAACGGTGTCATGATCCTACTCCATGATTTACACCACAACAGTGGCCCTTATCTCTGGCGCTGGAGCAGGTCCTAGCCTTCTTCCAGATGAAGGTACGTCGAGAATCAATGTATGCTGAACCCAGACTTGTAACTGAAAAAAACATGGGCCTAATGAAGTTAATTTGAAACTGATCATCTCTACCAAAACCATGCCAGACGCAATATCTTGTGTCAGGTGTGCAGGCAAGCCTCCACTTTGTATTTACGCATCTTTTTTTTAATCGTCATCGAATGATGACAACTCGTGAAAGGACTATAGCAACCGGTTTTCCTTCTTCTGCGTCTGGAGTTTGGGGGTGAGGACTGATCTTTTGCCCTGTTCCTTCCCTGCCGCCATGCTGATATATGTTTCTTTTTTACCGCTGTCTTATTAACTCCATACGCTATTTAATAAGCCACTGAATCAACCTGCTAATGATTTTTCAAGATGTTGTAAGGATGATCGTACGAGATAGCTGGTATTAAATTTTTACGTGCACGGAGAGATGCTTAAAGGACTGCTTCATTAGAGTTTAATTTCATCGACCACGTGATTCGTCACGAACACGCTTCTTTCACAATTATTTGAGGTGATACTTGCGCAAGACTTTTTAGCTTGCGTCGATGATCTCAGATTGCACTCATGGCTGTGAATATGTATTTCAACATGGCTTATGTATAGTCCACGATTCCGCAGATCTGGCAATAAAAATGTGTGTTATTCAGAGTGTGAAATTTTATTAATCTGGTCTACTATCGCTCAAATTTCATTAATTTTATTCTACAGGTAGTGATGCTAAAATTAAGAATAAATAATTCACAGGTCATATTTTGTGGTCTTCATTCTGCGTCTGTTCCTGATTCTCGATAAGTTCTTGATTATATGTGTTTTCTCCTAGGTCACACATTTCATTAACATTTATAAGTATTAATGAGTATTTGAGGCCACAACGCTAATTTAGTTAACCAATTGCAAAATTAAATAGTTTGCCTTTAACAACCAACAACAAATTTTAATATCAGGTAATGAGGGTAACACAAGCAGCCAGTTTTTGTCAAAATGAAATCGCTCATAAAGCCTTAATAATAAGCCTTAAGCTCATAAATAGAAGCTTTTGGAACTAAAGTTGCAGTAACAGAAGAGAGTACAACATTGAACTATGCAAGCTGCTGGAATCCTCCAAAAGGTCTGCTGAAAGTGTAAAATACCGACCTTTATCTCTCGTCGTGGATCTTGGAAGCTCTCACCCAGATTTCTGGGTATGGATCCGGTCTTCTGAAACTGGTTCTACAAATTGATACTAGTCCTTGCACTGAGCCTTCTTGAAATCTGAGCTTGGAACTGCCCTTCCTCAAATCTACCAATGATCTTTCTTACCCCATTCCATCTTTTAAACTGTAGTCGTTACTCATTCACCAAGAATGCTTATGAAAATTAACAAAATATAACAAGAAAAGCTTGTAGCGTTCTGCTGTTCCTAGAAGCTTGTTTCAGTGCCCTGTAGATTCTACTAGACTGGAAACAAGTTATGGCTTTAGTCTGTACTAAAGGACCAAATCCTACGAAAGTAAATTTCTTATTCAATTCTTAAATGATCTGAAAGTCATTGCTTGCGCAACAGACTGCCAGAAACTTTAATTCTAAACATTCTAATCGTCGGCTTAAATGCACAATAACTAATTTGTATTCTGGCGAATACTTCGAAACGAAGTTATAATAACTGGTTTGTAAGGTTTGCAATTCTGGCCTTTTCTCTTTCACTAATCCCTCAATGTAATACATTGTTGGCATAAAACATCTGAATTGATAGCTTATTTATTTGGAAGCATATCCAAATACACAACACCGTTGCAATCCCACCAAACTGGCATTTTCTTATGCAATTTAACTTTCAATATGACCAACAAACTGGCCATTTCTCATGCAGTTTAGCTTTCAATATGATTTGTGCGGATTCTTCATGTTTGGAGCATGATCCTTTTCGATTAATGCTATTATAGAGGATCACTTTATCAAAACCAACAATGATTTGTTTCAAAAAAGGATCCACTGTTACGTTTGAAATATGTTTTGCAAATATTGATTCTTTGTGTTGCGTGCTTTTCCTTCAATTCATGAGGAACCCAAATACGTGATTTTCAATTACTGTGTGGGACAAATTTAACTTTTTGCCATCTGTCGCAGAGCTACATGACGATTCGATTTAATTACGACATTAATTTTGTCATCAGCAACTTCAGAAGGTCGACCAGGAAGCTGATCGTCTTCAAGCGAAAAATCTCTAAAACGAAATTTTTTAAACCCATTCTGGCACACGCATTCTGTTAAACAATCAACACCACAAACTTCACATATTTCTTGGTGAGCCTCAACTGCTTTCTTGCCTTTATGAAAGTACAAAAGTAAAATAAGAATGTACAAAATGAAAGTACAAAAGAAAATGCTTATTTTTGGACCCCGTGTTAAAACTGACCGTAAACTAATAGTTGCAAACAGGAAAACAATGGAACTTGAGCAAACTAAGCGTGTCAGCTGCCGAATATCAAAAGGAAAAAATATATGTTTGAGAGAAGTATAGCAAAACAATACGACCTATTTTTTGCAAACCAAAATCCCTTTTTTGTCAACCCAATAATACTTTATACTAAATTTTATGTCTTTATTAATATGATTGCACACGATATAACAAAATATCGCAGAAAAAAAAGATCACAATGTTATGAGGTGATAAAATGTTGCAGAAATATCAGTTTTAGTAATATATATGCGTGATTATATGCAAAATGATAACACGGAAAGGCACTAAATACGAAGAAAGTGGAAACGAAAAGTCACATTATGGACAATCACAAAAAATAATGTTTCTTATTTATAACAAATGCCCACCAACTGTAATGCTATGCAACAAAAATGCGGAACTAGCTAAATACTGATAATAATAAAATTCTAAATACTGGAATAATGGATAGGGAACGGTGGACCCATTCTTTGGTCCCCTAGATTTCTTACTCATCTCTTCTGCCTCGATTTTCTTACCCTGAACCCGCATAAAAACCTTAGCTTATGAGAGGCAGATGAACTTCTCGGAAGACGTCAAAAGGAAAGCGATAAAACATTTAGAAAATATATGAAATTTACTGATGAAGTTCTCGATTTTAGTTCACTTTATGACATGCTAGTCTTCAATGCTTTGCATTCGTTATACATCTATAAAATTTCAGGTCTTATATTTGGAAAATAAATAAATCTTTAAACATCAGATAAATTTTATGAAGTTCGTAGGCAATTAAATAAACTATTTAATGTAAATATTTTCGAATCTAATGTTAGCTGAAAATTTTAAAAGCCAGTCCAAAAATATAAAGAGAAAACTTAATATCACCCCAGAAAAATCGTTACCTGTATCATATGTTATCAACTTATTACATCATTAATAAATGTTTAAATCTTTAATACTTGCAACTGCTTACCTATTCTAAACCATATAAACAATTTGACTATTCTGATTTCCTAGATGGATTGATTACTTTGATTCATGTTGTAGGATCTTTAATTTTGAATATTAGGTTTATATAATTAGGTCTATTTATTTAAAATATTTTGAACAAAATGTACATTAATCAGTATTTGACTTTTTGAAACTCTTAATATACTGTTTGTGAATGTGTTTATGACATGCTAGTCTTCTATGCTTTGCATTCGTTATACATCTATAAAATTTCAGGTCTTATATTTAGAAAAAAAAAATCTTTTAAACCTGAACTACAGCCAGCAGAACGAAACTTATACACAATTTACTTCACGTTTAATCACGAGTTGGAATTATTATTTATACCTAAGAAAATTGTCGGATTTTTGAAATATTAAATGATCTTATTAGGTTAATAATTACTAGCCTGAATTATTATTGCAAATCCAGAATGCCGTTTTTTTAAATGCGAAAAAATAGTTGTAATATTTAAAAATTAAGTACTAGTAAGAAACTAAAACTATTTGTTTAATACTTACAGATATCATAATAACAATAAAAAAGCATAATTCCTTTCTCATATTTAGACTTGTCTACAAACGGATGAGGTGATCCGTATTTTGATATGCCATCAATCATATCTGCGGATTTTTCAGTCGAAGGGTACCGGGGATCAATGTCTTCATTGAAATGGAAGTACTGGGAAGATGGAGTCATTCCTTTTACTTTTTGGCACAGTTTTCCATATCTCAAAAGGTAGAAAGGGGAGGTTGTCGGGAGTTCGATGTAATTTTCTGCGCTTCCATCACTTCTGCAACAGAAAAAGATTGTAGTTGTATTCTGCGTATAATTACCACGAGGAACGCTACCTTCAATTTTGTTATTTGACGGAAATTGCTTCGTATCCAACCAAGTGATGTAGCCACTTTTAAATCCTGAGGGACATTGCCTACCATACTGGTAAATACAGTATTCTCCTGGGGGCCATACTCGTGGAGATGTATGACTGGAGAGCGTTTTGCTTTTCATGCAGAAGTATTGACGTACACCTCTTCTTTCAGTTACGCCTTTAGATGACTTCTTCTGAAGACCACCTAATAAAGAAGCAAGAGAACTGATGAATAATTTTGTTCTACATTTTAGAAGTATATATTACTTATAAACCAACTCTTTGTAGAGATACATATAATTGATATAACTATTATACAGGAAATTATAAAAGTTAAAATACAAAAAAATGCGCTATCCCAAGGCACTATAATCGCTAGCATAAATCTAAAGTGTGTGTGCATCTCAAGGAAATAGAAGTTATTTTTTTTAGAAGCACGAACACCACGCTTCATGTACACCCAAAAGAATTTTAGATGCATTTTAATTGCATTTATTGGAAATCTAAACTTATCTATGTTTTTAAATTTGAGCTTATTTTGATTGTATGGTCAATAAAAATAAATTATTATTCTGCCCCCAGGCACATTTATTTCTTATCATGCTCCCAGGTATGGTGGTCAGGAATTCCGCGGCTGCATCTGTGTTCAAACTCTGAAGCTGGCATGAGTGTGTGCACTTGTGTACTTGCAACATGAACCACTTAAAACAGCACTAAGTCGAAAGTTCCTTCGACTGCTTGGTGTACAGGAAGATAGACAGAACACTTTTAAAATCTGTTCCCCGTGGTGCTCTTCATCAAACCTGATACGAAGTTGGATAATATCGTATGTTATCTTATAAGGTGAAAAGGTCTTAATCAACTATAGGTAGTTTCGTCTTCACGGCTATAATGAATTTATGAAGCTCACTGACACCTTTTTACATTAGGAGCAGTTACAACAAGATTTTTATGCTAAAGATAGTACTCTAAACTTGTATTTCCCAAATACTGTTTTAACAATAATAGATCCCCAAAGTTTTAATGTTAGTCACTAACTGAATATTTTAAGGAAATTATTAAAAGGTAATAAAACTTACCAGATGAAGAAATCCTAAACGCATGAAGAATGTTCAAAGATTTAAAACTTAGGAAAATACCAGACATATGATTATGTTTAAAACAAAAAATAAAATTAATAGTAAAAGAAATTTTTGTAACAGTAGGAAACCGAAACGTAAGTACTAAATTGAGTGCAATATTTTAAAATTAATTCTTTTATTCAGAATCGCATGACTCTGCGGGCCCTATATTTATTTTTTCACCGTTACACGAAAAAAAATTAAATTATATGCAGCAGTCTCTCTGGGATATGAACAATTAAAGCACATGAGATAGTCCCTACACATTGAGTAGCATATGAGATTCCTTCTGAGACTGCGGTTGAGTGTTTTTTCACATCTTTATGTGAAAGGAACCTCTTTCTTCTCAGATATCCTTTCAGCTTTGCGAATTCCCAGTAACCAAGTGAACATCGTAACGTGCTTTACGCTTCTTCATTGACTTCAGACAGTTCTGTCAAATGCCACAGAAGCATGCAGTCAGGCATTTGGATGATGTCCAGAATCACTGGGTTAAAGGCTTTAAAATGATCGCCATTCCCTATTCGTCCTTTGGTTTGTAATGATGATATCCCAAACCGCAGCAGATAACCTGCTAGAACAGACGTGTTTGATCACGTGTTTTTGTTATCATTTTTAAATGTCTTTAATAGAGAAATACGGGTATAGTAATAAATCTTTATAGTCGACGTTTGAAAATATTGCTATTTTCAAAAAGCAATATTTATCATTATGAATGATAAATATTCTATATCAGAATATTTTATGGATTTTAATTTTCCCTTTTTAATGCATTTTACTTGCTCAGCTAACATATTTGAAGTAATTTATTTGCTATTAATTTCTTAAGACGCATTTAGAACAGCATTAGGGTTGAAAAAGATAAATACATAACTTACCTTTCAAAAGCATTCCATTTGACCAGTCATAAACTTTATTATCTTGAACAGTATCATACTGCATGTCGTGGTAGCGGTAACCTGTCTGCCATTTGAAACCTGTCGAATTCGGACAACCGGATACAGGCATTGGCAATCCGTACTGGCCGTCTGGCCACATTTTAGATCCGACATTTTTACTGATTGATCCAACATTATACTAAGGGGAAAAACATAAGTCTTTAATAATATCATTTAATTTTAATTTACACAAAAGGCACAAATAAAGGCAACAGCCAGCAAAACCAAACTTATACACAATTTACTTCACGTTTAATAACGAGTTGGAATTACTATTTAAATCTAAGACAATTGTCCGATTTTGGAAATATTAAATGATCTTATTGTATCGGGTAAAGTATTTTCTACTCTTGAAAAAGAAATAGCGTCCCACATTAGTATTCGACAAGCAGAGAAAAGGTTTCGCACAACCGAGTTAGCAAAAGAAATAGATCTTTATTATACTTCGTGTGGAAAATTTCCTAAAACAGTTCCAGTCCATGCCGTTATGGTTATCAAGAGAAAACCGTACCAGAAGAATTTTTATCAAATGTTAAAAGTTCAAAATGTGGTATTTGCAATCAAAATCATATTTTTTATCAATGCTCCAGTTACAAGACGTTATTTGTAAAGAATAGAGTAAAAATAGTTAAATATAATTTGGGTTTTAACTGCTTAGCATTTAAATCATTCTGTTGAAAACTCGAAATCAAAAATTTGATATTCTTGTATATAATAGGAAAAGGAACTACGCACGCTCATTTTCCGTTGGAAAATGAATCATTGAAGGAGTATGAAAAAAATGAAAATGAAACAGCAGCAAGTGTTTCCAGTATACTCTCATCCCGTAGCGCCAGACTTTCTGCGTGACAGCGGTAATGGTTTGTTTTTGCTTTGTAAATAATTGTAAACAAATCGAGAAATGTTCAAGTGCTACGATCTGCTTTTATTAATGATGGTATGGGAACATCTGCTCAAAACAATGGTATATATTTGCAGCACTTCCTCTTTCAGATGTAGTTAATGCAGGATTATATTCCACTTGAATACGGATAAAATAAACAATCGTAATTTCTGGATTAAATGATTGCTTGTTTACAATTCGAACGAGATTGTCGGCATGTGTTAGCAAAAGATAAATGAGAAGCTTAGACTTCTTAGTAACTCTCAAAATCATGCAAGATTTGATTCCTTCAAGGAAAATTGAAATAAAAATGCATGATTTTTGTAACATAAAATTAGCTGATGAGAATTTTAATGTAGCAGAAGGTATCTAGAATGTTGCTTTTAGGAGCTGAGGTTTTCTTTGAAATTTAAAAGGGGATCAGATTTCTGATGATAACTCCAGTCTTATTTTATAAAACAGTGTATTTGGCTTTATGGTATCAGAGAGCCTGACATCAGAGGAACAAAAACGCGTACATTGTGGTATAATGAAAACAACAGATGACTTAGAACGAACAATGAGACGGTTTTAGGAGGTAGAAACTGCTGAAAAAGGAGACAATTAAAAAATAAAGAAACCATAACATGTGAAAAGCATTTTCATAAAAATCGTAAAAAGGTATATGGGCAGATATGTTATAACTATGCCTTTAATCCTAGAATACTAACCTGAGTAAATTTTACTCACACAACAAAGAAATGCGAGCGCAATTTCTAAACCGTGCACACTAGCGCCACTATCACTCAGATATGCTATGCAGTTATGACTGAATGTGAGATATTTTCTGCCATTCAGGAAATTTAATCCTACTTTTATATGGTGAGTAAAATTTACTCACAGTAAGTTTTAAGAGAATGTTTTTTGTAAATAATATTTACTCATGGTTAGCATAAACAGGCTGTTTGTATACGTAATATTTACTCATGGTTAGTATTAACAGACTAATTTTTTGTACGATATTTGTTTAAATTTAGCAATAGAAAGAATTTTTTAATTAAATTTTATTATAATAAATGTTATTTAATTCTAAATAATAAGTATTGTTACGTGCGTACGGGTTCGTTATATATTGAATGCACAAGTCGTTAAAAAGTTAACAAAAATTTATTCTTTCCACAAGAAATAAATTAAAATGCTCAAATATTTCTTCACAGATCTTCGCACAATATCACAATATCTCAAACGTTTAGCAAAAACTCAGTTCAAAGCAGATACAATAATTCTATCTCACAGCGAAATCGCTACAATCAATACAGCATTAAGTAAACAAACAGCAGTTCGCTTTTTACAGCTACAAGTAAAACAGCAACAACAACAACTACAACAACTGAGATGAGCTGTTTGAGTTCGGCTTTTATAAGCTTTTTAATTGTCAGTAGAACAATCTCAATTTTTCTAGATTTTTCTGGATGGCAACAGTAATTACGAGATATTTATTTATTAAGCATTAAAAGCACGCGCTCTTTTATTTTTATTGCTTTTTTTTTTTTGACGTAGCTTTCTCTTCAAAAATCGTCTGCGTTGCTAAGGCAACATGAAGCAAATCTAATTACAATTCTAAATAAATAGCCAAATAAATGTGAAATTCGTAACAGTATTATAAATATCTATGTATTTTTAGTTGTATTTTCCCCATTTTTAGTAAAAGATGTCTAGAAAGCGAGGATTAGATATAGATGAAACATTAAAAATTATTTTTGAAGACGATTTTGAATTATCTTCAGAAACAAGATATACTGGAATGGGAATCTGATGACTCTTTTGATGATCCACTTTATTTGCCTACAAAAAAAAGGAGAAACGCAGTTTTTAGAAGATGATATGATTCAAGAAGTAACCAACGATATAAAAGAAAGTGAAACTAAGAAGAACAGTAAAAAGCAGGCATTCGATCTCCATAGGATAACTCAAACTTAATTATACACAAAGTATGTGCACTAATTACAATTAATGGCTCAAAAGTAGCTGGTCAGAATAATTTTAAATGGAAAACAACCAGAGTAATTGGAAATACAAAAACTCCGGTAAAAAATATTGTCCACGTTCAACCTGGTCCTATCTCAATTGCTCGTTCTTCTTATGAACCAATAGACTGCTTTCAGCTATTTTTTTATGAAGACGTTTTAAACATTATTTTGAAATATACCAATGAAGAGACTGAAAGGCAACGTTTTAAGTTACAAAATAAATCTACGTTATCTTCTGTTTCACTGACTGAGCTAAAGGCAGTTTTTGGTTTAATAATTTTAGCAGTTTCATTGCAGAATAATCGTTATCATCTGACTTATTATTCGATAATTCTTATTGCGGCGATAGATACTTAGCAACAATATCCAAAGAACGATTCAATTTTTTGGCAAATTGTCTGAGATTTGATTGTAAAGAGAAAAACGTCAAACTCAATGTAAATTTGCTCCCACTTCTGAAGTCTAGGGAAAACTTTTTGAGGAATTGCCGAAAAAATTACAAACCTGGAGCATATGTAACAATAGACGAACAACTCGTTGGATTTAGAGGAAACTGTTCATTTAGGATGTATATCCCTTCTAAACCAGATAAATATGGAATTAAATTAGTGATGATGTGTGATAATACTACAAAATATATGATTGATGCAATTCCTTATTTGGGTAAAGGAACTGTCTCAAATAAGCAACCGGCTGCTGATTACTTCGTAAAAAAATAATTAAAACTACAAAAAATTCACACCGAAATATAACTATGGTTAACTGGTTTATAAATATACCATTAGTTCAATCACTTCTAAATGAAAATCGGTTGACTGTAATAGGTACTGTAAAAAAGAAAAGAGAATTTCCAGAAGAATTTGTTAATATAAAATTTCAACAAAGAGCTGCTGAAACTTCGCTTTTTTATTCCATAAAGATCTATCTATCGCACTATCGTATAAACCAAAAGTAGATACACTCGTGCTGCTTTTATCATCGGCACATCAAGAACCATCAATTGATGATAAAACTTTGACACCTCAAGTTGTATGTGAGCCATTGATACTTTCGACCAAATGTGTCACCATATAAATTGTGGAAGAAAAACGCATAGATGGCCTTTATGAATTTTTATAATATGCTAAATATGACATGTACCAATTCGTATGTACTATATACATACAAAATTCGCTAAACAAAACTATACGCTAAATAAAATTCTGTTAAGCCATTATCAAGATTGCAATGTATGTTAAATCTACATCGACTATTCTAGGGTTCTCTAGTAAGCTACATCGACATAGCTTACTAGAGAATGGCAAATAAACAGACTTAAAATTCCAACTATGCCAAAGTATCTATGTTCAATAATAGAAAGGGCCATAAGTGATGAAAACGTTCATAGAGTACGAAGTCGTACAGGAAGAAACAAGCTCATCTACATGCAAAGAATGTAATACCTGTAAAGGACCGAGAAAATGTTGTTCTTTTTGTTCATATTTTAAAAGAAGGTATACTACTACTTATTGTCGTAGATGTAAAAAGCCAATATGCGGGGAACATCAGCAGAAATTCTGTTTAACTTGTTACAATACATTAGTGTAATGTTCATTGTTATGTTTTCCTTTCCCCATGCTTTCCTTTTTTACTCATTAAGTATGCTTATTTTGCTGAATTTTATTACATAGATATGTTTAATAAATAAATTTTTGTGTAGCATTCAAATGTATGCACATATACAAGAATTATGTTTTCAAAATATGCTTTAAATGGTTTTTAAATATGTAGCGAGTAAATTTTACGCATGGTTAGTATTACTATACTAAATGTAAGGGTTAGTATTCTAGGGTTAAAGGAAGATCTCTCCTGTCTAGGAGAGTCAAAGACGTTGCTTTGAGAAAACTAACAGCCTATTGGAAAAGGCTGAGTTTAGATCCTGATTATTTGAAATTATGCAAAGAGGTTTTAGCTGAGTATGAGCAAATGAAACACATGTTTGAAGTAATAGAAAAAGAAAATGAGACTGGTTTATAATTTATACCCCAGTGAGGTGCGTATGTACTTGAAAGAAATTCCACTAAGCTTAGGCAGATATTCAACGCTTCATATGCTGCAACGAAAGGAAACTCATTAAACTTTACTACAATATAACGACGTGGGATTCAAGAGGATATTTTGGCTTTAATGGTTAGGTTTTGGAAACATCGCTTTACAGTTACTGCCGATGTAGATAAAATGTTCCACATAGTCTAGAGATATCTCCAGAGCAAAAAGTACTTTGGAAAGAAGAAATTGATAAATCAGTAAGTGTATTTGAATTAGCGACTGTATAAACTACGACAGTTAGGCATAGGTAAGTCCAAGCAGTTCTCATTAGAAAGAAATCCAGGTGACGGAGAACGGGGATAACTGACGTACACTGCGGGAAAAAAATGGGACATTTCTATATCTCCCGTTCTACTGGGCCGATTGACGAAGTTCAAATTGCATTTTCCATGCCTCGAAAGCGCGACTTTGAATATGTATTAGATTTATATATAGCTTTGTTCTAATATAGGTATTTTAACACAAAATCGGATGTTTTCTGAAACAACATACCAATTTTTTTCGATATTTCGATTTTACGACTCAAATTACGCCTAAATATTAAATTTTGTAAAATTTTCTTCGAAATTTCAAAAATTTAACTTGTCGAATTTTTTTCATCTTGAGCCAAGAATAATTCACTTGGCGAACTTATTAATATGTGGCAACCTATTTTCCTTACCTTCCGTTATGCAGGGAAGGAAAAAAAGTCACATCTTTCCTGCCTTTTTACATTCTGGATGAGAGGGGAAAAAAGTCGGATAGCTCTACTTTCAAATAATTTTAACAAAGTGCGTAAACCACATTTTCGTTAATATCGCTTTCAACAAATAAGCCAAATTTCAAAACGCGTCAATATATAAATTCACATACATCTTTGGAAATTTTGAATAAAAAGCTCTAATATTTTGCAGTTATGCTTAGCAATACATCTACTTTAAGAAAATTGTAAAAATTTTATAGGTTATAATTCAAAATTGTTTTCGAAAAATTTATAAAAATTATTTAAAAATACAAATTTTAAAAATAAATCATAAAAAATGGGTGAATTTTATTTGGAATGAACCTAAATTTCGAATTGTATAAGAAGGAATCAAATAAGTTTCATGAAAAAGTTATATTAATAAATAAATACCAAATTGAATTAACATGGAAGAGCTGAAAGTTTGAGAGCTAAATTTTTTAAAAACTACTCGTGCGATTTTTACAAAACGTGACAGTTTGGCATAATTTGAGTCTTAGAAGCGAAATATGGAAAACATTGTCATATCATTTAAGAAAAAGTACGATTTTGTGTCAAAATACCTGTATTTGAACAACACTATGTGTAAATCTAATACATATTCTAAGTCGCGCTTTCGAGACATAAAAAACGCAATTTAAATTTCGTCAATCAGTCCAGTAGAACAGGAGATATAAAACTGTCCTCCCTTTTTTTTGCGATATGTACATGCCCCTTACCCTCCACTATCCAGCGCTTATTGAATAAATTGAGGATTTAGGTGAGAAGCATGGCCTTGCAAGGGCTAGGTGGCTGTACAATTGCTACATATTTGGGAACAAAACGTGCAAAAAACATATGGTAACGACAGAATATAAAAGAGAGGACATAAAGCATAAGGGTTGTAAGGCATATTTAAATTTTATGACAGTTATTTTTAAGTTAATGCATCTTTACTATCTGACCTAGCTTCAGCTTACAATTCTCTACCAGAATGAGTTTTTAGAATCGCGTTAAATGCAAATGAGAAAGATAATAGTATTTAAGTCAAGTTCAACGGACTTCCAGAGAAAGAGTTAGGATTCACGAACAGCGTGCGTTTGCCTTTGGACTACGTGTCTCTAAGCTGTTACTGCGCTTAGCCGTATTACGTGCCTTTTGATAGTTCGCTTGATAATTTAATATTATGGGCCAACTAGTTTAGAATTGTCTCAGCTTCGGCTAAATCTCTTTAGTTAGTCATTAGTTAGTTCTTATTCCTTACATTTTGAGTTTAAGCCCAATAAGCCAAGGCTTTATTGTACACCCAAAGAAAGAGGCCGATTGTTAATCTGATTTTGAACAAATAAAGGGTAATTAACCCTCCTTGAGTTTAGGTTTCTGTTCTTGGATTTCAGCGATTATTCGGTTAGCAGTTCACTAGATTCTTCGTCACTGAATATAACAGAATAAAAGTGAGGAACCCTACAGAGTAATACAATAAATAATTAGTGCAATATAATAGTACATATGTAGTAAATGCGTTAAAAACCTTTGTGGCTAGCAACGCAATAACCACGAGATGTCAGATTTGCAGCAATGCAGACATATTCCATTGGAAAGTAATCCTGTAGATTTGATTTGACAAGGCACTAACCTTACAATCTTCTTTACTGTAATCTGTTGTTTTCAGGACCTGACTTCCTTACTATGCAAGAATATCCTGGCACAGATATTTCGGATGCTGTGATCCAAAAAGAGTCTTCTAGACAACTTAAAAACTCAATAACAGTGACTCTTACTTAAAAACATTTAATATTATTAGTAACACATTTTTATCTAATTTTCTTGCTATAAGTAATAGTTATTCTAAACTTGTTCTAAAGAAAAAAAATATTCTTGAAAAAGAGTCCCAAGGAGCCAAGACTTAACTTGTAAAAAGTTTTTAAACTTTAACTGCACAAATAGAAGGAATGTAAAAATCTAGACCTCTGGTTCCATTGACTGCTGAGTTGGAGGATCTAAATGAAGTAATCCTTGCCCACTTTCTCATTGGGAGGTCAATTACTTCTATAATTGAGCCAGATTTAATGACAATAAATGAGACCAGGTTAGATAATGGAAAAAAACTAAATTATTTCAGAATATTTGGTGAAAGTGGCCCCTTGGATTACCTAAGCCATTTACAACAAAGATCACGTTGGAAACTCGAGAAAGTTTGCCTCCATATGAATGGTTATTGGAAAGAATAACTGATATTTATCCTGGGAAAGACCAAAAAATACAAGTTGTGGGAATAAAATTTTCTACAGAAACATTCAGGAGGCGGTGTCTCATTTCTGTCTTAATTTACCATTAATCGTTCAAGGGATTTTCGGATCTCTGCACAGTTGAGTGCTCACTTGCCGCTCATATACTCTACACTTGCAAACATCCGTGCATTTTCCGGCATTTGAATCGGAGCCCAACGATACAACAGGCAGAAGAACTAATCACTTTAACGAACAGGACGGCAATGATTATGTATAAAGGAAGCTATTTTTTAGATAGATTGGATTATCCAGCTTAACTTAAAATAATTCTTAGATGTCTGCTTTTCCACGTCAAAATATCTCTTCGTTTGTTTCGAGCTTTACAGTTTATGAATATTTTGTTCTAAAAAATGCTCACATTTGTATTCTTTGCAGTCACTATATAAGGTATATCTCCCACATTCTTAGCGTGCCTTCGTGGTGTAATGGTCAGCACACTGAGCCGGTATTTCAGAGGTCCGCGGTTCGATTCCCGGCGAAGGCATTGCATATTTTTCATCTCTCCTGCTTGTAATTAACGTAATGTCTCTACACTGGCGCCCGAACTAAAAGGGTTGTGGATGATGACTCTCCACACCCAGGATTTGGCGACTAGGTCCCCTAAAACCCTAGTCGCCCTTTAAAAAGGGGAGTATATAAGGTATATCTCTCACATTCTTAGCGTGCCTTCGAGGTGTAATGGTCAGCACACTGAGCCGGTATTTCAGAGGTCCGCGGTTCGATTCCCGGCGAAGACATTGCATATTTTTCATCTCTCCTGCTTGTAATTAACCTAATGTCTCTACAACTATTATCGACGCAAAGGCATAAAATAAAAGGAAAAGGAAATATATATAAGTATATAAAAGTATATAATGATGCAATATAGAATTATGTAACGATGCTATAACAAATCATATGATTTATAAAAATTGCTATTTGAACTTGCAAAAACGTGTTCTGTTTATAGTCATAAAGGAACAGAGCTACTTTCACACATGAAACGAATTTTTAGATACTTAAACTAGGTTTAAAGTACTGTAAAGCAGAAAATGTCCGTAATAATTGCAGATCTTTGATATAAATCTACTGACGATAAAACTTTGATCTTAATAACTGGGAATAATTAGATGATGGTGTAGAGACAATAGCTATTTTTTGAAAGCAGGAGAGATGAAAATGAGCAGTGGCCTCACTGGGACTCAAACCACGGACATCTGGAATACGCGACGAGTATGCTGACCGTTACACCAAGAAGGCAAGAGAAATACCTTAAATAGTCCCCCTTTTAAAGGGTGAGTGGGGATTAGGGAATCCAATCGCCAAATCCTGGTGGTGGAGAATCCTCATCCACCACCTTTTTAGTTCGGGCGTCACTGTAGACAGATTCGGATTTTTTTGAAGCAGAAAACGTGAAAAATGAGCAATGCCCTCACCTGGACTCGAACCACGGAATTCTCAAATACGCCGAGTTTGCTGATCATTACACCACGAAGGCATGCTAAGAAGGAGGAGAAACACCTTATAATGGAAGAGAAAATATATCTCCAGACGATGATGATATCTGTAGAGTAATTGGTCGCAATACAAAAAAAAAAGTCCTACCCAAAGGCCAGTTATAACACCCGCTAACTCTTCCACGCAGCAGTGTCCAACAGAATTGCAGTCAAAAATAAAGGAATGATATTCCAGTGCCTGGCACCTTAACAATAAGCAAAGAATATTTTACAAAGCGATGGCAGTAAGAACTCATGTGTATAATGAACGTAAATGGCAATGAAAGTAAATTGAAGTACTATTAACTTTCCTTCATTGTTTTGATAAACTATACACATTTGGAAACAAAGATTTGAGTAAAATTTAAATTAAGTGTTTTTAATTTAATTAAATATTGTGGTGCTATAAACATCACTAAATCAAGAGTCCGGAAACCGATTTCATCCGAAGTGGGCATCTAGGGAGTATGATATCACTTATGAAGAATGGAGCTAAGAATGTCAAATATATAAATAATTAACTATTAAATATACAAACCTGTGATTTACTTTTCCTGCTGTGTAATTCAAATCCATATATGAGATAACGTTTCTGAAGATTCACTTGCCACCAAGGTTCTCTTTCGAATTCAGTGGCAGTGCAGTGAGCAGAGCCGGTTGCCGAATCAGTCAAACCATCGACTGCTAAATTCGCACTCCGACTATCACGTGTGCTAGATTGTTTAGCAGGTTTTCCCTCAGCGATATTCGTCAGTACAG
>KK122204.1:1056081-1111642 GCA_000611955.2 Stegodyphus mimosarum
AGTGTTAAATGCTGAAAAAGGTATTAAAATTATGTACTATCAGACTTTCAAAAGGAAGCTGCTCCATATTGCAGCAAGAATACATCTGCTGTTTTGATAAAAACTACTTTTGTAGTTTATGAAAACATGTTGGTGTTTTCGTGTCCTGGACTCAGTTCCGAAATTGTAAGCTTATAATATATGACTTTTTCTAACTTTTGAACTCATTTAATGTATCTCAGAGTAAATCCTCTAAACATGCGAGCTGAATTCGATTTTGCATTTGGAGAAAACAAAGGGTATTAAGGTATGTATTTTCAAATTTGATTAAGAGGCAATCAAATTTCTTATTAGCAGCATTGGGTGAGTGCTAAATCACCAGGAAATAATTTCCTATGGATTCCCTATGAAAGTAATTTCTGAAATTAGAGAGTTTGATTTAGTAGAAATGAGGAAGGTAATTGTTAAGGCTAGAAGAAAAACGATGAAAGATCAGAAAGGAGAGAATGCCTACTATTTCTCTTAAACTTTAGGAAAATCAGTGAAAGATTTGGAATTATTAGAGATGCCCATACACGAAATCATTTGGTAAGGCATAAGATGCAAATTTGCTTTTCTCTAGATACAGGCTAATTTCTCAGCTATGGTGAAGAATATTTCTGTGACCAAAGCCTGGCATAGAATATAAATTAGCTAATTTTAGATGTATATTAATTGTTGATAATCACTATTGGTGAACTTGCTATCTCCATTGTTATTCCGAAAGAGAATTCTAGAACAAAGTCTAAAATACGATAAAGAAATGAACTAACATTTTAATGAATTTGTGGTATTTTATATGTGCTTTTGTTTCCTTGCAGGGAGAGAGACATAATTCAAATAGGTTTTGTTTACAACGAGCCATGAAGAAAACATAATGATGAATTTAATTTAAAAAGTCGCTGGTATTTGATGCATAAGATTACTAAAGGAAACGTGACGATATTATAGAACAAATAAAATAAACAAAAGATTTTATACACAGATATATTTTATTTTATATCCTGTTTACCACAGTTATTCATTCAAAATGACCCTATGTGAAACGCGATGATATCAGAAATACGATACATAATGTAAGGTGTAAGGCAGTTATACTTCTAGTAAACATTAAATCTATAAATAAATTGCTAAGTCTACTTGGATAGTTACTTAGCGTCCTACTGAGATTAAAATGATGTTTCATAAAATCAAATGACTTTTCATTTCGTTTGATGTCTACACTGAAATCCCCGATCAAAATAATAGCAATATCTGTGTCTACAGTAAACTCTTTCTTCATCAATTAATAAAGTAGTCTCAGAATATTTTATCTATGCACCAAACAAGAACATCTTCAAATCTATTGAATTCACGGTCGGATGAATATAAACTACTCAAAACATTTAAAGGATACTGCGGTTTTAGGTGGATCTTGTGGCTTGGAAACTTTTTAGCTGATTGATACATGGTCGACAGACGTAGTAAGTTACATGAGAATAAATTACGCATGTTTGGCAGAAAAAAATGCATTTTATTGCGCATTTGTGTACAAAAGGAAAAAAGCACAATTTGTGCATATGAGAAAAAAAGAATACGAACAGGTGTTTTCTTCAAAGGAAATCATTTGCAGTAGGGGGTATAGTTTCCACGGATGGCTAGCAACGTTGAACACCTTTGAGGCATGGAGTCAATGAGGCTTTTAGTCACGAGTTGGGGTATTCTGTCCCAATCTTCCGGAAGAGCTCTTTCCAGTTCTTGGAGAGTTTGTGGGGGTGGTTGGCGGCCAGCAACTTGTCTTCCTAAAGCGTCCCAAACGTGCTCTATTGGATTCATGTCTGGAGAACACATTGGTCATTCCATTTGTACAATTCCTTCCTCGAAAAGGAAATCTTCCACCAGGTTAGCATGATGTGGCCTGCAGTTATCGTCCATTAAAATGAAGTCATCTCAGATTGCTGCAGCATAAGGGACTACAATAGGCCTGAGAATCTCATCCCTATATCGGCGACCAGTCAGAGGTCCATCTCGAATGATGTAGAGGTCTGTGCGCCCGTCAATGGAGATGCCACCATACACCAACACTCTCCACCGCCAAATCTGACACTTTCGTGCACGAACGCAGGATTATTCCTACTGCCACGGTCCCTCCAGATGAAAATACGCCTATTATCAGGATGAACAGAAAAACGGGACTCGTCAGAAAAAAGAACATTGCTCCATTCATTTTTCCTCCAGTTCACATGCTCTTTTGCCCACTTCCTGCGGTCGCGACGATGCCTTGATGTTGGTCTAACACACACCATCGGTAGGCGAGCATACAGACCTACACCATGGAGCCGGTTTCGGACAGTCTGAGTTGAAACCGTGGTGCGAGTAGCCGAGCGAAGGTGTTATTGGAGAAGAGTAGTATTTATATTTCGGTGTCTCCGAGCCGTTAACACTAAATAACTATCTTCATTGGGCGTTGTTGCCCGTCTACGACCTTGTCCTGGTCTTCGGCCTGCACTTCCAGTTTCCAAAAAACGGTTCCAGATCCTGGAAATCACACTTTGTGACATTGCAATAGCTTGCGCTACTTCGGCTTGAGTTTGGCCCCCTTCTAACTTACCAACAACTCTCCAAGCTTCTGAATCGGTTAAATGACTTCGCTGAGACATCGTACTCATCGAAACAAAGCAGTCACTGAATGCCGATCATCCTTGTCTTCATCGTCTTTTATTCAGTTGAAAGTCAAATTTCATTTGCTGCCGCTGAAGCGATCTTTTTGACGTCGAATTCAATATTAGCATATTCCACAGTTTGAAAATCAGAAAAATTTGCATTTGTGATTCTCTTCCATTTTCGGCAAAAAAATTTCGCTTATATCTTTATTTTATATAAAACTTACAATATCCTTGAATTGTTTTGAGCAGTGTATACCGATGCTAGAGTAAATTCTGACTGTTGGCGAAATAAAATGACGTACGCAAACCCACCCGAATGCACTGACTGTCTACCAGACGGTCTTGCAACTCACACGCGGTCGCGCATGCGTACGCAGCTTCACCAAAATTTCATTTTTTTTAGTCCAAAGGGGCTTTGTCCCTGAAGGACTATTGTTTTCGTTTCGGCATTTTGCGTCGGAAACATTAAATGTCGATTCACTTTTCAAAACTGTTGCCACAAAATATTGTAGCCCTGTATTGTATTTAAAAAAATTAAATAATGAAGAATGTGCATAAATGTATGCATGTTTCTTGCATTGTGATAAAACGACGGTACCTAGAGCCATCTAATTTTGAATGACGTAATCCTACTGCGAGTGTGGGCATCTGGAAGCTCAAATTTAAAATTTGGAATTTGTTTTGTTATCGATTTCATATTTTGTAAACCTTTAACGAATTTTTGATTATAATTTTGAATGACGTAATCCTACTGCGAGTGTGGGCATCTGGAAGCTCAAATTTAAAATTTGGAATTTGTTTTGTTATCGATTTCATATTTTGTAAACCTTTAACGAATTTTTGATTAACAAACTCGAGTTTTCAAAGCGAGCAATGGCAACGTTGTACAGAAAAAACATTTTTATCTCCTGTGTATCGGAAATTCTAGATATGCTCAGTTTAAAATTATTTTGCGATATTGTTTCTTTAACTGAATTTTATGGTTTAAGTGCGAAGAACATCATATTTAATAAATAAAGTTAACACACAAAATATTAATAAAACGCCTCTTTGGACGTAATTTAAAATTTGAAACCTTTCAGATTTTCTTTTTTATCACTTTTTTTAGGCGTTACTTTGTGCATACCCTTTGTTTCCGTGTGTTTGCTATTGCGCTTTTTTGTCTATCTAATGATGTATTTAGATTGATTATAATATTTGTAGCTTCTAAGATATAAACATTCACGCACACTTCAAATATCGTCTTAATTGTTACTTTCCTTCAGACCAATATGGAGAAACGTAATTCTACGTTAAAAAAGACCTAGCATCTCAGATGTAGCCAGAAAATAATAGGATAGGGTAGGGTAAAAACCAAATTCATTCCAAATCAGAATGATTGTCTTAGTTAATATCTGGATCTTACATTGTTTCTTTCAGATTTTTCGTATGTTACTTTTAATTTTCTTTTCTCCTCTAGGCATTTTTGAAGCGAAAATTGGTAACCTAAATAAAAATATATGGTACAATGTAAACCAGATGAATCAGAGAGTATAAATAGCTTTCTGTTTCCCTCTTTTCTCACTTTCAGCCTGCTATCATTTAAAGCGAAGCCATCATTTTCACAATAAAGATATATGGAATTTTATAATGTTTGCATCTTGAATTTGTAGAGACGTTAGATTATATCGAAGCAGGAGACAAGAAAACTTAGCAATGCCCTCGCCGGGACTCGCACCTCGGACCTCTCCAATACGCGCCAAGTGTGCTGGCAATTGCACCACGAAGGCATGCTAGCTATCTAGATCTAGTTTTAAATCGAACTTCTACTTTGAGTTCTCGCCATAAATACTGGCTGATTTGTAAGCCCCAGATGTGCCTTCTTTTCGCCTTCTTTAGTTTTAAAGAGTCTTTTAGAACCTTCTCACGACTTTGTAGCACTTTTGAAGACATAGTGATAAGTCGCTTACATCCATATAGAGGTATAAAGCGTCAACGCGACACTAACACACTACGCCTCTGCTTGGCGGAAACTGAAACAGTAGAACTAAACTTTAAATCTGAAGATATTAACAAGTAGTAGAATTAAACTACAGGGCTCAGACAATCCTGTATCTTGACAGCGCGTTGATGAGTTTAGTGGCAGCGAAGTAATAGCCGTTTAACCGGCAATAACTGCTAAGCCGAAGCTCGTGCTACAACACGCACAGAGTTTTCCCAGACTCTTTAACTTTCCCTTCTAGAACTCGATATTTAAACTGTTTCTGCCACTGGTAGAATTCGCATTCTTCATGCGTGTTACCAAATTTAAATATTCTGGCATTGACAATTAGAGGAATGAAGGCTTATAGGAAAAAGTTTCAATATAAATTTATCCGGTTATTTAAAATAAATCTAAATCTCTACAGAGGTTTAGTCACAAACTACATATACTAAAAGGCTCAATCCTGGTACAGTTGATATGTCGAAGTCTCTAAAACGTCAGTTCCACTACATTGGTTGTTCGAGATCGGCGGATTTACGTATGACTATAGTGAGTATAGGTTTGTGTAGTAGTGGAAAGGGAAAAGGATACGTTGCGGGGCATTTAATTGAAATAATTGTTCAAATTAAATTTTTCATTCATGCTTATTTAGTTCATTTTGTACAGTTTTTAGAAACAAAAAATTGTATGTAAAATCTCAAACAGTGTTGATAGAAAATAAGAGCAAAATATGATATGAAAAATGTGGTAAACAAAACTCATTAAAACCATACCTCTTTCTTCCGAAGATGGTACACTCCTGTATATGGCACAGAAACCTCTTCCATTGCCCACTTTCCGCAGTTTGGTGGTGAATACTAGAGTCATAACATTTGTAAATGAATAAAAAAATCCTCTTCGGTTTAGATTACAGAATCCACCTATAAGATTTTCTGAATTTATTTCTTCCCCATTGTATACCCAAAGAATCCCGCTCTCTGAAGTACAGTTTCTTGATCCTGGCACAACTGGTATGTCGAAGTCTGTAATCTCCAGTTCCACTACATCCGTAGCACGAGGGGAACGCAAGATCCACGTATGACTATAGTCAGTAGAGTTTTCTCTAGTAAAGTAGTAGTGGAAAGGGAAAGGATACCTGGTAGGGAAGAAATTAAAAAAAATAAAATAAATGTTTAACAAATAAAATTAAAAACTTTTAATAATTTTAGATTACAGATCCCAGATTGCAGACACTGAAAAGTTCAGCCAGCGGTTCTAACGCCTCTATGTTATAAATAAAATAACGTCTAAAATAACATAAATAATAATCTATAAAGTAATGTAAATAAAACATAGAATAATAAATAAAGTATAGTAAAAAATGAAGAATAATATGTAAAAATAAAAAGTTGTAACATTTTTAGATTAAAGATTTCGAAATTCCAGATCCTGAAAATTTCAGATTTGCGGTCTAAATATATATGGCGTGTCATATGAAAGTGATTCGAAGCGCCGTATGCGAAAAGTTTGCACTGGATTTTCGTGAAACAAACGCGATAGTGAAACTGTACGTAACATGCATGCGTGTGCGGCAGGAGATGTGTACTAACTTCAGTCGTAAGGATGCAGCATTTATTCAAAAATGACTGCTGTGGATGTAGCTGCGTCGAAAACGGATCAGAGAGCTGTAATTAAGGTTTTAACAGCGAAAGCCGGTGTAAGCGGGTGGATATTCATCAAAAAATGGTGGGCTGTGTACGGAGACACGTGTGTGTTGAAGCCCACGGTGACGAGGTGGGCGAGAATGTTTAACGAAGGTCGCCAGGATTTGACGCCACCCGGTCAGGCGCACAAGGTTGTGTCAGATAAGCTGTTTACTGACATTGGCTCGGCAATGAAGCAAATCGACGTCGAAACATTCGAGGCGTTGCAAAAGAGTTGAATATTTCCTTCGGTACTGTTCACAATATTGTCTCAAAATTCTAAACCATCGAAAAGTTAGTTGCCAATGGGTACCCCGTATGTCTGGCCACCACAAGAAACATCGAATTTGCCTCAGTTTACTACAATTAGTGCTCTACACGGCTGACGGTGACGACTTTATGCAGCATTTAATAGGAGGGAATAAAACCTGGTGTCACCACTTCCCACCGGAAGGGAAGTCCGCCAGGATGCAATGGAAGCATCCCAACTCGCCTAGATCCAAAAAATTCAAAACACAGTACTCAGCCGAAAACGTGATGTTAACGGCATTTTTCAACATTCAGAATCCCCTATTACTGGAGTTTAAGGAGCCGCACGTCTCAGTCAATGCCCAACGGTACACCGAAACGCTTGAAAAGCTGCACAAAGCTATCAAAAACAAACGTTCAGGTATGCTGTTGTCAGGTGTCACCCTTCTGCACGACAATGCAAAGACGCATGTCGCCCGGATGTGTATCGAGGCATTGGCACTTAAAAAGTGGGAAATCTTGGAACATCCAGGTTACAGTCAAGATCTGTCGCCTTGCGAATCTCACGTCTCAAAAAAATTTCTGAACTTCTTCAGAAAAGCCTAAAGGGTCAACGCTTTCAGTCCCAAGAGGACATAAAGGCTGCAGTTATGAATTGGTTCTATGATCAACCGGCATCGTTCTTCGCGGACGCAGTTCGTAACCTTCCCAAGCAATGGGACGCCTATCTTAACGCAGTGGGCGATTTTTTAACAAACATTGTATGTATTTCAATCGTTAAATATTGCTGTTGCTATCTATGTATCTGTCTCATTTCTGACGCTACACATCTCATGGATTAAACATTTGCAGTTATTTATGATTATTATATTTTAAAAAATTATATTCCAAATATTTCAAGCAGATTCAAATTTAACGCTTAAAAGAACATAAACTAAGCTGCGATTAGTTTATAAATTTTAAGATTAATGAATGATAAAATGGAGATATAGAACATGAAATCAAATATTTAAAACAATTTATGCGAAATGCTAATGTAGAGCCGTGGGAAAAATTTGCTGTCGTATTACTATATCATATATTAATTCCGTGCAGATTTGCACACTACTTATTCAGTAAAGACAAGACTCAACTATTCAAGGCAAGACTGTCCATTTTTTCCCTCAATCAGTTACAAAAATTTTGCGACAAATAATTTTCTCAAGTGGGAATACATTCATTCTACCAAGACGTGAATTCTTTTACTTTAGTTTTAAAGAAAGCATGTAGCTACAGATAAAAAAATTACTCTGGTAATAAAATGGTAGATAAAAATGGTCTTATAAATAAGTCTAGGGTTATGTCTGTAAAAATGTACTGCTAAAATTACAACTTGAAAACATAACATTACGACAACTGGCAAACTGTACTTGGTATATCAGAAACCATGCTATCCATAATGAATGCAGTATACCACACATTATAAGAAGTTATGAAACTCTAAAAAAATTCTGCAATGATATAACTAAGGCCAACAACCCAACTGTTCAGTATTAAATTGAGATATCAACTCAAAAGAACGCATGAAAAGGCCTAAAGCCAACCTCAGAGACGTACTATAAAGGTTTTTGATTAACGTTTAATTAAAAACTATAAGAAAGGAAAAAATTAATTAATTACTTCTTTAACTAATTACTATTGATCGTAACATATCAAAATGTATGGCTTAACACCAATAATTTGGAAAACTTATAATTTTATTCCTTTCTGATCATTAATTAATTTTAAAACAGGCTTAAATAAACTTTTCTTCTTGCCCCCTCCCCCTTATTCATTCCGCCATCCTTCTAAATTAAGTATGGAACTGAAAAGAGCCTACGCATCACATGAACACATGTAAAGACACAATATTATTAGCCCAAAGGAACGTTAGCTCAGAAGGGCTACTAATTTCGTTTTGGCATTTTGCATTGAAATGTCGGATCACTTTTCAAATTTTTGTCACTAAGTATATTAGTTCCCTGTATTATATTCAAAGAAATTAAATAAAGAAGAATCTGCATAAATGTATATAGATTTCTCGCATTGTGATAAAGCAACGGTACCTAGAGACATCGAATTTTGAATAACGTACGTTTCCACCCGAATATGGGCATTTGGAAGCCCAAATTTGGAATTTGTTTTATTATCTATGTCATATTTTGTAAAGCATTTATGAGTTTTTGATTAACAAAGTCAAGGATTTCAAAGCGAGAAATGGTAACGTCGTACAGAAAAAAACATTTTTATCTCCAGCGGGTCAGACTGTGTATCGGAAATTCTAAAGATATGCTCGTTTTAAAATTGTTTTGCAATATTGCTGTTGAACTGAATTTTATGGTTTAGGTGCGAAGAGCATGATATTTGATAAATAAATGTAACACAGAAAATTCCAAAAAACGCCCCTTTGGACGTAATGCAAAATCATATGCTTTAATTTTATTGCATTCATCGATTCATTTTTTTATATTATTTATTTCAAATGACTTAACATTCTTTTTTCTTACACAAAATAATTTCCTACTTGGGCATATATTTTACATTGTTGCACTAAAGCAGGAGTTTCTAAATCATGTACTACTGAAATGATTAGGCAATCAAACACTCGAGGAGGAGAAATACGCGAGTAAATACCATAATAATAATGATAATAATAGTAATAGTAATAAAAGTAGTAATAATAGTAAATCTCAGAATGATTAAATTTTAAATTTTTATTTAAAATTTACTCACTCTTTCGAAGCAATGATTCCACATCCTGCATTGCAGATCGTTGAACCTTTGTCTTGTTCTAGTCCAATATTACATCCAGCACATTCTATGTGTGAAAAATTAAAATATTTTTATATAGAATGTCACATATCTGTATGGAAGATAATTACTTATTATGCTCGTATGTTGATAGTTCAAAAGACAGTTATGATAATTTGAAATGCAAAATTGAGTTTCACCAAGCACTTCTACCTATTGTCGATTCTCTTCAAAGTTACCTTTAAGTATTTATTTTCTACAAGGAAAGCAAAAGATCAAAATGGATCTTTTTTCAATATTATGAAATTTTTGTTGCAGTTTTAAAGTTCATATATATGATTTGCGCTGGGTTTCGTCCCATAAAGTGTTAAGTAATAGCAGGACTTCAGCTGTCTGATTTATCGAGTACAGCGCAGACCCTCTTTATACTTACATTCTTGAACATTTGGTAGCACTGATGAATTACGATTCATTTATGCAGCCCATATCCAACGAACTCAGTTGAGTAGGTGTCAGTATATGGTTACTGGTATTGTGAACGATAAGGAATTTTTCTAGATCCAGATACTATTCAATGTTGAGCGTATCGCTCAAGCATGAATAAAGAATAAAGGGAAATTAGCAATTTTAAACCTGCCGAAAAATCAAACAAAGGACATTGATTTGCTTGTAAACGGTAATGTTGCGAAAAAAAGACGTAATGAAGACCATTAGCACTAGTTATCTACAAAATGCTGTTATGGTGAAAATGTTTACGTATTCCGTGTTTGTTCGACTCATGAACTAAGGAAAGCTTATTATGTTAGGAAATGAAATACTTCTGATAATTTCAAGGCTTCTGTTAAGATTTTTTTTTCCAATTGGGGGGCACTTAGTAGATTGAGGATTGGCCACTACTAAGTTGGAAGGGGTGGTTACTTTATTGTGGAAGCACCTAAAAGATGGGCCTCTTATGAAAAGACAGACAATTACAGCCATTCCTTCTCCAGACCATTCGGTTTTACAATAGGCTCCCTTAACCACTATATCGTCTGAGTGTGCTAAACCAGTCAGCTCATTCCGTTAGGGGTTCAGTGCTCTTTGATAACATAGGAAATGCAAATTGAGACATTGCCACCTAGTTAATCCCTTTGCGTCAGGAATTAGTGGGATAATAAGATGATTATATTTTTTGAATTGCTCATGTATGTTTATGCTAGCTGCAAGATGATTGTTTCATCATTAACCAGTGAATTTCCTCCTCTAGAGGTAAATGAGAATAGTATATAGTAAAAACTTATTTCCTGTGTTTAAAGAAACCTAAAACTAACAACAGAAATTGCTTTTAAGTAAATAAATGCCAGAACTATAGCTTCTAAGTTAAAGCAAAATCTTTTTTCTTTAGTTATGAATACTTTTACACCAATCCATTTTACTGAATTTTTGTTTATTAACATTTATTTGATTTAGCGTTTTCTATCGTAGCCGTTCCCTCTCCCCGGAGGTCGAATGGGGTCAACTTCCGGTATTCTGGCTAGGACCTTTACTACTACTACTGGCCGCTAAACAGGCTACCGACCAAGGTTATTCTCCATACGGGATTTCCACCTACTCATCGGACTTGATCTACTTCCGGCCAAACCCCAGCCAATGGCTGGGATGCTAGTACAGGTAGCATTATTGTGTTACTAATAAATAATGATAATAATAATAATAATAACATGAGCAAACAAGGCTCTTAAAGAAGGTACAATTTTTCAGCGAAGAGACACTATTAAGTTGTTGTAGTACTAACTAAACAGAGTAATGCAATACATAAAGTGGAGACAGGGTGTGTGCTATGTAATATAAATGCACATTACTGTAGAAAATAAAAATGCACAATTCCCGATGTACTTCTGTGTTACATAAAATGCATTGAGCTCACAAGGCTCTTGAAGAGAGTACATATTTTCGTGGAGTTGTTTTACAATTAATCAGAGTATTGTATTACATAAGGTGGAGGGGCACTATTGTAGACAATGACATGCATCTAGATAAAAGTGGAATTAAATGTAAATATAATAAAGCTCAAATAATTTAAAGCTTACATTTCACTTCAAAGTGTACATTTACATTTTAAGGCAAATTTTACAATCGTATAACCTTACAAGTATTAGTTAAAATTCTTATACAGAATGGGTATAATAGTACTACGTATACTGGACTATAAAATATCCTGGGATGCAGAAAGAATAAGAACTGCGAAGTACAATGCAATAGTTAGCTATCTTACAAGTGGATAAATGTGAAGCTAGTGGCGCGACTGCGTAACATTCATATGGGCAAGTTCGTGCAGTAGCTCATAATATGTTCTAGTTTGTTCAATGCTGACCTATTTCTAGAAGGCTAGCTGTCCATACCGGCCAGTACTCATGAGAAAACAAGGCCAGTGCTCATGAGAGGGCTAGAACTTTTACTACACAGACTCGTCTTTTGAGCTAAATAATCAATCCTCATAGTAGCTAAAACCATTGTTTATTTGGTGGTAAGTTCAGGCTCCGCAGGGACCGCACTCGTACAGTCTTGTCTGCTTCTTGCTTAGTGCGGGCGTTATATTGTTTGATATCGAAGGTTGTCCTTGGGAATTTGACTCCCCTTGGTCAACACTTACGGACGGATTACGATGTACTTTGTTCTTCTCTTTCTTGGTGGATGTTTGCCGTCCACACTTGACTTGCGTACTTATTCCCAGATTATGTGTGTCATATAAGTCCCCCTGGGTTGATTGGGGGTTAACCTCCTTTGATCACCTGTTGGGGTTGGGTATTGTAACCATGTAAGTAATCTAATAAGCCAAGTCTGGGAGCCCCTTCTTCTTAATGCACTGCTGTAGCTATTAAAACAATTTTGTTTCGTCTATCGATGGTTCTTCCAAGTAAACGCAGCAGTATTAACTCTACTATTTCTCCATTCTTATTAAGATGGTTAATTTATGTTTGGAAACTGCTCAAGAAATAAGAGATACAAAAAAATGGTTCTTACAAGTGTTATCCATTTAAATAATGAGGTATTTTACTACCTTCAGCAATAACGATTATTGCTCTAAGAGAAGAGACAAATAAAATAATCAACGAATAATACATTTTCAGGAGCTCCTGAGCTCCTGAAAATCTGAAAAATGCATGATATTTTCCTACAGTGTTCACAATATAAGAAAACTTTTCCTACCACAGCTTACAGTCCCCATATGCATTTAAGGAATTTTCTCGAGGGATAGGACTAGGCTTTTCAGAATTTGCATTTTAAGATTTTGGTGTAGGGTTCTGCAGCTCTGAACAGAGCGAAAATAGTACAGCTTTAGAAAAACGAGTAAAGCTAGAAATTAGCAAATGTTTAGCGCTGGAAATTTGAAAAATCACAGATTTACCTTGTACCCGTCACGTTTAAAGAACTTCTAATGTAAATACAGTCCGTAATGCCGTTATGTTTGTAATTCTTAAATATGTAAAATGGTTTTTAAAAAAACTGCCTTTTTTTAGTTAAATGAACTAAAATTAAAACTAACTTTTATGCTGTTATGATAATGTTGGTCATATATGATTAAAAAAAACCGTGAGGCTATTAACTATGGCGAATTTTAATTAAAATTTTATATAAAAGGAATATCATTATTCTGTCATACGCAATTTCTATTGTACTACCGTTACAATTCCTTGAAATTCTGCTTGTATCCTCAAACAGTTTATATATGAGCGCTACAGTCTTTTATTATTAACAGTACATGATAAAATAGCCAACTGAGTAAATTTACAAATATGCTTTTAAATTTCTGCTTGTTTAAAAAATGAGATTCCACCATTACTTAAAATCAAAGTGATGCTAGCAGTATACTTTTTGATTTAATCATAAAATTTTGTCATTATTATAAAGAGAATTACAGAATAAGAAAAAAATATGGAAAAGCGATTAAACGGCGTGAATTACTTCATAAACATATGATAAGAATTTATTTAGAAGATTATTTTTAGTCTGTTCTCAGATATGAAATTGTAAATTTTGCTTTGTCTTATTTAACATGAAACAAGGATATATAAAAAAATTCAACTCTAAAACCATTTATGTAAAATTTTGAACACACTTGTTGAGAAATATTGTATTGGCCTCTCAAACAAACGCTGACTTATGAACCATTTGAAGAAAATCGGATCTGCAGATGGCCTCAAAAATTAATTTTAAAGATTTAATTCAAATAAATAAACAAAAGAATGCAGACAGAAGAGACGAGTTAAATCAAACAGTGTGTAAAATAGATGTAGCGGGTGAAAGCCACTACTGTTTACATTTTTCGTATAGTTACACTGAATTACTTTATAAATACCTTTGATTTTTAAAATTGAATTTTAATTAATATGCACCTTATTTTTCAGACTTTTCTACTTATTTTAACTTTATAAATGTCATGAGCAAAAATTTCGTTTTGCTCATCATGCATCATCAACATCATTTACATTTACATTGAAGAATATCTACTTACCAGCTTTTCTAATGTGCGCTTTGAATCCCCTTCCTAGTTTTAAATTTGGGTCCTGATTGCACGTAGTTAAGGTTATGTTGACCGTTATCTCGGATCCATCTGAAGCATAGTAGGGAGGAGTTTTTTGTCTTGTTAGGGTCACAATTTCATTGGTATTTGTCTTCTGCGCCTGAACAGTTACGACGTTTCTGCAACCGGAAACATTATTGTATGCTCCGTAATGTACTACATCGTACTCAGGAAAGACTAATTCCATATATTGGCCTTCAGATATCTCTATTGTCCATGTATGTCGAAGGAAAGGAGCTGGGTACTTATTGTCTTTGTAACCAGGTGTGACAAATTTACAAGGAGCTTTGAAGCCACCTTCGAATATATCTATGGGAAGAAAATTAGTCATTATAGAATTTCATTATAAGAAAAACAAAATAGTAAGAAAGTAAATTTCATTCTGTTGTTTTGTAATACATGAAACAGAACTGCACTGTAGTACTGTACATCGTAATGCTATGAAAAATTTAAATAAATGGCTTTCTATTTTGCTTTTTTTTTCTAACTACTTATCTAGTAGGGTTAATGCTCAAAGATGCAAACGTTTCATCAATTTTCATAAAATTGCCCATAAATAGGATGAAAAACTAAACATAAATCTTTATAAGAAATTGCTCAAATTTTCAAAATACATTACCCCTTCAAAAAAGGCTTCTTGTACAGTCTTTGATACATTCTTAGTGGAATTAAAAAAGTATTTATTGTTTTTGTAAATGAACTTGAGAATTTACACCTCTACAAATAATCGATTTTGCTTAATATAGTATTGTTTTAAAATTCAAATATGAACAATGAAGATTCAAATATGCCATATGAAGTTTTGAACTTAATAATTTGCGACACAAGCATTAACAACTTTTAATTAATTTTTCGAACTTGTCTTTATGACTTATGATATTTAAAGGAATTCTTTGATTTGTCTCACAAGTTCATTTAAACAAATATCAGTTTCTTCTAACTATTCGCCTTTAACCATCACGTAGTTCCTTCAAATCTTAAAACAGAGTTTCAAGGAATCCAGTTTCCATTGCAGTTCTGTTACCGATACAAATTCTTCAGCAGCATCCAAAAAGGGTAATATGAATCCTTGTTTTGTAGCTATAAAATTTACGAGTAGCTTTAAAATTTATGAGCTATAAAATTTACGAGTACGAGTAAACTTAAGCTTTTATTTTATACGAGTAAGCTTAGTTTTTAAAGCAGCTGGACTTACGAAATATTACTAAGAGTATAAACAAGAAAAATTCAGAACTATTTTATTTTAAAGGAATACAGCAGACGATAATTGAAGCTACTAGAATAATAACAAATGCAGGTGACTTGAAATTTCTTTCTCCTTCTGGCTTTTAACATTAGGATATATTTACCAGTTCATCAGAATTGTGTCCTAGGGCCTTTCACAATATTAAAAAATCTGATGTGTACACCACATGACTCCCTTGTACGAAATACCCATTTTCTCTTGCACTTCATTTAAACTTACTGGATTGAATTAAATGTACTTCGTTCCATAGCGCATAAACCGCAATAGAATAAATGCACTCTTTAAAATTCACTATATTTTTTTAAGATGGCGACACTCTGGTGCTCACTTCACTTAACAGAGTTACATCTCATTCATTTTATAACTCAGAATGCACAAAACGTTATATCATCTGAAGAATTATCTACTCGTTGCCACATGTTCTATTCAAATAGTATGATAAATCTAAAATGATGCATAAAATAAATTAAACAACCAAAGAAAAAAGAAACAGTTTTTCACAGACGATTCAGTACTTCTCATTCAATTAATTCAGTTCCTACTTCGCGACAAGGCAAAAATACATAAAAGCTTGTAGAGAGATTAGGTTATTTCGTAGCAGGAGACATGAAAAATAAGCAACGCCTTCGCCGGGAATCGAACCACGGATCTCTGAAATACCGGCTCAGCGTGCTGACCATTACACCACGAAGGTACGCTAAGAATGCGGGAGATATACCTCATAAGCTCAAAATATCTACATTAAAAATTACGAAGTAAATCTTAAACTCTTATTTTCTCGAATAAATTCCAGAGTGGATGAAGCATGGTTTAATTCGCAATAATAAAAGAAGTCTTTTGTTGTTGCGAAGTTTAGTTTCTCTAGATATACAACAAATCCACTATTCTCCTAAGTTGCAAATTTAAACAAACATGGCTCTCACATGAAAAATGATTATGCTTAGGCGCACTTAAGCAGCTTTTAAATTGTTGATAATTCTACAAGATTTGCTAAAGGCATAAAACTCTTAATCGGAACATACGAACAACATAATTCAATCATTTTTAAAGCATACAACATACCGGCCTATAAGAATAAAAGAATCTGATGTATATACCACATGATTTCCTTGTACGGAGTATTAAATTATACGCAATTTTCCTGCATTTCATGCAAACATATTGAATTAACATTTAACGAATTTTGAATTAAATCTACTTCGGCGATAGCGCATAAACCACAATAGAATAAATGCACTCTCTAAAGTTCACTATATTTATTTACCGTAGCCACACTTCGGCGCTAGGTTCACTAAACACCGTTACATTTTATTCATTTTATAACTTATCGTGAACGAAAATTATAGCATCTGAAGAATTACCACAAGTTCTATTCAAATACTATAATAAATATAAAACGATGTATAAAAGAAATTAAACAAATAAAAAAGGAACAGTTTTTCACAGACGATTTAGCGCCACTTAGTAGCGCATATAGCATTAATTATAGTAGCATTAATTAGTAGTATTAATTACCCACTTAGTAGCATTAATTAGTAGCGCATGCGCTACTAATTAATTCAGTTCTCACTTCGTGGTAATGCAAAAATACATAAAAGTTCAAAATATTTTCATTAAAAATTAAAAGATGTAGAAAAACATAAAACACCAAGTACAGTTAAAGCAATTAAAAAAACAATTTTTACAATTAAAACTACGATTTATACGCAAAAACCAGCTAAAAAGTTAAATGATAATTCCAGGAGGAGTCAAGCAAAATTTAATTCGGAATAATAAAAGAAGACGTTACTTTGTTGTTGCTAAGTTTCTGGAGATCGACAACAAATCCACTATTATTCTGCTAAGCTTCAAATGTAGACAAATATGTCCGCTATCATAACCAAAAATTAGGCTTAGCCACACTTTAAAAACTTTTAAATTGTTGATAGTTTCACAATTATTGCACGCAGGTTAACTAAGAGCATAAAACTCTTAACCGAAAGATAAGAACAACATAATTCAATCATTTTTAAAGGAAAAAATGCACAATTTACAAACTTATAAGAATAAAGAATCTGAGCTCACTGAGCTGAGTAACAGAGTGAATATATATATATATATATATACATATATAAACATATTTATATACTTTTACTGCGGCCGATTACAACTAAAATTCGAGGTGCACATCTACATGTTATAGCAGCCCTATATACAAAATTTCAACGTTCTGAGGCTCCTCGTTTTTGAGTTATACTAGATACATACATACATACGTACGTACATACGCACAGACGCCACAACAAAATCTCTTCTGAATCCATTTTAAATCAATTTTATAATTATTTTGGGGGAAAAGAGTTTTTTATTCTGTCCTTACATACGGATATCACTCAAAAACATCGTTAAATTGCATTCGATAGCGGTCAAATTAGATATTTTCGTTGGAATACGGTAACGGAAATTTTTCGCGATTACAATACTTCCTTTTTACTTTGTACAAGGAAATAAAAACTGAACTCACTGATCCGAGTAACAGAATGGATATATATGTATATATATATATATATATATATATACATACACATATTTATATAAGTTTTGTGCTGCCGATAGCAGCCAAAATAGGAGGTGCGCATCTATTTGTTACAGCAGTCCTATATACAATATTTCAACGTTCTGAGGCTGCTCTTTTTTGAGTTATGCGAGTTACATACATACATACGTACGTACGTACGCACAGACGCTACGAAAAAATCTCTTCAGAATCCATTTTAAATCAGTTTTATAATTTTTTTAGGGGGGGAAGAGTCCTTTATTCTTTTCTTACTTTCGCATATCATACAAAAACATCGTTAAACTGCATTTGATAGCAGTCAAAAAGGATATTTTCTTTGAAATATGATACTCGAAATTTTCGCGATTACAATTCTTCCTTTTTCCTTCGTACAAAGAAGTAAAAATGTACAACCGCGCACTCATCCGAATGGACGAAAAGAGAATGTTGTAAGAGAGAGAAAGTCAATGACTATAATGTACAGGAAGACATGTTGAGATTACTAGAAAATGAAGGTTGGTGGTACTCACGTGATGATGTAATGTGTAGAGACATTAGGTTATTTAGTAGCAGGAGACATGAAAAATATGCAATTCCTTCGCCGGGAATCGAACCACGGACCTCTGAAATACCGGCTCAGTGTGCTGACCATTACACCACGAAGGCACGCTAAGAATGTGGGAGATATACCTTATATACTCCCCTTTTTAAAGGGCGACTAGGGTTTTAGGGGACCTAGTCGCCAAATCCTGGGTGTGGAGAGTCATCATCCACAACCCTTTTAGTTCGGGCGCCAGTGTAGAGACATTAGGTTATTTAGTAGCAGGAGACATGAAAAATATGCAATTCCTTCTCCGGGAATCGAACCACGGACCTCTGAAATACCGGCTCAGTGTGCTGACCATTACACCACGAAGGCACGCTGAGAATGTGGGAGATATACCTTATAAATGTATTGTGAATTTTTTATAATAAAACATAAATATAACGCAAAAATACTTATAGGATAATAATTGAAACGTAAAGTTCTAGGGATGAAGTAAAACTCCTGATTATAAATTTTTTTAGAAAAGCGCTCTCATTTTGTGCATGACAGTAGAGAGATGTTTAATAAATGGGATCTAAAATAAACTGATTCTTGAGCAGAATGAAAAATAGGATGTACGTAAAATTACCATTTCGCCTTATGGTGAATTGTTCTTGGTGTTTTGACCGTATTTCCTTTCGTAGGAATTCGTGTAATTGCAGTGTACTGCTAGTTCTTCATTTTGTTGAAGAAATTGTGCGATGCAGTGAGAATGTGATTCGGAAGAGTTCGGACTTTTGGTCAGTGTGTATGTGTGTTTCTTATGTACCAGGGAGCGTTAACTACAATACGGAGGATTTTAGTTTGGAAAACGTTTACTTTGATCAGGCAGGTATTTTATAAGGTGCAGCGTTGGCTTAATTCTGCGATGTAGCTTGAATTTTCTTCTCATGCGATTATAACTGAACATGTAAGCTCCGTTTGTTTTGGTTAAAGTACAATAATATGCCGTTTGAAATTTAGTCTATTGTTGATGATTACTTCTAAATACTTGTGAGAGTTTTTCGCAAGAGGAATATCGCTATCAATGACAAAGTCCTTATTAATTACGATGTTCTTCCTGTACCTTCGATGGAGAACAGCATTTGCTGGTATTAAAATGCATTTTCCAAAGTTTACACTAGGGTGCAACTATGTTGATATATAGCTGAAGATTGTGGATGACAAAGATTTCAATGAATAGTCTCTTAATTTTTCTTTTCCAAGGCCCTTTCCTTTTCCGCCTAGAAGGGCTTCGGCAAAACAGTTATTCCAAGAATTACTACAAGAAAACTATTTCGAATATTAAGATTTGTAAATAATACAAAATTCCAGTCGAATACATGTTTAACTTAACGTTTAATTTTTATAAAAAATACGTGCTAAATAACCTAAAAATCTGTAATATATAGCAGTAGCTGTGCGTGTAAAATATCTGTAAGCGATTCTTTTTAAGTAGAAATACACGAGTTTAATTGTGCCATATTCTGTCAAATGCTTTCTCGAAGTCGGGAAACCAGACGGCAAGTTCTGTTGTTTTTTATAAATGAGTTAGCAATAATTTAAAAAATGTTGGGAATTTGGTGCATATTGCTATGACATTTGGGGAAACTAAATTGAGAGGGATTGAGAAAATCATTCCAATGTTCAGTCAGACTGGACTTCAGAATTCTTTCAAAATATTCCCTATTCACGGAAGCAAACTGATGGGTCTTTAACTGGAAGATATTTTTCGATTTCCCCAGGCTTAAGTAATGTGATTCAGATGTTGCTACGTACGACAGTGCTATTTTCGTCAACGGTGAAAAAAATACAGTATTTTCACTGCTGTCAAAAATAGAGCTGTCGTACGTAAAACTTGTGTTGCCGTAATATGTAAGCATTACAGATATCAGTGTGAAGGACGAGATATTTTTTTCAGGCAAGTTTTAATGACAGATTTGTTTATTTATGTTGTAGAAGCCCTTCGCGTTTTTACTATTAAGTTTCTTGAAAATATCATATACTTCTCTGGGAAAAGTATAAGTGATGTAATTGGAGATTTTACTGCTGAGGATGTTACGTATTTACGGAGTTCTCGATTTCTTTTTCATGCTCATAGATGATAGTAGGGTTGAGAATAAATGTGATAACCAGCTCTGATACCATAATATTTGCAATAAATTCTTCCGAGTGTGTAATCTGTCCCATGTGATTACTTGGGCCGAATTCGTGGTTTCTTTCTTTTTTTAAAGAATTGGCAATTTTCCAGTTAGTTTAGGTACGAGCTCAACACTCCCAACATCTTAATCTGTAAACTTGAAAGTTGTCAGTTATTTGTCAGGCAAGGGAGTTAATTCTACGCTTTGTAACAGGATTTCAGGAAACTTGCCACTGTTTTCTTAGTTGATTTTTCATTCTGAATTTATATGTAATAAATTCTGGAAGAGTACCAGGATGATTAAAAGGAACTGAAGTTGTAAATTTATTGAGAGAGCTGTTAATTTTATTGCTGAGACTGTAAATGGAGATTTTTTATGTCTCCGAAGTCATAGACATGAGTAGCTCTATTGGTAATTTCATGGTATTTTGAATTTTTTTTCAATTTGTCCTATTTTTGTATTTTTTCAAGAGGCGAATAGATTACGTAGAAGCCAAAATTTATGGGATAGTGATCAGAGCAGAGATCTTCAATAACTTCCAGCAAAGGGGTTTAATAGATGTGGTTCATGACAATATGAAGAACATCACCTACAGGTGTATGATGATATGTTGTAGGGCAACTGGAGAATTATCAGACTGCTATTGTCGGGAAAATTTGTCAGATACCTTCCACTGGAATTTAAGCGGAGGGAATTCCATTTAAGATGTGTAACATTAAAGTCTTCTGCAATGGTGGTAGGAGATCCGAAACGGTACGATAGGGTAAATCTTGCTGATTAATGATGAAGCTGACAGAATTGGGCAAGGTGGTTGCGCAAATACGTACGTACCTTTTAACTTTTTAAAATGATATAATTGAGCTATCAGGTTCTTTTTAATACCACGAATAGGTTGTAAATAAGTATTTTTATACACATGGTGTAACAGCAGAATCAATATTCATAACTTTAAGAGATGATAGAATACGGCAAATAGGATAATATTTATAATATACTGCGCGGTTATACGTGAAACGTTAAACACAACAAATGAAAAGAGCATGGAAAACGAAATAATAACGATTATTATTTACAAGAGTTGTTCAAATGAAAGACGACTGTCAGATTCATATCAATATAATCAAGAAAAAGAAACGTGATTTATTCTTTATAATAGCTGTGAATTATAACAATTTTACGTAGGCCCATTTCAAGAATTCCTTGCTTTGAATCTTCTCATAAGATAAACCTATCCTGTCGGAATCTTATAGAAATAGACGTCTTGTGAAAGGAAATAGTTGAACCCTTGGCTGCAGGATCACCAAAACATTATTCATTGAAGAAAAACGAAAAAAATGGTCCGACTTTCTCCAGTTCAGCAGATGATCTCCTCTTCTTAATTTTTCAAACTCTCTCTTCACGAGTCTATGATCTGACGAAACGTGCTTTTCGAAATAACTATGAATCGCCATTTTTCAATATCGCAAGTTAAAGACCTTTTTTGTTTCATGGGCTACGGGGATTACACCACCCCACTAAGATGGAAAATTGTCTCTTAAGACTAATTTACGCAAAACGTTCAGAAACAAAGCATAGCGTTCACCATAAGCAGTTCCTAATTTGTCAGAAACAGTCTAGAGTTCATCACAGACCAATCAGACTTCATCAGAATCAGAGTTCATAGGTTTACTAGCTGGCATATTTGATGTCATCTGACATTTCAACCCCCTACACGGCCAGGTGCAGAAAGACATAACTAGTAGCTACATATTTAACGTACTGAAAACCAACCTTACCTGTACATAGAAACCAAGCTCTGAGCAGGATACAGTAGGATAAGTCTAGTACTAGTTTGTAGTAAATGATGACAAGTACGATATATCTCCTACTAGTTTTGTTTTGTTTTGTTTAACAACAGACAAGAATACACTAAATATAACTACACAAATACATTCTACATTAGACAAACTATTTTATTTACCAACCCCATTTAAACAAATATCTCGAGAAGTATGTAAAGAAGTGAATTATGAACCTCTAAACATCTGTGGTTCTCTCTTTTTTATTATTATTGTTCATACTAATCATGACAACGCATCTGCATCCGGTGTTGTAGTTGAATCATCTAAACCTCTTGAAGCTGCTTCAACTCCCAATGCACTTGAACCACCTAAACCTCCTGAAGCTCCACCAAATCCCAATGCACTTGAACCACCTGTTTGTTCCCAGTGCACAAGGTGATTGATCTCGATAACCAACTTGACTTGTGTCTGGTATCAAAATACTGCCTCGTCCAAAACCACCATGAGCTATTACTATTCCATATCCAGGACCGGCAAGAGCCCAACCACCTACGCCTGTTCCAGGTTTAAAGACAAGATGTGTTCCGAAGCCACTTGGTTGTGCTCCAGAAATTACATAGGAAATACTTCCCCGGGCTTAAAATAAGGAACAAATGCAAAGCTGCTCCTCCTAATGTTGGTCCATATCCAGAATGAACTCCAAAACCACTTAAATCGAGTTTTAGTCCGTAAATTGTATTGATTCCAAAACCTCTTTTACCTGGTCGATAAATGTCGTTTATGAAACCTTACGAAACCTTGGTAACATCGTTTAATGGATGCATTGGTTTCATTCCAAAACCTTCTTGACCTTTACCTGGCCCAAACCAAACACCATCATCCAAACTACCTCAAGCTGCAGGCCAAAGATCACCAATGCCCAAACCATTTTCATATTCGTCTTCGTCATACCAATATGTGCTTTCCAAACAATATATAAATATCTTAACTGCATTCTTGCCGAATTACTTATTTTTGCATAGAAACTGTAATTTTAATTTAAAAAATTTTTTTAATTGTTTTAATTGTGTTTGGTATTTTATGCTTTTTTATATGTTTCAATTTTTAATGAAGATACTTTCAGGTTTTAGGTAGCCTTACCGCGAAGTGAGAACTGAATTAATTGAATGAGAAATCTATCTCTAATGAAATTCGAGGAACTAAGTTTAAATGAAATGCAGTAAAAATTGCAAATAATCTAATATTCCATGCAAGGAAGTCATATGGTGTTCGTATCAGATTTTTTTTTTATTCCATCAAAACGTTGCACTTAATACTTTTGATTGACATAACTCTTTTCTTCATTCTGATGTACTAAGCATACCAAGTTTGAAACAATAGAGCTAATCGCAAATGTTTGTGAGTAAATAACGTTTACCTGTCAGTTGCTATTATTAGAAAAAAATCACATTAAGAAACATACGTAATTTTTAAAATGGATTGCATTTAGAATTTTTTTGCAAAATCAGCTGTGAAATATGCTATGCAGTATAAAATTAGCGCAAAAAATTACGAACTTCATTGCTAAAAAAACGCTTTCAATTTGATGTTTCAAACATTAGGATTTTTCTTAATTTTTTTCCCTATATAAAAGAAAAAAAATATTATTTTATTGGTTTAATATCGATGACATTATTCTAAATACCATTGTGAATCGTGAATTTTAATTTTTTGAATTTTTTGTAAACATTTATATTGGCCTAAAAACATACATAAACGTATAATTGAAAATTAATTTATAATTACAAAGCAAGGAAAAAAGATCAAACTAACATATGTGCCATTTCTTTAATTCTGGTCAAGTATTTTCACAATTTCTGAAATATTAAACAACAAATTATTAAATTCTGTATGAAGGAATATTAAACTATGTTCTAACTTAAGTAATATTAAACTATGTACTATTAAATTAATTATGAACTTATGAAATATTAAATTAAAGGTAATCAATTACATCACTGCAAAAATAAATTGCTGAAATTTTTGTAACACAATTAATTCTTTTATACTATCTTAAATTCTTTTTCCTTATTTAAACGTTCTTTTTCTTGTCCTTTTTATACTCTTTTTCTTGTCCTTTAGCCTATAAGGTACTTCTCCCGCCTTCTTAGCATGCCTTCGTGGTGTTATATGGTCAGCACACTCGGCGCATATTCGAGAGGTCCGTGGTTCGAGTCCCGGTGACGGCAATGCTCATTTCTTCAGCTTCCTGCTTTCAAAAAAATATCTAATGCCTCCACACTGGCGCCCAAACTAAAAAAGGGGGTGGATCATGATTCTCCAACTCCAGGATTTGGCGATCCGGTCCGCTATTCCCCAATCGCCCTATAAAAGGAGTATATAAGGTATTTCTCCTGCCTTCTTAGCATGCCTTCGTGGTGTAGTGGTCAGCGCGCATACGAGAGGTCAGTGTTTCAAGTCCCGGGGAGGGAATTGCTTTCAAAAATTATCTAAATGTCTCTACAAGTCCAAAGGAACAATTTGCAGAAAAGTGGCATTTATTACATTTCGGGATTTTACGTCATACGCTATAAAACAGGTTTTTCAGTTTTCAAATTGTTGACACCACATATTAGAACCCTGCGTTATATTTAAAGAAATCAAATAATGAAGAATGAACGTATGTATGGTTCTCGCATTGTGAAAAAACAACATTACCTAGAGACATCAAATTTTGAATAACGTAGTCCTCCACTCGAATATGGGCACCTGGAAGCCCCCATTTGGAACCTGTTTTATTATCTAGTTCATATTTTGTAAAATGTTCACGAATTTGTTACTTGCAAACTCAACGATTTCAAAGAGAGGAGTGCCAACAGTATACGGGGGGCGATAATAACATTTTTACCTTCAGCGCGCAAGACTGTATATCGAAAATTCTAAAGACATGCTCGTTTTAAATTATTTTGTGATATTGCTGTTTAATTTAATGTACGTAATCCTGCATAATACTCACCTTTGTGGCCAGTAGCCCGACATTTGACAGGTCCGAGGGTGTGTTCCCCAGCTTCATTCGATTCTCCCGTATCTCCGAATCTTAACTGTAACACAGGAAGTCGATTAGAATCCAGAAGAAGTCCTGAATCGTCCAGCCATTTTAATTTCTCGTTAGAATCGCAATTGCAGGTACTATTTCTAGTTGTTGGATAACAATACGGATGACATCCACAGCTCCCGCTGTCAGTTTCAGCTCCACCCCAGTAGTATTGATTTGTCCAATTTCTTCCCACCCACCTAAGGAAAATAAATATTAAGATATTAATGAGATTTATTCAGTAATTTCATAGCAAAAATTAACTACATTTGTGGCAAAAACAGCCAGATCATCAGGTTTTAATTCAGAGATGAAACATATTTGGATAAAAGTGGCTGCAATATAATAAATTTCATATCAGCTAACAACATATTTCTATAATTAGCTTGCATACTGAGAAAAAGAAGAAAAAAACAAAGAAAAAAACAGATGGTTCTATATATCCCGTTCTACTGAGCCGATTGATGAAATGTCTTTTCATGTCTCGAAAGCGGATATGCATTAGATTTTTATATAGCATTGTTCTAATACAGGTATTTTGACACAAATTCAGACCTTTTCTGGAACGATATGCCAATTGTTTTCCATATTTCGATGCTACGACTCAAATTAAGCCAAACTGCCAAGTTTGAATAGTTTTAAAAAATTAGCTCTCAAAATTTTAGCTGCTCAGCGTTAATTGAATTTGGTATATGTTTATTAATATCTCTTTTTTTATTAAACGTATTTGATTCTTACTTTCATATATCGAAATTTAGGTTCATTCCAAATGAATTTCGCCAGTTTGTTATGATTTATTTTTAAAATTTTTAAATAGTATTTATACATTTTTCAAAAAAAAAAAATTTGAATTATACGCTATAAAATTTTTGCCACCATCTTAAAGTAGATGTATTTCTAAGCATACGTGCTTTTTTATTCAAAATTTAGTAAGATATACGTGAATTTACATTTTGGCGCGTTTTGAAATTTGGCGAATTTATTATAAGCGATAGTAAAGAAAATGTGGTTTACGCACTCTGTTAAAATTATTTGAAAGTATGAACGATGACTTTTTTTCTGCTCGTGGACAATGAAAAAAAGGAAAGAAAATACGTTACTATAAATTAAGGAGTTCGCCAAGTGAATTATTCTTGTCGCAAACTGAAAAAATTCGCCAAGATAAATTTTTTGTTTTTCTCACCAAAAATTTCAAAATTTCATATCTAGGCATAATTTGAGTCGAAGAATCGAAATGTGAAAACAATTGGTATATTATTTCAGAAAACGTCCAATTTTGTGTCAAAATAAATATGGTAGGACAATGCTATATATAAATCTAATATATATTTTAAGTTACGCTTTCGAGACATAAAAAACGGAATTTGGATTTTGTCAATCTGCCCAGTAGAACGAGAGAAATAGAATTGTCCTACTTTTTTTTTCGCAGTGTACATACTTGTTTCTTAAATAATAGCACGCAATTACATTATGACCGTGTATGATGAATTTAATCTCAACTTATTTTATTTTTTTTAACAGTGCTAGTCAAAATTAAAAGATAATATGAAAAACATATCTGTATGCTCACTGATTAAATTTTTTAACCGGTATCCAATGGTGGAATCGTTAAAGTTAATTTTGTATCTGCAGCTAAACGAAAATCTAAACTACTGCGCATGAGTCTGTGGATGAAATATGCAATTAGGTGACTTACAGTATGTTGTGCAATGTACACATGTTAAAATTCGGAGCATAACGCATTTTCTGAAAGAGATCTGTACTCACTAGTTAGAACTCAAAGCTATAATTTTAGTGAAGTGTTAAAGTGGTGGGTAATTAATAGACTCTAAGATAGTAAAATACAAACAGAAATTCCCTGAGATCTGAATACCCTCAAAAGTGTCAAATCAAGAGCTTGAAACAGACTTCTAATTCGTGAATGTATCTTGCTAAATGTCATGTCCGTTTTCTGTCATTGTCGATTAAACGAAGCAATAAAGCTACTACAAAAGAGTTCGTTTAAGCTACTATTTGGGTTGGCATAGGAACTCAAATTAATCATTTTACAGCTACCTCAAGACTGAGGTTAAAGATTATGCAAAAACAACAATGGTTTGTGTTCTTTTCATCTTCCAAAAGGTCTATTTATGTTAGTGGCATCGTTATGTTCAGTGGAATTCGGTCGGGTACCTTTTGGTGAAGAATCTAGATAGAATTTAAACTATGTTTCTAGACAGAATTTGATTAGAGAGAGCTATGAGTGCGATGGTCATGAAAGGTTCTATTTCAGCGAAGGCGGTTTTATGATTTGGGAAGGGATCGCCAAAATATGTGCTTAACTGTTTTGATGAAAACTCTGCAAACGGTCACAGATACATGGATATGATCTAGGAACCCCAGTAACACTGTTTAAGGATATTTATGGCCCATATCTGGTAATGGATAAAAATACTCCTCTACATCAAACTTCAGTGGTATCAGAAACAAAATATCACTCAGATGAATTAGTTAGCTTGCTCACGAGATTTGCATTCTATTGAGCACACGCGAGACGCCTTAGCGTTGGATTTCAGAGCAATAAATGCATCCTCAGATACTCCAGGTTCTTGTTGATAAGTGCATTTTCAGGTGAGTGACGAGCATTTTCACAAAACGTAGTCAACAGTTTGGTAACTTACATGAAATGAAATGCAAAGCTTGCAGTTCTGTCAGTGGACATCATATACTATATTAAAGAAACTTATTTGCAAAAGAGGTTATTTTCAATTGTCCCATCTCTGTTTAATTGTCAGTGGACATCATAGACTATATTGAAGAAACTTATTTGCAGAAGAGGTTATTTTCAATTTTCTCATCATTGCTTAATTTCCTTTAATTTGACTCAATTCAATGTTACAATCAAATTTTATTTCAGTCACTATCCTGTAATTTTGACGAAAAGTCTATATTATATCTAAATTAACCACTAGTGAAAACTGCTTGAATTTTTCGCTTAGATCTTCCAACCGGATAACAACAGAAGGAATAAAAGAATAAATGTGATATTCTTTCTTACTGCTCTAACATTAAAAGATTTTATTTTCGAGAAAAAATTAATGAATATCACCGTTTACATTCAAAGAAAGAATACATACTTTTGAAAATATAATTATTAAACAGTTTGCAGTCAACAGTAATTTAAAAAAAAATTACTTGTCCTCAAAGTAACTTCTTCAGAGGGCATATATATATGTTACGGTGAAACACCGAAAACTGGAGAATGTCGACTTTCACCGGTGAATGTCAACATTCATATAGTCGCTTGGTGTATGTCCGAAATGTTTTCCAAATACTCTTATTTCTGACTTACACCGGTAAATATCGACATTCACCATGTACTAATGGTGAATGTTCAACATATAATAATATTATATTTTCTTCTCCGTAATTCAGTCACGAAAAAACGAACTTGAGATTTAAAATAAGATTTTAATAACATAAGAACTTAAAACACACAGTACATTCAAAATGAGAAAGCAAATTAATAGAAAATAAAAACTTACTTAATTGTACAGTACGTTCTAAATGAGACAAAAAAATAATAGCAATAAAAAACCTACTAAATTATGTGATTCAAATCTTATTTATTGCAACAACTTAAGCTATTAAGACACTTTGAATTGCACAAGAGAACCCTGCTTTTTTACAACTGCATTTATGGGAAACAGCCAGTCGCCTCTTTATCTACTCTTTTTTCGACCTGCACCAGAGCAATTCTGTGATTGTCGACATACACCGGTGAGAGTCCGAATGTATAAGAATGCAATGTTATATTCGATCTTTCACCGACGTATTTGGTAAATGTTGACATTCTCTGGTGAAAGTCGACATTCTCCAATTTCGGTCTTTCACAGTAACATATATAAAGAAAGAAATTTAGAACCAATTTTTTACAAAAGACCAGAAATTTAAATTCATAAACAATAAATTTAAAAAAATCCTACAAATGTACAAAAGAAGAATTTAACAAATGTTAAAACTAAATCCTTCAAACAAGTAAATTCCAAATTAAAAAAATTAATGAAAAAAAATGAAAAAAGAGGAATTCAATCAATTTCAATGTCACGTCATTAGGAGGAGGAAACATTAAAATCAATTAAAATGCGTGTTCCATAAAAGTCCGTGCTTTTTCGTACTCGGAATAAGTTGATGAACCATTCCAATGTATTTTAATTATAATAGTTCACGCGAAAATTCCGCCCCTTCCCCAAAGCAAAAATACAAATTAAAAGTATATCTTCCAATTTAAAAAGATATTTCTGCTATAAAAAGAATTTTAAATGAAAATGAAAACTTACCTTTAAAATGTAGAAAAAATTGAAATTCTACAGAGAAAAAAAATCATTCAGATTTCAAAATCATCTTAATACAAAACTTTTTTAGAACCTCTTATCAAACACCAGTGAAAGCGAAGGAAAATGGAAAAGATAGAAAGTAAAATATTATAAAGATCTTCCAATTTAAAAAGCTTACTTATCCTTGAAATGTAGAACAAAAATCCTACAGTTAAAAAATCTTTGAAATTTCAAAATAACTGAAAGGATTATAAATTTCCCTTTTAAAAGTTATATATATATATATATATGTGTGTGTGTGTGTGTGTGTGTGTAAGATAAAAAATATGAAAGCAAACTTCTAATTTTAATTGGCTATATGCTAAAAGTCTAAACTGCGTCATTCAAATTAATCATGCGATGCTAAGTAACGCTTAATGCAGATACCTCTTGCCTAATCTAATAACTGTAAGCCAAAGCGTTTTTAACTCGAACTGAAAGTCTTTGACTCCCTCCCTTCTTCCTCTGAATTGCTGCGGCACTTTCGCTTACGCTTTCCTCCTGGTATGACGCTCCTGAAACCATCTATGCGCTGCTATGCTTTCCTGTCTAAGATGGCGTCTTACTTTTTAACCTGTGTATATAAGATTTATTGTAATTGCTTATGATCAAAAAGTATATTCCATATAAAGAAATGAATTTGATGTACCTAATAATAAACATGATGATTCACGGATCTTAGTTTTGTCGACGACTTCTAATGAATAGCAGGATAAAAAATATTCCAAATTTAACTTCATAAATCATGCCCATATTCATCTGTTTATCCCAAATATCTCAAAGCTCCATACTTGAATATCATATACAGCTTCTGCTTTGCATTTACTACGAAAATTCATCCATGCACTTATTGACTGATGTAATTATGTTTCAAAGGCTTGTAACAGATGGAGTGACTCATCTTTAAAACGGCGCATCATTTTTTCGGTCACGTGATGCGTGATTTACAGAACTATAAACATTTCTTTTTTCTTACAGTCATGTGACGAACGTTAGTGGAGGATTTGGGAAGCTCAGAGCGAGCTATGTAACTTAAAACGCTCTTACATTTTATTTCATTCTTATGTGTTAAATCATTAATAAATTAGTGTTCGTCGTGCTTAATGGTCTTCATTATATATATTAAAGCCCCGAGATTACTCTATAATGAATAAGAATAAATATATATGTGTATGTGTTAAAAGATCTGGCAGCCCAACTAAGGGCCGAAAATTCCCCATATGGATACTTCAGAACCAAAACTGATGATGACAGATAGCCGATGGATATATTAAAGATAAGTAAACTTTAATGTTTGATTATTTCTATCGGAACTAAAGGAAAAATAAAAATTGCGGTCGCCTTGACCTAATTTCGTTTTCACTGATCGTTCGGATCAAGCAAATACGAAGAATTCTAATTACAGTGACCTAATTTCGTTTTCGCTGATTATCCGAATCAGTTAAATATTCTGTTGAATTTGAATTCTTTTAGATGAAGTGTGATCATCCTGATCATATTGTATGAGTTCTGTTGCACACCAGTTCCTTTAGTACCGAAAGAGTTTGAAGTATTTAAAATTTTAAGTAATTTTGAAGTATTACTGAAAATTGAAGCATTTGAAATTTTAAGTAATTTTGAAGTATTGCTGAAAATTGAAGCATTTGATGTTTTAAGTAATTCTGAAGTATTGCTGAAATTTAAATGAAGAATTTAGTAGTAGCACCTACTACTTTGGCATATTCTTTTAAAAAAAATAATATGTGCATGAATATTTCCTATAAAGTTCAAGTATTTTGTTCTATGCAAGTTTCGATATGAAGCATTGAAAATAAATGTCAAATATAGTAAATACGAAGTAAAGAATTCTTAGTTTTGTTTTGAAAATACAAAAGTATTGAAATATATAGTTGAAAGTTGCTACGTTTTGCATGAATTTAAATTACTGAAAGTGTTCTATAGCAGTTTATGTTCTGAGAATTGGTATTATATATGCTATTTCAAGCAATGAGCAGCAAGTAATGTAACATGAGTAATTACTTCATTTCATGTTTTGCTTTTGAATATGTATATTTGATGTGTATTAAATGCATTTAAAGTATTTTAAAACCTATATATGTTAGCATACTAAAAGTTATAGGTATACAGTTTGGGGAAATTTGTCCACTTTCATTTAAGCATGGCTTATTTAGCAAAAGGAAAGAAGCAGGATTTAATTGAATTAGCGGAAACACTAGGTGTAGTGATAGAGGAAAATTTTAGAATTCCTGAAATAAGTAATGCTATAATCACTAGTCCCACATATGACGCGGAATTTACAAAAGAATGTTTGAACCGCATCATAAACGATAGGAAAGAAATGGAAACAGCACAGCGTGCTGAGAGAGAGAAAGAAAATGAACGTTTGTTTGAGTTGGAGAAATTAAAATTACAATCTAGTATTACTGCTAGTAGTTTGGAGTCTCAAAAGGTATCTTCTTCTGCAAACGCAGAAATGCCTAAATTAGAATTGAACAAGTTAATTCCTAATTTTGATCCTAAAACTTCCGATATGAGTTTGTTTCTGGATTTGTTTGAGAGGCAATTAACCCTTCTGAAGGTACCAGTTTCAAATTGGGTCATCTATCTTGTTGGTCTTCTGCCAACTGATGTTGCAAAATTAATTGCAAAAGAATCTTCTGATGATGCTCAGGACTATCAGAAAATTAAACAAATTCTCTTAAAGCGCTTCAAATTGAGTGCTGAGAAATTTAGGATATTGTTTACCCAACATAAGAAAAATCCCGAAAACACCTGGAGAGACTTTTATTTTGATTTACAAAACTATTTTGATGGATGGCTTAAGGAATCAAAAGTCACGACGTTTGAGCAGTTAAAGAATTTGATACTCGCAGATCAGATTAAGAAGAAAGCCCCTCCAGATTATAAAGAGCATTTTTTGGATAACTGGAGTGAATGGAACAACCCACTTCAGCTTATTGACAAATTAGATATGTATGAAGAAGCTAGACATGTACGAAATAAAAATGTTAGTGAGGAGACCCCTAAGTACCAACAACGAGATGGTCCCAAAAATTATGGAGGTAACCCTCAGCCTACAAAGAACGCCTCATCAAGAGGTAATGTAAAAAATTATGATCAACCACCTGTTAGTTGCTATGGATGTGAGAAGTCAGGCTTTATTAAGGCTAAATGCCCCGTCTGCTCCCCTCCTTCCAAGAAAGCAGAAGCTGATTTTAAAACTATACACCTTCGGACATTCTCTGTCGAGGAACACCAGACGACTCTTTTGAAAGTAAAAATAAATGGGTTAACCGGAATTGTGTGTGCTGACACTGGAGCCAGTCACACTATAGCGGGAGAAACATTGTATCGTCTTTTGAGAGAAAGAGGAACAGAATTCATTAAAACTAGTACGAATGTTACCCTCGCCGATGGTCTACAGAAGGAAACAGAAGTTTATAAGACCCAAGTAGATATAGAAATTGAAGGACGATCTTTCTCCATAACTTTATTTGCGTTACCTGCAGCAGAAGATAATAGAACGCTTTTAGGAACTGAGTTTCTGCGTAGCGCTGGAATTGTTTTAGACCTTCCAAATAATAGATGGTATTTCCATGACAACCCTAAACAGAAATTTAGCTTTAGTGATGACATTTTCAAACCCTCTCAGCGTTCAGACTATAAGGCGAAATTTAGCAAGTTTCTGTCAAGAGAAAGTGAAGAGAAATATCTACTCAGTTCAGGTACCTTTCAAACAGGGGAAGAACATACTCCCAAAGTCCAACATTTAAATAAAACCAGTAGAAAGTCCCCTGTCACAATTCCAAGAAATCGTATATCTCCACCAGAGAAAGAAGTGGTGAGAAGGGTCATGAATTCCAATGAATATTATAATTGTGGAAGAAATGGTCACTTTGCTCAAGACTCCAAAAGGTACATTGTCCGAGATTGTAAAAAGAATATGAAAAAATGTTACATATGTGGACATATATCCAGAGACTGTGAAAAAGATGAACGTAAATATTATGGCTGTACTAAAATAGGCCATAGCTCCTGTGCCTGCTCCAAAGATAACTTTGTTGGGGATATGTGGTTCCGACCATTTAGTCAATGTAATAAACAGCGCGCAAAATTTGCATTAAACTTTGCTGCCAATGATCTTTTTTCTTCCATAGGTGACTACCATGTATCTGCCCTGTGGCCATGGGAAGGGCAAAACTATCCTTTACACCTCACTCGAGGAAGAGGTCGAACCAGAACAGTCCCTGAATCCGATGGACAATCTGCCCTTGCCAGAAAGCATCCGCCAAGAGCAAGCCGTATGTTGAGGACAACTTATACGGCTTGAGGGGAAGGATGTAACAGATGGAGTGACTCATCTTTAAAACGGCGCATCATTTTTTCGGTCACGTGATGCGTGATTTACAGAACTATAAACATTTCTTTTTTCTTACAGTCATGTGACGAACGTTAGTGGAGGATTTGGAAAGCTCAGAGCGAGCTATGTAACTTAAAACGCTCTTACATTTTATTTCATTCTTATGTGTTAAATCATTAATAAATTAGTGTTCGTCGTGCTTAATGGTCTTCATTATATATATTAAAGCCCCGAGATTACTCTATAATGAATAAGAATAAATATATATGTGTATGTGTTAAAGGCTTAAATTTATCAACATTTGTGCAATTGTAACATCTATTTTTAAAAATTTTAACCAAACAGTTGCTCTAATTGCTCTCTATGCATATTTAACTATTAAAAACTTACCAGCTATCTATTGCGTCTGGGTACCAGAATCCAAACATAGATCCTTTACAAGCCCATTTTATGTATTGTTGGCAAGAAAAAGACGAATTAATCAAGGCTATCAAATGTTCTTCTGTAGCGCCATTGTACGTAATATTTCGGAAATAAGAGCCAGCAGATTCGTAATGTCTAACATGTACAGGATCTTCAGAGTCATGATGAATGACAGTCATCACCTACAGTAGAAAACATGATTAAAACGAAGTCGAATACATCTCAGTTAAGTTAAATATTATTTTAATTCAAACTGTGGGACAGTTATTCTCAACCACTGTGCCGCGGCACTTTTGTGTGCCGCCAAATTCTTAAAGTGTGCCTCCAAATTTTAGAAACGTATATAATAAAAATTATAATGGGTTTAATCCTAGTATACGGTACACATAAGAATTGGCGAAATTCGGTTTATAAGAGATTAATAAGCGCGCCAATTGTTTTATGCAAGCCGATTTTGGTGCTCTGGAGAAGAGCGTATTTCGGAGCATTTTCGCGCATGTTAAGTACATAATTAAAATTGAGAAGTTCTGATTGATGCAGATTAACTTACTTATGAGATATTTTTGTTAATTTTAATATCACAAATTCGAGTATGCAAGGGCCGAAAGAAAATGGATTAAACTCAACAGATAAGGGATTCCCAAAACAAATAACTTTATGGAAGACTAAAGCTCAGGAAGGCAATTTGGAAAAGTCTGAGTTAGATCCAAAAGATTTTAATAAAATTATTCATAAAACTGTTATACCATTTGACAAGATTAGAGGGGAGAATTATTCATTCTTTCCCAAATTTAGATATAAAAAAATTTGATTGGGTTCGTAATCCATTTGTGATAACGAATACTTCTGTATTTCAATTAACTTTGAATGAAGAAAAAGAACTAATTTAGCTTTCTAATAATCGAGATTTAGTTTTAAAATATTCGGAAGAATCAATGAATTCGTTTTGGACTAACATCAGATGCGATTATCTCATGATGGCCAAAAAAGCTTTAAAAATATTATTAGTCAGTCAGTCAGTGATTTTATAGCCGAATTATTGCAAATAATGCAACTTTACCGGCTCAATGACAAAATTTGCCTAAAAAGGCCACAAGACGTTGAAAGTCCAGACAAATAAAAAATAAAAGAGCAAAGGTCAAAAGGGAAGCCACAAGTGGCAAATACAAGACGACTGAAAAGATATACAATGCATAATAAATATAAAATATACAAGTTTAAATACGATACAGTATCATGAGTTACAAAACAGTTAATGTAAATTGATGAAAAGTATTAAGGTAGGCACCAAACATGTACAGGATATTAAACATTGTGTGAACGGAAACCAGTCATGAATTTTTATTACGTGGGGAAGTTAGCACTCTGCGTGAGGAATGCTGCAAGTGCACGAAGGTCAACGTCCTCCTCAAGGATGATGTAATCAAACGTGTTGAAGTGCTTCAGTCGGTCACAATTTATGGCTTTATCGAAGAAATTTTTGTTCAATTTGTGCAGATATTTTTCCATAGTTTCAATTTGTAGATCCTTATGTAGCATATCGTTAGAAACATAAAAGTGAACTCCGGTAATTAATCTTAAGAATCTATTTTGAATAATTTGAAGAATTTTAATATCCTTTGCCTTATAGGCTGCCCATGCGGGTGAAGCGTATGTCATAATTGGACGAATAATAGCAGTGTATATGTGACGTTTTTTATAAAGGTCTAGTCTTGAATATTTTCCAAGTAAGGGAGTGAGGCTGTTAATTACTCCTATGGTCTTCTGTTTAATTTTTGCAATATGATCATTCCACTTAAAGGAGGTGTTCAGCACGATACCAAGGTACTTGGCTTTGGTGACAAGTGGTATTTTTTCATTAAATAATTTCAATTCACCATAGAATCCTTTGCGTGCATATCTTCTCCGGATGAGTAAAAGTTGAGACTTTGATGCATTAATAGCAATACGCCACTTGGTGCACCACGATTCAATGGAAGGCATAAATTTTTGAAGTTTTAATACTGCATGTTCAGCCCTAATGGATCTGACAGCCACTGCAGTATCGTCCGCATAGCAGCCGATAAAGCAGCCGCTAATCAGATCCAGGGGCGGAAAATCTGACACATAAAAGAGATAAAGAAGGGGTCCTAAAATAGAACCTTGTGGAACAGAAGCTTTAATATTCCTGAGACTTGAGTGTTCATTTTCTATGGAAACAAAAAATTTTCTATTTGTAAGAAAGGAGTATAGTAACTTGATCATTTCCGGTTCAATGTTTAAGGAGATAAGCTTGTAGATGAGCCCCTCATGCCAGACGCGGTCGAAGGCTTTCGCCACGTCTAGCATGAGTAAGGCTACACAAGATTTGTTATGCAGAGCATTTCCAATAAATTCAGTTAGCCGAACGAGCTGTTTAACAGTTGAAAGGTTTTTCTGAAATCCAAATTGTTCCTTGGGTAAAAGATCGAAATAAGTTTGAAGTCTGTTCATAATAATTCGCTCGTAAATTTTGCCTAGACCAGGCAAAAGGCTGATAGGTCGGTAACCTTCTGGCTTCATATGATCTTTGCCAGGTTTAGGAATCAGGATAATTTTGGCTTTTTTCCAGCAAACGGGAAAATATAAATTTGTAAGGCATGCGTTTATGATATTTACAAATCTGCATAGAACATTAGTAGGGAGATGTTTGATTGCAATGTTTGTAAGCTTGTCGTGCCCTGGGGCTTTTTGATTCTTGAGCTTCTTGATAATATAAATAACTTCTTGAGGTGTTGCAAATTTAGGGCATCTATGTACTGCAGGTGCATTAATCCAGTCAGAGATATAATGGTTGACATAATTAGTGAATTCTGGGTCATTTGGTGACTCATTAGGCGAAAACTGAATTTCGAGATGATCAGCATGGACCTCAGCTTTTTCTAAGTTAGTGAGAGCAATTCTTTGTTCCCCATAAATGGGTTTATTTATCGTAGGTTTATTTTTCAGGCGCTTAGTAAAATTCCAGAAGGAGTTGTCAGGCGCGTTGAAATTAAGTATTTTTTCATCCCAGATTTCCTTGCGATGATCTGCAATTTCCTTTTTAATTTCACGATTAAGTTTATTAAGTTGTCTTTTTAATCCAGGGTCCCATGATAAATTCCATCGTTTTCGTAGTTTATTTCTGGTTTTCATTTTTTCTCGAATGCTTGTTGGTAATTTTCCAGTAAATCTATCCGCCGGGACGCTATGCGTTGCATTATCATACGCATGCATAATAGTATCTGTGAGCATGTTGATAGCTCTATCAATGTCGGTGTTATTCTTCAAGGGAAGGAAGGGCGGGTTGTAATTGTATAGAATTTCAGTAAATTTGATCCAATTAGTAATCTTTTTTAAGCAGGGTTTTTCAGTTTTGGAGATTCCAAGAGTGCCAATAACCGGAACGTGATCAGATGTCAAGTCAACTTTAACTTCTAAGCACATAGGAATCGGTATGGTTGTAAGTACAATATCCAAAATATCTCCTTTGCGTGGGTTTGAGGGAAGATAGGTGAAGTCAGTTGGAGCATAGAAGTAGATAGGATGATTTAATATAAATTCAAGCAGTTTTTTACCATTATTATTGGTGCGTCGACAGTTCCATTCTTGATTTTTTGAATTTAAGTCCCCAGCTAAAATTACTGGTTTATTAGCAGGTAATAGGTCTAAAAGTATCATAGGATCTAAGATGTTGGATGGTGGAAGATACATGCAAGAGAAGTAAATAATTCCGTAAACGGGAAGGTAGACAGAAGCAGTGACAATTTCGTGTCCATTCCTACGTATCGTAGAGATTTGGCAGGATTGAAGAGTGGCTTTTACATAAATTGCAGCACCTCCGCCGCGGTGTGTCAACCTGTCACAACGATAACATCTATAGCCAGAGATGTTAATATTTGTGCCTGGCGTAGCAAAAGTTTCCGTTACACACGCTATGTCAATATCATAGCAGCTTAAGAAGTTATGAAATTCAGCAATTTTATCTTGAATGCTACGCGCATTCCAAACTACGAATTTGGTAGGGGGGCGTTTAAGATTTGGACCCATTATTTAATTCTGTCTTGGTGTTTTCTTGACACTTGTTGATTTGCTGCATTTGCTGAGTCAACTGAAACCCAGCAGTTTTAATCACCGAGACGAGCTCCGCTAAATCGGCAAAAACCTTTTTAGCTTCGCTTAATGTATCAGAATATATGCCAGTTGACAGGGCTTTAGCATATGATTTGTTCTCGACCACCCGGTTGCTGAATGTTTTTGGCTGATCGGTTTTAGGTTTTGGAAATTTCTCACACCCTCGAAACGAGGCCGTGTGAGAATTTCCGCAATTTACACAAACAGGAGTGAAGTCCTTATCATTTTTGACTGGGCAGTCATTAAAAAAATGTGATTCGCCACACTTGACACATTTAGGGGAATAATTACACCCTAATTGGGTGTGATTAAACCCCTGACATCGGAAGCATTGTAATGGACCTTGGCGTCCTTTATACTCTTGAATTTTGACACAAAGATCACAGAGGAATTTTTCATTGTAAATTTTCTTTGACTGCACTGTCTTAGGCAGTGTTACTATGAATATAGGGAGGGGAAAAACCTCACCATTCCTTCTTTTAGTCATTTGCTTTATATGCTCAATGACATAACCTAACTCTTCAAGTCTTGTTTTTATTTCATCAATTTCAGTATCTTCATTAAGTCCTTTTATCACTGCCTTAATATTCCTGTCTTGAGGAAGAATAAAAGAGTGATGTTCTATATTAAATTCTCTCAAGACTTTGACGATACTTCTATAATTATCTGCATCAAAAGCAGTAACTTTAATCTTTCCATTAATTCTTTGTCCAAAGAATTTTAATTTCCTAGCATGAAATTCAGTGCAAATTTCCGACCATTTCATGGTGGTGGGTTTAAGTGTAATCGGTGGTAGTTTAGGGGTTTTCCCTGAATTTTCAGATACATTTGGTGTTTTGTCATTGACATCATTTAAGTTGGAAGTGTCCATAATGTCTTCCTCGATGTTATTCATTTTATGTACATCAGTGGTTGTGTTATGAATATTTTTATCTTCAGAAGTAATATTCTGAGATTGATTCGAATTTAGTTCCACATGAGTTGATAACTTGACTTTTTTAAGTGCATTCTTAGTTGTGCGAGTGCGCACTGTTTGATCTCCTCGACGTTTAGTCCTAAACACCTCGTCTGAACTAGTGTCTTGATCCAATGGAGTTTCAGGAGCATGATCATTATTTAATGTAATTGGGCTACGAGCCCGTGCATTTTCACTGAAAGATAAATTATCTGAGTTTCTGGTATCTGAAACAGCAGTTTCATTAACACGAAAATTAGCATGTGAAAAATCAATGCTCAAGGCTTTAATCATATCATGAATGTTAAGTAGAAATTTGAATAATTTCTCCTCAGTGTCAGTAAATCCATTTTGTTCTTTGATCTGTTCAAGTTCAGTAATTTGCGCAGAAACTGCCTCAGTAAGCTTCTCCATCGCAAAGAAAACAAAAATCCAGCGCCCACGTAATTCGCAGAAAAACCTACGGCCCGGAATCCGACCTGCACAATGGCAGTCGGACAGACGGATCAGTAGGTAATGGAATTTCACTTAATTTCCTCGAAACTTAAGTAAAACTATTATCAACCAAATTCTCTAAATTAAATATTATTACTTACCCCACCTTTGAGTGTTCCAAAGATTTCCGAAAAACAAATTATGAATTTTACACCAGGTGGTTCACACAATTTCTCAAAACGATACACCAATAAATCAAAAGATTGTGTTTCGAATAAGCAAGTAAACACAGCATGAAGCTTTTTGAATTGATGTTTATTCCATCATTACATTAATGAAAAGGAAATATTATTACAATTTTCTACGTCTTATTTATGTCAATTCGGATTTTCAGTATTAACTAACATAACAGCGAATAAAAGATCGAGACTGTTAAATGTAGAAGACGATATGAGAGTAGCATTGTTATTTTTACGACCAAATATAAATGAAATTATCAAAAAACATCAAGCTCAAATTTCTGATTAAAAATATTCTTATTATTAACTTGTAATAAATCCCTTAATGAACGTACTGCTGTTTTTGTAGTACATATTATTAGTCCAAAGGGATTTAGTCCCGAAGGACTGTTACTTTCGTTTTGCGATTTTGCGTTGATTCACTCTGAATGCCCGATTCACTTTTCAAATTGTTGCCACTAAATGTTATCGCTCTGCATTAAAGTTTAAAAAATGAAAAATCTGCATAAATGTATGCATGTTATTATTATTATTATTTTTTTTGACGTAGCTTTCTCCTCAAAAATCGTCTGCGTGCGTTGCACGGGAAAATAAAAAGGAATTTTAATTACAGTTCTAAATAAATAGCCAAATAAATGTGAAATTCGTAACAATATTCTCTAAAACTTTAACGAATTTTTCATTAACAAACTCAAAGATTTCAAAGCCAGCAATACCAACGTTGTACAGAAAAACATTTTTATCTCCAGCGCGTGAGAGCGTGTACCGAAATTTCTAAAGATATGCTCAATTTAAAATTATTTTGCGATATTGCTGTTGAACTGAATTTTATGGTTTAAGTGCGAAGAACATGGTATTTAACAAATAAAGGTAACACACAGAATGTTAAATAAACGTCCCTTTGGACGTAATTTAAAATCTGAAACATTTCAGATTTTTTTTTATTTTACGTTCAAAATTATTATCATAAACTATTGTTGGACTTTAATTGAATGTAAATTATTTTATACGTGTTTTAATTTAATTTTTTACTTAATGTCGTTTGGCCACTAATATTTATTGTTACTTTAGTTTCTTGGAAGTGGCAACAAAAAAATTGATAGAATTAGCAAAATATTAGGGCGTGTAGTTAGTTAGGTTTATTAAAAAACTTGTTATTTACATGAATGATATTCTATTTAACATCTTTTCAGCAAATAAATGAATGTTTTAGAATATTTTTATTAGTCTTTTAAGAGTCCGTGATACGATGGTAGCGTAATAGTTTATTTTGACGTGTAAGCGAACAATTATTTTACACAGTGTATTAAATGTAAGTAAACAACTTCTAAACAACGTTTTCTTTGTGTGCCACCGCCCACCAGCGGCCGAGCGGTAAAGACGCTGAACACTGGTAGTTCGGTCTGAGGTTCGAATCCCGCGAACGGGCTGGCTGCATGGGCGTTTTCGTGGTTTTCCCCATGTGTAACGTGTATACGAGCCAGTTTCCCTTAGAAAGTCCTCCACGAAGGCATCCCTCCCTTTAGGCAGATAGCCGTCGTGTGCTTTGCCATAATTGAATAACCTAACCTAACCTAACCTTTGTGTGCCACCAAATTTTGAAACCGTTGAAAGTGTGTCGCGACAAAAAAAGGGTGAGAATCACTGCTTTAGGATATATAGTTGCTGATAGTTAACAGTTGAGAGCAGAGTCTGAACACACTTGTGGCTTACTTAGACTGTTCGGGGTCTAGTCTAGGTTCCGCAACTATCCGGGGTAAAACCTCATGGCCCTCATAAGGGCATACATTGACCCTGTCTCATAATACATGCTTACATAGTTCATACGTACATATGCTTACATAGTTATATAATTCATAATAAACATAGTTCATAGTACATGCTTACATACAAGTAGTTCATAATACATGCTTACATAGTTCATACATATACATGCTTATATAGTTCATAACAGACATACTTCATACTTTCTTACATAGTTCATAATACATTGATCCTGTTACATAATACATGCTTACATAGTTCATAAGAATTTTCATTCGCCATAATGCATACACGTTTTAGAAGACGTAAAATACAGCTAAAAATGAAAGGGCCGTGGGTAATTCAGTTTGCAGATTGTTTCCAAACGAACAACACGACAGAATGCTCTGAAGCTCTCGACCAGAGAAACTAGGATCCTTACGAAACGAGAACTATAACTTCACTACAAAAATTGTTCTATGTTTTCCGTCCTATTGTATATATGTAATAGAGCTTCTCCTAATTTGTAATAACTATTTTTTGAAATGAAATATGCAGTATTTATTACGCAACCTCAACAAATGTACTAATCATTGCATGGAGTCATCAGCACAACCTGCTGCCCGTTACCGCAAATGAAATCAATTAATTCTTTTCAAGCAGCAAACAAATCGTAAATAATTTTTTGGATGCTAAACCCGGAAACAAAAGCTTTTTACGCATCAGGTTAATTCGCATACGTATACGTCATGATTAATATTGTTGCGAAAAATTCGGCGGTTGCGCCTGTATGTAAGCTTTCCGGCATAGCACTAGGGTTGCCATTAAATAGTGTATGGGAGGGTTGCCAGATTGGCCCATTTGGTAAACAAATTGGCGATATCCCATGGTCCAATCGGGAAGCTTCTAGAATAACTTCCTGTCGAGATATTTCTCGAAACGTGTGGAAACCTAAGGAAAAGCTATATAAACCCCTGCGTTTCTGAGAGCCGACATTGTGAGAATAGCTGCTTACTGTGAGTGCTAAGCTACGCGAGAGTTTTGTGAATGGAAAGCGATTGAGATAATGTTTTGCCGTGAAGCTACCTTTACAGTATAGCTTGACAGTGTATTGGTGATTGTTCCACGGTGTTTATTATAAGTTCAGTGTTACCGTGAAGCTACCTTAACAGTTCCAGCCTGAAGCTGTGTTGCTGATTGTTTCAGCGTATTTATTGTAGATTTTCGACGCTTTTAAAGGTAATTTTGGAACTGTGCTGTAAATAGTGATTCTTGTAAATAAATTGTGCTTTTTATTGTTCTGCATCGTGTTTTCATCGAAACTTGGCAATAACATACCGCTATGACCTTACATAGTAATAACATATTTAATGTTTGAGAATGCCACTTTTATTTGAAATTTTGTTAAAGTTACTAATTTATACTTCCTTGTACGAAGTAAAAAGGAAGTATTCTAATCGCCAAAAATTTCGGGTATAATATTTCAACTAAAATATGTATTTTGACCGCTATAGAATGCAATTTAATGATCTTTTTTGAGTGACATTCGTACGTAATAACAGAATAAAGGACTCTTTTTTCCCCCAAAAAAATTATAAAACTGATTTAAAATGATTTTTGAAGACATTTTTGTGTGGCGTCTGTGCTTACGTACGTACGTATGTATGTATTTTTGTCGCATAACTCAAAAACGAGTAGCCCCAGAACGTTGAAATTTTGCATATAGGACTGCTATAACATATAGATGTACACCTCCTATTTTGGTTGCAATCGGCCACACCAAAAGTACATACATTTATGTAAATATATATGTATATATCCACTCTGTTACTCGGCTTAGTGATCTCAGTTTTTTTATTCTTATATGTTGGTAAATTGTGAATTTTTATTTTTAAAAATGATTGAATTATGTTGTTCTTATCTTCCGGTTAAGTTTTTTTATCCTTTAGTAAATCTGCATGCAAGATTTGTAGAATTATCAACAAGTTGTTTAAGTGAGGCTAAGCCTAATCATTTTTCTCATGGCGGACATATATGTTTACATTTGAAACTTAGGAGAATATTGGATTTGTTGCCAGTTTAGAGAAACTAAGCTTCGCAACGACAAAGATAACGCCTTCTATTATTATTTTGAATTAAATCATGCTAAATCCATTCTAGAATTTATTCTAGAAAATAAGTGTTTAAGATTTACTTCGTAATTTTTAATATAGATATTTTGAGTTTTTATGTATTTTTGCCTTGTCGTGAAGTGAGAACTGAATTAATTGAATGAGAAATATTAAATCGTCTGTGGAAAACTGTTTCTTTCGTTTTTCTTTTTCTTTTTTGGTTTTTTTAATTTCTTTTACACATAGTTTTAGATTTATTATAGTACTTGAATAGAATATGTGGGAACGATTAGGTAATTCTCCAGATGATATACATAATTTTTGTGCATTCTAATGAGTTATAAAATGAATGAGATGTAAAGCTGTTAAGTGAAGCTAGCGCCAGAGTGTCGTTGCGGTAAACAAATAGAGTGAATTTTAAAGAGTGCATTTATTCTATTGCGGTTTATGCGCTATCAATGAAGTAGATTTAATTCAATCCAATAAGTTTAAATGAAATGCAAAATGCGTATAGTTTAGTATTCCATACAAGGAAATCATGTAGTGTACACATCAGATTTTTTTATTAACAAACTCTACAATTCAAAAACAAGCAGTGACAACATTTTTTGAAATAAAGGAGACTTTTATTTGCAGCGCGTGAGACTGTTGCCACTCGGAAAAATATGTGCGAAATTCAGAGTTTTAATTTAATATCTCAGCAGATTAAAGTCACACGAATATGAGAATAGTTGAAATGCTTATCCGGGAGGTACATCTCTGGAAACTCAACTTGCCGCCGTTCCGGAGGAGATGATGCCACAAACAAACAAACAAACGCACACAGATTTTAATTGTATAGATTCCTGTAACAAATGGGAATTGAAAGACTTTATGATTATGATTCTAAGTAAAATTTAAAGTGTCCCAAATAATAATAGGTTGGAACAGAATTTCGTGTTTTGTGAGTAGCCAGATTGGTGAAATTTGCTTTTAAAAGCAAGAAAAAGAAGTAATTAAGACTATCACTAGTTTTGTTGCACTGTTTGAAACTACATCACTAAATGATTATCGATAAGATCTTTTAAACGTCTAATAATTTAAAATATTTAGTAATCAAAACTCCAATTAATTTTTTTAATTTATTAGCAATTTAACATATAACCTATAAATATCAGTCCCATTAATGGAATGTTAACTTGATTTCAGAAAAAAAGCATTTTTGTGCAAATTCTAGTAGCAACTCTACAATTTTTAAAATTAAATTATTAAAGTCATGTTTCCTATTATTAAAGCTGGTTTTCCTATATTTGAAATGCCTTTAAAATATTTCAGGAATAAAGCTAAATTCATTAAAGTAAATCATTCACAAAGTCATTCATGAAGTCACAAAGTCATATAATTGTTGCGTTCTGCATTTTTGGAATGCCTTTAAAATATTTCAGGATAAACGTTGCATCAGAATTAAATGTGGTAAATTAAATTACAGCTTTATTGCTTTTACAAGGAAAAAGATAACTTTTTAAGCATATCAAACAACATATATCAAAAAATTTTTGTGTCATTTTTTTTCAAAATTTCAACAACTAACTATCATGCCTTACATGATGAGGATCGTCATCCTCGGCCATTTCACAGGAGACCCAGATAGGAGAAAGAGGACCATCGCCATCGACATCAATTTGGTAACTTCCAGAATGTCGGATGTTTCGATAATTCCATAGATCGTGACAATTCATTTCTTGGATAGTACCTCCTGCTGTAATTTCAGAGAACTCATTAATTATCAATCATTACATAAATCAAATTATCTTAGCGTACAAGATATCAATCACTAAAAATTGATCTTTCAAATAAATCCTGGGAAAATAATCATAGTTAGAAAAGAAATATTTCAGAAAGTTATAGTAAATCTGATTTCTGAAAGAGAAGAAGCTTTTCAGTCTGCTGGACTTACGCCTTTAAATTATAAAGACAAAGCTTGAATTCATTACATGCAAGGAAAAAAGTGGATTAGGGTGCGACAGCTGAAACTTCAGCAGCATTTTGATGCTGTCGATCAATATATAGAGTTGTAATGTAGAGTAATAAATATGCTGCGTATTCTAAAGGTTTCACTTAGATAGAGTTTGCAGACAAAGTACCAGTAACCACTTCTACACCTTCTGATAAACCTACATTTTGAAGAAGGCTAATTAAGGTTCTTTCTGAAGATCCAAATCACCCATATGAGTGAGTACAACTAATGTATTGAGGACAATTTTCAAGAGTACAACGGTCTGCAGGTCCAGGTTATTAGCGCTTGAGGATTGCGGGACCGGTCCGAGTGCGTTGAGGGCTCCCTTAGTGACAGCACTCTCCATATGTATTCGAAAGGACCGGGATTAGAATCCCGGCGACGGCACTGCATATTTTTCACACACACACACCCGCTTCAAAAAGCCTAATTACTTTATAGTTTAATTGTAATTATTGAATTTATAATTTGTGTAGAATGTCAAGAAAACTTTCTTGACCACTTCCCCGTCCTACAGAACTCAAATATTTACTTCTCATTTTTGCATCTAAAACTCGCCTTAGAAATTTTTTACTGTTTCATTAGCTGCCAAGACCTATTTAGAAAGTGTTCCAAATCAACGTGAACCGGCTGCTTGTACACACAAGAATGTTGAATACTGTCACCCTTTTCAGGAGAAAAATTCTTATTTGTTCCCTAGCCTCTCATCTGAAAATTAACAAAAATGATCCTCTAAAGGCGCGATTTTAAATGAGAAGTGGTCCCCACTTCAAGCCAGCTGAAAGAAGTGGAAGTGCTTTCCTATTTCTGGCTTTTTAAGTGAACTGTGTTTTGCATGATCCTGATGCAAACCAGCTGCGAAGAAAACTTAACTAATTAAGCCATCAATCACCTTTTTTTCATTTGTGCTGCGTTCTGGGGGCTGGAAAACACGAGAGGATTAATTTCTCTTGACGGGCAACGGCCTAGGCCACATTTTATTCCGTTTATTGTGTGCCATTGCTGACACGTAACAACACTTTTCAAATCGTTGAGTCTGTCTCGGAACAAAAGGTGAAGTGGTTAACATAGCTAAAAGTTCCTGAGGCCAGTGACCTCTAGGACGGCTGTAGTTGTAGAGATTAAGCCTTAGTTATCATATTTATTTGGTATTTCTTGGCAACATTAAGAAAGAAATCGCGCGATTAAATTCTAAATATGTAACAGTCGTTTCGTTTTTACAGTCTGTGAGTTGACGTTATGGAAAGCGGCAGACTGTGTTTATATAAAATATTCTTAATTAATCAATTTAAATCCAATCTGTTTAAATTAAATGCTGTATTTCTGAAATTATACAAGAACAAGATAAAAATTTACAACGGAAAATAATGAAAGTAATATAAAATGAATCGTTGCCTTGTATGGTATAACTCAGTCACAGGCTTAAATTTAACATGAAAAACAATGTAAAAGTCATAGTCAAATCCAGACTAGCATACATTTTAGACTTAAAATCAAGTAAAAGTTAAAAATAATCAAAAAGGTCACTGTTCATACTTTAAAAAAGTCTGAAATCTTTCAGATTTTATATTACGCCCAAAGGTTAACGTTTCGTGTGTTTTATTAAGTGTCATATTCTTCGCAATTGAACCATAAATTTCAATTCATCAGCAATATCGGAAAATATATCTTTAGGATTTCCAATACACAGTCTCGCGCACTGGAGATAAAATGATTTCTTTTTTATCTCCTGTGCGCGAGCGCCATTGCTCGCTTTGAAGTCGTTGAGTATGTTAATTAAGAATTTGGTAAATTGTTACAAAATATGAAATCGATAATAAAATAAATTCCAAATTTGTGCTTCCAGATACCCATATTCGGTGGAAGATTACTTAATTCAAAATTTAATGGCTCTAGATACCACTGTTTTATCACAGTGCGAAAACTATACATGCATTTATCCAGATTCTTCATTATTTAATTTCTTTAACAGAGGGAGATAATATTTGGTGGCAACAAATTGAATAGTGATACGCAGTTTATAGTGATTCAAAGCAAAATGCCAAAACGAAATAATAGCTCTTGTGGGGTAATGAACAAATAGTGCCTAAATTTAATTAATTGATTAAAAACGAATAAAGAGAAGACATAAGAACACAAGGCAAAATGCATCTGCCATCTGTCCTCAAGGCAAAATACATCTGTCACGTGCAAGTTAATACCATGGTTAATGTTAAAAAAGCAAATTGAAAATGTCAAATATTAATAATTAAAACAGTTATAAACTGAAATATGTTTAGTGTCTCAGGAACTAAATAATAAAAACATACAAATAATTACAGCGGAAAAACATATAAATAAGAGAACAGAAATATCGGCAGCAAAATTCCGTGCCACAATATTGGCGAAAAAGATAGAAGTGTGGTTACATATAAATGTAAATTTGTGATTGTTAACTTTAATGTTACTAATTTCGGCAATTAAAATTATATTTTGATTTGTTTATTGTTTTCTTCAGGATTTTTAAAGTTTTTAGAAAATTCCATTTAATATATTTAAATAAAGGTATCAGTTTTGAGTAAATGCTAAAAGCAATTTCTATCTTCTAAATACTGAATGGCAATACGATTTAAATAACCTTCCTAGAATGATACTACGTGAATAATTCGCATAAATTCATACATTCTTACTGTTTTACACGTGACATCAAAATGTTGATGGGACATTCATTTCGGTCTGTGATCCGTGCTTTTGAAATTCAATCAAACGCATATTAGAATTCAGCAGATTGATTTATTGGAAATATTGAATTTGATAGCATTCAGGATTTACACCACAAAGAAAAAAATATCTTAAAATATTCAGCAATCTGTACCAAAAGAAATGAATATGAATGAAACCGATGCACAAACCCTCAATCCTCCAATTAGCATAGTTACAGGAAGAGAGGATAACATAACGTCAAATCAGCCAGCATTAGCTACTACCACACAGAGTGCTCGACAGAATTTTAAAGAAATTGGTCCACTTGTCCTAAATGCTGTACGTAATTTGAGGAAAAGGAAGAGTTGCTCTCTGGAAGACATAACAAAATTTATAGCTGCGAAAAACAAACTCAACGTCAAGGCGGACGACTCTGGCATCAAAACATTTTTGAAGAAGGCTGTGAATGACGGCATCTTAACTAAGCTGGCAGGAATGTACAAGATACGAGAAACTGCTGGAAAACGTAGAAGAAGCCGAAGCCCGAAGATATCGAACTCGGGACTGACAAAACGCAAAAAATCTCGCTCCATAAGACATGCTACTAGCTCTAAAACTAGAAGTCGTTGGAAAAGTAGTAAGGCTAAGCGATCTACTAAAAGACGCCGTTCAAGATGTAAAATGCATGGAGGTTACAAACCTGGAGATAGCTGTGGGCAGTAACAAATTATGAAGTATTTCTACAAAAATTACTAATTAGTATCTTTGAGAACATTTTGGAGCAGTCTGTTTTTCAAAATAAATTACAAATATGAGTATAATATTTCTACTAGTACATATCAGTACAATGTATGAATCACAGCGTATAAAACGGTGTATGTTCTTAAAGTTAATAGTTCGAATAGAAATTTCACAGAAGTAACCAATGCTTATTTTTTGGTCATCTTATGTTGTAGTCTCATTTAGATCATTACAAAAGTTTAGAAATTCTGTCTTATATTCAAATGGAAATGTCAAACATTACTTTTTAAATTTCTAGATGAGGAATAATAGAACTTTTACTTCTTATTTTATCTTACGTAATTTTACTTCTTATTTTATCTTACGTAATTTTACTTCTTATTTTATCTTACATAATTTTACTTCTTATTTTATCTTACGTAATTTTACTTCTTATTTTACCTTACGTAATTTTACTTCTTATTTTATCTTACGTAATTTTACTTCTTATTTTATCTTACGTAATTTTACTTCTTACTTTATCTAATATCTTACGTAACATGTAACATCTAAAGACAATGATAAAAAACTGAAAGTATGCTTTGTAAGTTAAAGAAATGGAGTTGCGTGTCTGATGGTCTGTGAGTCTTTGAATCCTTAAAATTAATTGTGAAAATTAATTAAATTTTTGTAGGTTCTAAACGAAATGCGAATAGTTTAAATGCAACTATAAGAACTGCTCTTATTAAAAAAATCGAAGTGTATTTATTTCTATATAATTTAACTTAAAATTATCAGTTTAGTTTATTGGAATATTATATTGCACAATTTAATTTAGCACAACACAAATTTGATTTTGAAACCTACAAAAATTAATTAAATTTTTGTAGGTTCTAAACGAAATGCGAATAGTTTAAATGCAACTATAAGAACTGCTCTTATTAAAAAAATCGAAGTGTATTTATTTCTATATAATTTAACTTAAAATTATCAGTTTAGTTTATTGGAATATTATATTGCACAATTTAATTTAGCACAACACAAATTTGATTTTTCGAATATTTTTCCGACCCAAGATTATTTTACACTAATGGATATAAAGGATTTCATTCAGATTTTTATCAACAGTAATCTGGGAAAATAATAGAACCTAAAATTTGGAAATTATAAATTAAACATATTTTTAAAATTTTGAAAGTATTCAAGGCGCTTTTGGCACTCTTGTAGGTGATGAATTAAAATTACTAACCGAGAATAAGAATTTTGAAAATCAATCCAATAATTACTCGATGTTCCTCTTTTATATTTAATCTACTTTGTTACAAATGGTATAAGACCAACTAAGATGAAACGTGATTCTCGCATGAAGACCATGCTATCCAAGGTTTCCTAATTTTAATTCATAACACATTTCATACATAAGCCTGTTTTAGACTGAAACATAAACAAGGTATAAGTAATTAGGTAATCCGAAGGAGAAAAACGAAACTAAACCTAGTAAGGAAATTATACGTTACATTCATAATTCTAAAGAATTTAACATTAACGTTTATCGCAAGGCCTGCCGGGAAAAAGATATCAGACGATTGCAAACGAGCGGTCGCCAAAGATCACATGATCAGTTTAGTTTCAATATAACTGACTGTTTGCTAAGGAACAGAAAATGAAAACATTGATCAAACACATTTTATTTATCGTTTTCAAATTTATGCAGCATTAGAAGTTTGATCTCCAGGTGTTGCAAAGAATTTTGCTAAAAGAAGATACACTCACGTTTGTGAAAATTGCAACACCAAGAAGGAATCGTCATAATTGAATGCAATTTAATACACAGTTGAGTGGTAGTGGTACAAATAAATGATTAAATGTTCAAAGCAAACAAACAAGAACAAGAGATCAGAATCAGTATTTTGTGTGGCCACCACGCGCCGCAATAAGTGCTGCTACACGACGTGGCATGGAGTCAAACAAAGTTTGAATGTCTGACTGAGGAAGAGCATTCCATATCGTTTGTACGCGTACCCAAAGTTCGTCTGCAGACGCAACAGGACGAGGATCACGAGCAAGACGCCGACCAATGACATCCCACACATGTTCAATTGGCGACATATCCGGGGAACACGCAGGCCAAGGAAGAAGCTGTACCTGCTGCGCTGCAAAGAAGGATTTAACAATCCGAGCAGTATGAGGGCGGGCATTGTCCTGTTGAAATACAGCGCCTGGCAAGCTTTGAAGGAAGGGAACAGCTTCGGGCTGTAGAACTTCACGGATATACCGGTTGCTGTTCAGATTGCCCACAATTCGTAGCAATTGAGATCGTCTATGATATGCTATGGCGCCCCAGACCATAACTCCGGGTGTTCGTCCACTGTGGCGTTCGATAATGCACTCCGGAAGGTGGCGTTCACCGGCATAGCGTCTGACACGAATGCGGCCATCATGGTACCACAAATTAAAGCGGGATTCGTCAGAAAACACGACATGCTGCCAATCAGCACGCCAGTCTCTATGCTGATTGGCCCATTGTAGCCGCAGGCGGCGATGGTCGTGCGTTAGGGGGATCCTGTATAAAGGAGTCCGTGCGCGCAGTCCACACTGCAGCAGACGTCTACGAATTGATGAAGCACACAATGAAACACCTGTAGCTATTGACCACAGTGCTGCCAATTGTCTAGAGGAAGCTGTACGGTCCGTCCGCGCCATGCGGACCAGGTGTCTATCATCGCGAGCTGACGTCACATTTCGGGGTCCACTCCCGGATTTCCGAGTTGTCCGACACTCGTCCGTCCACTGCTTCCAAACGCGCATCACTGTGCTGCTGTTACGCTGCACACGAGAGGCTACTGCACGATACGACAATCCAGCTTCACGAAGGCCGATGATTCTCCCTCGTTCAAACTCTGTAAGTTGTTCAAATCTCGCTCTCTTTCGTCGACGAGGCATAAGTACAGATTGAGTTAACGTTTACCACTAGCAGATAACCACCGATAACCATACACGCCTCGCTACAGCCGTCTATTTATTCGGATCCATCAGCCGTTCAGAGGGCGCTGCTCAGCATACGCATGCGCTACGGATTTGCAATTCTAATCATTTGCATATCATGCGCTACTTTGTATTTCCTGAAAATTTCAGCTCACTCGCGTAAGTCCTTCATGGTGTTGCAATTTTCACAAACGTGAGTGTATGTATATATTTAAATAAAATTTTGATGAAAGGTAATGAGCTTGATAAGCAAAAACGAAGGTAGCGTGAGATGAAGAACCGAACAAGCAAGTGACCAAATTTAGCTTCTATTGCTTTAAGATGTTTATAGAAATAATTCCATACAATGACAGCTATTTGAACTCCAGTAACTTACCTGAGGCTATAAGATAACAAACAGCAAGAAGAGAGATGATTAATACTTCCATTATAGATTCCTGTGACATCCCATCAAGCTCCCTAAAATCAGAATGCAACAGATTAATTTATGTATCATACCCATAAATCATTATTCTGAATGCGCAAAATATCCAGGTACAAAAATGTAATGCTTTTAATTCATTGAATTAAACTGTTTTCAATTAATACTGCTCCCCTTATCAATAACATCTGTGTGGGATGAATATTTTGTAGACATTCTTAATGATCCCATCAGAATAATTTCATATGACCGTGTGGCAGTGCCATAAGGGCATGTGTTGGGGCTATCTTTATAAGCTAGAAAATTGCTTCATTATACAATTATCTTAATATAATTGAAGAGCGTATCTTCCACCAATCTGGACCAAATCAATCAAGTAGAGTTTTCTGGTTAGATGGAGCACCACTGAGCTTGGATATGTTAGAGAATTAACAGAATTTGTTGGATGTGATAGAAATGGTGGGCAACACAAAAGCAGTTCAGTGAAAATTCTGTATAAAAATTCTGATATGTACACCACATAACTTCCTTGTCGGAATATTAAATTATACGCATTTTTTCTGCCTTTTATTTAAACTTATTTCCTCGAATTTCATTAGAGATATATTTCTCATTCAATTAACTCAGTTTTCACTTCGTGACAATACGTAAAAACTCAAGACATCTAGATGAAAAACTGAGAAATATAGAAAAACATAAAACACCAAATACAGTTAAAACAATTTAAAAATAATTACAATTAAAATTACAGTTTCTACGCAAAAACAAGCAATTCGGCCAGCGGGCAAGAAGACAGATTTTTCGGTGCACAAAACTGAAAGTTTACTTTTGGTCTTACTCGGCAAAAAGACACTGAAGGCGTAGAAACTGACTTAATTTGTTGTGGGCACTATGACGAGTCAATATATGGGATGATTTAATAACTTAAATGTTAATTCCAGAACAGATTAAGCATAATTTAATTCGCAATATCAAAGAAGACGTTACTGTGTTGTTGCGAAGCTTAGTTTCTCTAGATTGGCCACAAATCCACTATGCTGCTAAGTTTCAAATGTAAACAAATATGGCTACTGTGTAAAAAATTAGGCTTAGCTACACTTGAACATTTTTTAAATTGTTGATAATTCTACAGCTATAACATGTAAGTTAACTAAAGGATGCAAACCTTAAGCCGAAGATACGAACAATATAATTCAATCATTTTTAGAGCAAGAAATGCACAATTTACAAACACATGAGAGTAAAGAAACTGAGCTCACTGAGCCGAGTAACATTGTGGATATATATATAAGATATAAGAAAATACGATAGCTGCTTTGAAAACTAATTGGCGATATCAAAACTAACATGCTAAATTTGGTGATCGCCCCTTAAATTCATCTGTTCTCCCGAATTCGAGATTTTTCTACGTTACGTAACGCTACTTGAAAATTGCAACCAAAACTAGTACTAACAAATCATAGCTTGTCTCTAGAATCGCACCTACTGTAGTAGAAATACTCTAGCGAGATAATTACATCACCTTCTTCTGCTACCTTGCTAATAGTACTACCTTGCTAATAGCTCCTCACTTTGCTTCCCTGTCTAAAATCATGTCGCCGCTGTTAATCTGTGTATATGAGCAATTATTGTAATTTTTCATGAACAAAGCGTATACTGTCTACGAAGAATGCTTCTAATGTGCCTAGAAATAAATATGGTAATTAGCTGAACTTGAATTGTGTCAGCGTCTTCTTCATCCTTCCACTCGAATTATGAAAGCTGATAAAAGTATTGGTGATAACTGCGCATCAAAATACCCATCATCGGTCACGACAACGACTGAAAGCTGATTTCATCTTCTATGCTTTCCCGAAAACATTATATATATATATATATATATATACGCATATATTTATATACTTTTGGTGCGGCCGATTGCAACCAAACCAGGAGGTACACATATGCATGTTATAGCAGTCCTATATACAAAATTTCAGGGTTGAGCGGCTACTCGTTTTTTTGTTATGCAAGAATCATACAAACTTACGTACGTACAGACGGCACGAAAAAATCTCTTCTGAATCCATTTAAAATCAGTTTTATAAATCGTTTGTGGAAAAAGAGTCCTTTATTCTGTCCTTACGTACAGATGGCACGCAAGGTCATTGTTAAATTGCATTCGATAGCGGTTAAAAATAGATATTCGTTGAAAAATGATACCCGAAACTTTTTGCGATTACGATACTTTCTTCTTACTTCGTACAATTAAGAAAAAAAGGCTACAAAAATTCTTTATTTTATACTTTCATTCTTTTTCTTTCACTTCCCTCTCCACATCAAGGGTTATGTTTAACGCCGTTTCCCAAACCTTTGAATATTATTAGCTTTTGAAGAGAAATACGCATGTAATGTATGCATTAAAAATCTGGGTCATCCTGCTTCTTTCTTTTTTTCATTAATATTTTTTCCTAGAAAATAATGAATGCAGAAGAGGAAACGTCAGTAAATAGGTCAATGAACTGATAATCTGTTGTTTTAAGGAAATGATAAGTACCCTTTAGCAGAAATATTACTCTGAAGTAACTAACAAAATATGCTTCTGTTATAAAAGTTCTTAAATCAACAAATAACGCTGGGAATTCTTCAGATTATAATGAAAAAATGTGCTGCATCAGCGATTAGCAGCGATTCGTCCACGAGCGCTTTCAGCTCAGTTTAGACTCTCCTTCACTGTAGTCGCGTACATTAAAACAGGCATTTCAAAGCGTATTTCTGTCGCAAATGGGAAAGA